>JAZGTH010000086.1:1560000-1700000 GCA_036877525.1 Chromobotia macracanthus | reverse complement strand
CAAATTTGTCTCTAATTTACCCACACACACTCTTTAAATACCCATACAGTTCCAACATACACAATATTTACATTAAATATACATTATTTGTGTATTTAAATACATGTATAGTATTAACACACATTTCCAGCTATAATTCTAATGTACATTTGATTTTTCATTTTTTTTGTAACATTCGATCTTCCACTTCTTTCATGTCTCAGCTAGTTTGTATAAAATGTGTCTCTGTAAAGCTGCTTTGCAACACTGTTAAAGTGTGAAAAACGCAGAATATGTAAATTAAACATGAAACTTGAACCCTCAACTTTCTCACACACAAAACAACTTAAATGACATCTGAAGCAACTGGAACCCACAGTGTGTTAACATCATGCTACAAATTACTGTTCACATTGTGTTTCTGAACGTCCCAAATTAGGTTTGCTCTTTGATTGAGGACAATAGTTTCGTTTTGGTTTTCTGTCACAGAACAGTAATGCTTTTGTGTAGTTTTCATAACCACAATTTAAACAGATTATTCAAAAGCTCTAAATATGGGTTATGTGACAACACGTGTTTGTAGAATTTGAGGAAACAATCAACAGCCCATAAATTTTGCCCATAAAAAGATGCCATTAAAGATGTGTGTTCCTCCGATGTTCTTCAGCTGGGCAGAACGGCTCTCCTCTGTGTTTCTGGGTTATTGTTTGGGCACTGAAGAGAGTTTCTGATCTGTTTTACAGAGATAGTCAGAGAGATGATGAGCAGAGACAGGAAACACACACTGAGTGTCAGCGAGCGTTTCTCACACGCAGACAAATATCTGAACATGACGAGAACCATGAACACAGAGAGTCACCGGAGGTACGCGCACACACACACACACGCACACACAGACATGTGCATGCAAACACACTCACATACATGTCTGTGTGTGTTGTAGAGTTGGGAGATCATCACATCAGATGAAAACACACTGTATAACAGCCTGAGCGAGCGCTCGCCACCTCCCCCTCACTCCCCAATGGAGTTCACTGGATTCTGTGAGGAGTTTAGCCGACTGCAGCCATGCAGTGACAGACGCACATCACTCACGGTTAGTCTGTGTGCACACACACACAAAAACAGACACACACAGTCCAGACTTAACACATACCAAACTGGCTTTGATGAATACATTTTCAGTTTTTGCAGCTTTATTAGGAATCAAATCAAAGTCATACAAACAGTCCATTAAAAAAGGTCTGTTCTGAGTCACACATCACACCTTTATCACAAATATAAAAAGATAATAATTCCATTTTCATACAGATAAATGAAATGCAGTTACTGTTTGTAACAATGTCTAAAATAAATGTTTATGCTTCAGTGCTACAGTGTTTGTTCTAGTGTTACATTTGTACATTTTCACTGGATGTAAAATAGCTACAACATAAAAAAAATATATGCATGATCTCCTCTGTAAGATGTGGTGGGTTACGGTGTTGTGTGTGTCTCAGCCGCAGGGTCACGGCAGCCGCAGAGGAAGTGGACAGAACCTCACAGTGGAGGAACATCCTATTCATCCTGTGGTGAGATAAGATGCATCATAAATAAACCCACCTGATCTGCTGCTGCCTGTGTGCTTCAGTTTCAGCTCATGCTGTGTCCCAGATTTCCCAGCATGCCCTGAACCTCATAATGCATCACATCCCCTCCACCGGAGATCTGCTCCCTGAGGACCGTGTTTCACAGACTGCTAACAGCCTATTTATGCCCCACAACAGATGATCTTTCATAGATTATATTTGTTTTTAACTCTCCTCATATCACTTTAAACTCATTTTATTTTCTTATATTCTTTCCCTTCCTTTTCTCACTCTCTCGCTCTCTCTCAACCTCTGTCACTCTCTCTTTTTTCTCTCTCTTTCCTCTTTCTATCCATCTCTCTGTAGTTATTGCCCACCTCTGCTGGTTTGCCCCCAGGATGGGAGGAAAAGCAGGACAGTAAAGGGAGAGTTTATTATGTCAATCACAATAGTAGAACTACAACATGGACACGGCCACTCATTCAGGTATGTCACCTTTATACACTGAAGACTCCTCTGAGATCTGGATAAGTGGCACCTGTGCAAAACAGGTGCTTGTCAGTGACCTTTGTCCTCTGTGTCTCAGCTCATCCAGCCGGCCTCAGAGACGGCTGCAGCAGTGGTCCCAGGTGGAGCCATGACTCTATCCCAGAATCCCACAGACTATGCTCCGCCCCTGCTCTCCCCGGGTGTGTCCCCACAGCACGCACACCCTCACACGCCGGAGCATGCAGGGCTGATGCCGTCTGGCTGGGAGGTTCGCAGCGCTCCAAATGGACGCCCATTTTTCATTGACCACAACACCAAGACCACCACATGGGTAATACCCCAACAAATAAATGTACTACCCCTCAATTACTCTCATTACATTTATGTGTTTGGCAGATACTTTATCCACCATGCATTCAAGCTATACATGACACGCTGTTTCTTCTCAGGACGACCCCCGGCTTAAGGTTCCCGTGCAGATGAGGAGGAGAGTCTCTCTCGACCCCACCGACCTCGGCCCGCTGCCGGTAAGACCACTGATGATGTCACCTAATGATGTCATATTTCAGCGAATGAGGTCATTTCTTCAGTATGGCTTTATTGACAAAAACTTTGGCACAGAAGTTGAGAATGTGTGTGTGTGTGTGTGTGTGTGTGTGTGTGTGTGTGTGTGTGTGTGTGTGTGTGTGTGTGTGTGTGTGTGTGTGTGTGTGTGTGTGTGTGTGTGTGTGTGTGTGTCATAGCCTGGTTGGGAGGAGAGGGTCCACAGTGATGGAAGAATCTTCTACATTGATCACAGTAAGTGATAAATTCATAATCATGTCTTTATAATTGTCTTTATGATCCAATACGATCTATGATCTACATTTCTTTGTTTTTACCTCAGACACAAAAAGCACTCAGTGGGAAGACCCGAGACTGCAGAACTCTGCCATCACTGGTCCGGTAAGTTCTGATGATGTCATCTGTGTCTTAAGCTGTGAACGAGTTATTAGTGGCTGATGTTGAGAGTTCTCTGCCATGTCCTGTTTCTGAATTCCTGTACATTCCCTTCATTTACTGTAATGTGTGTGTGGGTTTACATCACCTAAATTGAGAAAAAATGTCTACCCAAACATCAGCAAAACCTGACAAATTTGAGCAAAACCTGCTTTTGAGGACGGCCTGTAAAAACGGCATAAAAATATAGTAAGCAAATTTCTTTTTTAAATTGTAAACATGCAGAAAGTTTTTGTTAGGGTTATAGTGTGGGTTAGGTTATGTTGTTCATAACTAACTGTGTATGAAAACAATAGAAGTCTTTGGAATGTCCCCAGATAGTTAAGTAAACGTGTGTGTGATTGGGGTCATGTAAGGAGAGGTTATATTTGTCTATGTTGTGATGAACTCAACATCAGATAAGATCTAAATGAATTATTATTGACATGACTGTGGTTTATTTTAGGCCGTTCCGTACTCCAGAGATTATAAACAGAAGTATGAATACTTCCGCAAGAAACTGAAGAAACCAGTATGTGCTTTCTTTATATTCACTTCAGTTCTGTTTAAAAATGTCTTTATTAAACAGATTCTTTTGGTTCTCCAGTCAGAGATCCCGAACCGCTTTGAGCTGAATGTGAGGCGTAACGCTGTCCTGGAGGACTCTTACCGGAGAATTCTGTCCGTCAAACGTCCAGATTTGCTGAAAGCCCGCCTCTGGGTGGAGTTTGAGGGCGAGAAGGGGCTGGACTATGGAGGTGTGGCCAGGGAATGGTTCTTCCTGATCTCCAAGGAAATGTTCAATCCGTATTATGGGCTGTTTGAGTATTCTGCCACGTGAGTGAGAAAAGTATTATGTTTATCAATAACAATCCACTTCTACCTTATACATAAAACTGGATTAAAACTGGCCCGGTCTGCTAAACAAACCTTTGTTTTTAGTTTTGAGTGGATATAGATGAGCATGGCAGGTTAAAGATGCTGTGTGTGTGTTGCAGAGATAACTACACCCTACAGATTAACCCAAACTCTGGCCTGTGTAATGAAGACCACCTGTCCTACTTTAAGTTCATCGGTCGGGTAGCTGGAATGGCAGTTTATCACGGGAAACTGCTGGATGGTGAGTAAAAATCAGGAACAATAAAACACCCACAACTCACACGTGTATGACTGCCTGACTGTTGACAAATGAAACAGATGAGTTATCATGTCAGTGAGGGTCTATTAAGGCAATGGGTGTAACCAGATTCAAAATCAGGGGTGTTAACCTGAATGTTTGTGGTGGTTATTGTCTCGTGTTGCGCTCATATGGAGCACAAAATGAGACTGTTGAAGGTGCTGAATTACAAATGTGTCTCAGATTATCTTCAGCAATAATATAACAAGAAGTTTTCCAGTACAGATATTGTGACTCAGTTTTCTGTCGCGTCTGCACAGCGTTCTTTATCCGGCCCTTTTACAAGATGATGCTGCAGAAGCCAATCACGCTGCAGGACATGGAGTCTGTGGTGAGTGACAGTCACACCTGAACCTATCAGCATAATCTCTGCGCGTCACATGATTCATCCTTTCTGATTGATAAAAGCCACAGCCCACGACTGTAATTTCTCTATTGTGACTTGTTTGATCGGACAGCCAAAAGTTAAGACATTTTAAAACTCAGGGATTAAAAGTCAAAATAAGAAAGTAATAAGACATGACGTGACAGAAATAAACAGAATGTTTCACAGATGTTATTTAATATGTATAAAGCAGTATACAGTGTACAATACTGTAGTATTCTAATCAGAAGAAAACTGATGAAAGTCTTGAGTGTTTGCAGAAGAGCTGCAGCCTGTAACTTCTGCCTCTCTATCGCCATCTCTGTTTGAGACATAAAATTGCAGGTTACTTGCCGGTTACTTGTGTACTTTCTTTACGTATGTTAAAATCAAATGAAATCAAATTGACATTTCCCAGGAAATCAGGCCGACAGCTAAAATTATAAATTATTATTTTAAACTTACTGTTGTGAATCAGGGGATTGTGAACATAAGGGGATTGTGTTGAACACTGATCTGTTAACTAAAAAAGTTACAGGTTGCAGGTTTAAAAGTAGCACACAGTGTGGCATCATAATAATGTCTCACAGAGCTGCTTTAGTGATTCAGGTATCAAACACAAGCTGTGTGTTCCTCATGACTTCAGGACAGTGAGTATTTCAATTCTCTGCGATGGATCTTAGAGAATGACCCCACAGACCTGGACCTGAGGTTCACCATCGATGAAGAGCTTTTTGGACAGGTATTTAATTCTCTTTAACACCATAAAACAGTCCTTATAATTTGTGCACTGTTTTACAAGTGTTTTGAAACCATATGAAAGCTTTGAGTAAGAAACAGACCAAAAATTAAACCATTTATTTACAGGTATTTCTGGTGCACATCCATTACTTGAAATTTCTGAAATATTTTGTAATTATCATCAATTCAGTCGTCCTTATATTCATAAACCGATTACAATATTACTAATTAGTATTACTAATTTACATCAAGAAAAATACAATTTGCAATAATTTTTATGTATTTTATATTCTGTATGTATTCTATATATTTGAAATACGTTTTCTTCCATTTTCATATGTGAAGCTGCTTTGCAACAATTTGAAAAGCGCTGCATGAATTTGAAATGAATTTATTTGGTGGTAAAATTAATGTTGTAATTAATGTGCTCTGAGATTTTTAAATGTGTTCCTTTATCATGATGTATGAGGGTGAAAATAATGAGTTCAACACAGACTGAAGATCTGATCTCCTTCACAGACGCACCAGCATGAGCTGAAGCCTGGAGGAGCTGACATAGTCATCAATGACAGCAACAAGAAGGAGTATATTCAGTGAGTTCAGTGCCCCTGTGTGCTGCATCTGACACATTACAAGTGTGTGATCTAAAACCTTATTTCCTGCGTTGTACCGAAAAACGAGTCCCCTGCTTCTGATTGGTTCATACACTGGGGAGGCTGTTACCTGATTGGTCTTTGTGTAAATACCGCCCCTAACCATAGTAGGAAGAAACAGGGGAGTTGAAATTTCATGGGGAGTCATGCTTACTCAAAGCCATTAGTCTGATTAATGTGAAGGGATGGTTTTTATTTAGCTTTTTATTTCTTGCTGTGTGGGGTTTGTTCTGTTCTTTAATCGGGCTGTTTATTGAGCAGAAATAATGCTGATTTTCTCCTCTGCTGTTTACCTGCAGTCTGGTAATGCAGTGGAGGTTTGTAGACAGAATCCAGAGACAAATGACTGCATTTAAAGAGGTAACAGCACTTCTGTCTGTCTGTCTGTCTGTGTTGCTCACAGCTGTCTGCAGGGATATTTACTTATGTCAGAGTTGGACATCGTGGTTTCTCTTGTATTTGCAGGGTTTCTATGAGCTGATCCCTCAAGATCTGATCAAGATCTTTGATGAAAATGAGCTGGAGGTGAGACGTTCTGCTCTGAGATGTGAGATGGGGTGTGAGTTATCTAGCTGTGCTCTTATAAGCGCTTCTCTTTTTCTCTCTCTCTTTCTCTCTCTCTCTCAGCTGTTGATGTGTGGATTAGGAGACGTGGACGTGAACGACTGGAGAGAAAACACTAAATACAAAAACGGCTACAACTCAAACCATCCTGCCGTTATCTGGTTCTGGAAGGTCAGATTTTATTCTCACATTCAGTCAGCCTTCAGTCTTCTGACATGTTTCACAACAACATCTGAAGCCCCTCTCACAATTTCTACCCAATAAAATATTCTAGAGCTTGCATAACGAGAATGTATATTTGTTATACAAATAACCAGTCAGAAATATCTTGATTTGTATTTGTATTAGCTTACTTTAAAGCTTGTTTCATTTGAAGTCATCTGGAGTCATCTTCTCTGCTTGAGAAACAGCATTAGACGGAGATTCTAACTGAAGCTGTTTTTCAGACGGTGCTGCTGATGGATGCAGAGAAGAGAATTCGTTTGCTTCAGTTTGTGACGGGCACGTCTCGTGTACCAATGAACGGTTTTGCTGAGCTCTATGGTTAGACACACCCTCATCTCACAATGTCCAATAAAAAACATTTGTGCTTGCTCTTCCTATTATAATTTACATTTTATTATCGTTTGATTTGGTTAATATACTGCAACATTGTTTTCTGCTAAACTTTCAGGATCCAATGGGCCGCAGTTGTTCACCATCGAGCAGTGGGGAACACGTGACAAACTGCCCCGAGCACACACGTGGTGAGCGATCTGTCTGAGCTGTATCTTTATATACATGTTCGTCAGCGCCTGTCTGTCTCTGTGGCATGTCAGTCTCTCATGACAGCCGAGTGCCTGTCGACAGCTCCAGATTCTTCACAAGCTATTTTCTGTCTCTCTCTTGTTCAGTTTCAATCGTTTAGATCTCCCTCCGTACGAGTCGTTTGAGGAGCTGCGAGAGAAACTGCACATGGCGATTGAGAACGCTCAGGGTTTTGATGGCGTGGACTAGATTCAGATCACCATGGCAACAGTGTAACCATGACGACAGCATCACGATTGTCGGTTTTCAAAGCGGGCAGCACATGAGGGTGTGTATGTGGCACGACCGGAAACGAAGGATGGCCAGCGAGCTGAACTGAGAACAGTTTTATCAGAAGACAAGTTGAACGTGCTGTTACACGTTCAGTTAGGGGTCATCTAGTTTGTATCCTAATGAATGAATTCATATCAACACATTGAGAATAAACAGAACTGCCAAATGGCTCTGTATGATGTTTATGATGTTTACAAAATACGGTTTTGTATTGTGTCTCTAAGTACAGATAAGTATGTTCTGTGTACACCATTTTTAAATACCTGTAGGTTTGATTACATCTATGCATTTCAGCATAATTGAAAAATTGTGTATTTATGATACAAGCTTTTAAATCACACACTAGTTACAGGAGATTTGTGCACTATTTGCCAGACAAGGTCTGCTGAAGATTTCCCGTGATATGAGACCATTATTTTTCATAATCTGTTTCGTAATCTTCTTTTTGACGTTCTGAAGGAGAATTCAAAGGTATCTGCGCTGGCACACACACTTCAGTGTCTTTCTTCAATAGTTTGTCTTAATCAGTGACTTCCTGACTTCCGTTTACATCATTTTTTTGTTTACATCTTTACAGATATCCCACCTTTGAAAATGAAGCTGATTCAAGCACTTTTCTAAAAACTCAAGTTTTAAGTCTTATTGTGTACAGATAAATCGCCTCAGTTGAGCCGTGATGTATTTTGTGACAAATCATTGCTTTACTGTATATCAAAAGCTAAATGTTTACAGCATAAATATTGCCTGAAGCACATTTTGTCTTGCAACAAACACATGGGACTGTTAAATAACTTTGCCTTTATTTGTAACAAAGTGATTTGATTCAGTGTCTACAGAACAACTTTATCCTTAAATGGAGGAATGACTTTATTGTCTATATTATTGTATAATTAAAAGCTACTATATGAATGTTAAACGCATTTCTACAGATGATCAGAGCATTTTTGACAGTCATGAGAGGAAACTTTCTGAAATGTTTTTCTATCGAAGCTTTATGAGCAAACGTGTCTTTGATTTTAAAGTAAATTGTGCTGATTTGAATCTTCACAGTCTTTATGGCTTTGTATTTTTGGAAAATTGTTAAATAAAAAGGCACACATCCTCCCATCTGTTTTCATTGTGGTTGGTCAGGTCTGTTTTCTTTCATTCATATTGTTTTGAGCTCTGTAGCGCCCCCTGTTGCGGAGCACCAACATATACGTATAGGCAAGAAACTTCGTGCGTATTTCGCTCTCATGGACTTTGTAAACTTCACATATATTGTGTTTTATATTGTGTAGAAAACTTTGTAAAAGTTTACGAAACACTGGCGCGTCTTTCGCGCAGGGCTGCAGTTCGCCAACCCGCCACCAGGCGGCAGCAGAACAACAGGGCCCATGTCATACCTGTGAGCATTATAATATTATTATAATACATTATAATATAATCTATAGTCAATATAATACAATATAATAAAGTAAAATGTAAAGTTTCAGAGGTCAGCTGACTGTTTCATTTAACCTTTCCGACCCCGCAGGGCCAGAGGGGCGTGGCTTTCGCCATAGGGCGGGGCGATGCGCAAACTGACAGCACCACTGTCCAATGAGAGAAGGTGTGGGATGTCCTTCCGCTCTGCAGTAAGAATCAATAAGTTTGATTTCTTATTGATCAGCTCTTAATGCATTAGCAGTTACTCTGTTTGTTACTCACAAACCTGCAGTGTTATGTTTTATTTCTTATATGTTTAAGTTCTTATATTGTGATCATTTAAGAGTACATGACCAAATGAAATGCATTTGAAAAGTTTTCTGTGGTGTCACTGCTTTCAACTCAAACCATTTAAACAGTATTGTATTGTTTCTTTTATATTAAACTTAATACAATAAGACCTCAAATACATCGACAGACTACGCTGAATATTTGAGGTTAAGGTTTATTTGTCACTAAAACGTTGTTTAAAAATAGACATGTTACTTGTCAGTCACTCATGTATTGAATTCAAACTCTTCTACGTTTGCAATCATAACATCTAGTAACCTTTTGGTTTTGGTGATGGGTGAGGGAGAGCTTTCAGTTGTTCTCTGTGGGAAACTGCACTCCTGATCTTCTGCTGTCTCATCTATTGTATGGAGGGCAGAGGGGTGTTGCAACCGGCCTGCAGGGTAAAGGAAGAGGTCACCCTCCTCCTCCACAGAAACAGACAGCAGATCGATATATTTCCTTCAGCCTGCAGCTGTCGCAGGAAACGTATCGATACTGAGCACAGATGAATCTGTTCAATCATCTGTGAGAACAAGCTGTTAAAACTAATGTAATGACAGCAGCAGGGGCCACATATGAGCAAACATTTCAAGAAGATAGAAGAAAAGTGTAACCCGTCAGAGAAAGGGATCTTTAGCTTTGCTTTGGCCAGGTGAATACCCAGCTCAACATTTCCAGTGTTTTTGTAATGTTGTCATTGTGGTGTCACAAAAGGATAGTGTGTGTTCCCCAGTCACAAGTTATGTCTGTACAAAAACACAAAATCAAAAACAATCCCACCTTGAGAAACAGAGTAAAAGTGTGACAACTAACCTCAGTCTCCTCTAACCTAAACAAGAACTAGCTGTTGTAAAAAAACACAATGTCAAACTGCAGATGCATGAGCAAATGAGAGATGTAAGAGTTAAAAGTGAGTGTATGACAAACAGAGAAAGAAAGGTTGTCTTCAAACAGCACACAGCAGTAACGGGGCTCGGCTCTGTGGCCATAAATCATATTTAAAATAAATAATAAATGCGTGCGTTCACGTTAAACCTTTATTAACATGAAGTATGGCTGGAGAGTCCGTGACGTCACACTTCAGGCGCAGGGATCTCGCGCGTGGAGCCGCGGCGCGCTGTGACGACGGTGTCCGTCCGCGTAAAGTAGTGCGAGCGGAGCGGTCAGCGCCCCGCGCCCGAACCGGCAGATGAACGCGGATCTTCAGCCCGCCGGCCGCGGGGTCAGCCGTGCTCGACTGCCGGAACAAATGGCGTGTTGTGGGAAGGATTTAGAGCAGCGCTGGCTGCTTTTGGCAGCATTTCTTCCCATCTCAGGTAAGAGTTACTTCACCGCTGTGAGAAAGTTTAGAGATCTCACATTTCATGCGATTAAAGCTGAAGTTTCAGAGGAAACTGAGGGATCTCTGAACATGTCTGACAAACGTCTTATAAATAAATATAAATAGTGAAGAAAACATAGTGAAGACTCTGATGTTTATTCAGAAACACTCGCATATATATAATATCGTTAATATCGTTAATATCGCATTCATCGTAATGTGTCGTAATGGGCAGTATTGTGATGAGGTAAATGCTTAGCTGATCTCTTATCAGTCGTTATAGGATTAAAATAATACAAGTTATTGAAGTGTCACAGTTTCGATCCTGTAACGTTTTTAAAACGTTGCACAAGCTACTTAAGAATAACGTTTCTGTCACGTATTGCACATAACGTTGAAAAGTCCTGCTGCTGTTTTGATCACTTTGACTGAAGGTAAGACTGAAACACTGCCCGTCTGTCACAAATACTGATTTACTGATGACAGCAAATAAATGTAATGAGAAGTGCAGTGATCTGTGTGTAGGACAAATCTTCTGCTCTTTTGGGGTCTCTGGTTATTATGGGCTGCGAAACGTCTTGTTGTTTAGGGCTGTGAATCCATCCGGAGAAGATCAGCAACATCATCGTTTTCACCCTGACAGACCAAGTTGACCCACAAAATAGAAGCAGAAAACCTAATAATAATAAAAACTTGATTCTTTTGTGTTGGTTCTGCAGGTGTGATGTGTTTCAGTGAGCTGTTTTTCATGACGGAGCCACATGATGTGACGGTGGTGAGGAAAGACACTGTGATTTTGGACTGTCAGGTCCACGGCGAGGCTCCGATCTCCACCCGCTGGCTGAAAAACGGGGTGAAGCTCACAGATACAGAACATGCGTACCAGCTCGCCAACGGTTCCCTCTTCATCTCTGAACTGGACAGTCGTAAAGACAAATCAGATGAAGGGTTCTACCAGTGCCTTGCCCAAAACAAGTACGGATCTGTTCTGAGTCAGAGCGCTCGCTTAACTATCGCAAGTAAGTTTCTCAGGAGGATGTGTCCTTCCAGATGCCCTCTGAGCTGTATCACACAGTGTCTGTTCATGTTGATTAAATCAACCTACAGTGACATCAGAGAGAAAACACAAAACTCTGATTCGAACATGTCTTGATGAATATATCGTGAGAAAGGCTCTACAAAATGCATCAGTGTGTAGTTCCATGCAGATATAAAAGTTTTTTAGATTAATGTATTGGTTCCTTTAGAGCACCAGACAGTACAAAGAGGAAAGAACTAGAGAAAATGACTGATTAAAATCAAGGCTGTGTGTGTGTGATGGCTGAAGCATTGTGTGTGTGTGTTACAGTGTGTGTGTGTGTGTTACAGTGTGTGTGTGTGTGTTACAGTGTGTCTGTGTGTTACAGTGTGTGTGTGTGTTACAGTGTGTGTGTGTGTTACAGTGTGTCTGTGTGTTACAGTGTGTCTGTGTGTTACAGTGTGTGTGTTACAGTGTGTGTGTGTGTGAAGAATCACTGACAGATCTGTGGACACATGAGGATGTGCAGTGTGATATATGTGTGTGTGTGATTATTTACTGTTTCTTATGATCATTACATCAGAACTCATAAGGGTCAATGTAAAGATCAGGACAGCATGAATGTAGCTTAAACACACCATGAAGGTGTCTGTCAGATGGAAAGATGAGATGGATTGATCTGATGTCATACAGTCTGTGAGGACTGAGGTGATGCATGTAAGAGTTCAGTCGAAACTCATCGCTGGTCTTTCTGCCCTGCTGAGGGGTGAAGTGTCTCAGGCCTGTGTGTGTGAGTCAGTGTGTGTGGTTGCCGGTGTGTAAGAATGTGTCCATTGGTGTGCAAATGAAGGCCGGCAGGTTTGAAAGCTCAGTTTTCCAGAGGTCACTAGTGCACATAACCCCTGTTCACACAGCCGAGCCTTTATATCAGAGAGAGATTCCTTCTGCACTGTGTGTGCGCATTTTTAAAACGTTCCACTAACAACCTAATAATAATGTTTTTTATATATATGATATATAACATTAGCAAAGTTCTACGAATGTTACTGCAGTAACGTTTATGGTAACTTATGTTAGCCAGCGTTCCGAGAATGTTCCCTGTTAGGTGGGTGTTGGTCTGCAGGCGATTGCTTTCAGCTCTGCTGGTCTTCAGAATTCATGAATACCTCCTCATCTCCTTTTGTTCCATTTGCCCCCCACTGCCCCGGCCACAGAAGGGGATTTCTTTAAGGGGCATTTGTTTGGCCAGAGTGAGCTGGACAGGACAGCTGCCCCGGTGCACCAACACCAGGGCAATTAAGCAAATGGGAGCAGTGAAGTGTGTGAGGTTTCAGTGAAGTTTTGTTAGCATTTAGTTTGAATAAAATAGTGACATTCCAGGGGCTGAGCTCCCAGCTAACAATTTTAGGTTGTAAGAACATTTCCCTAACGTTTGCATTAAGTAAAAAAGGTAAAAAATGGTATTTTAAAAGTTCTAGGAATGTTCCAAACATCCAGTTTTTAGAAGTAGTTTTAACATTATTGCTTGGTTATAAGAACGTTATTCAAACATTTGATTATTCTGTAATGTTTTTTAATGTTCCATTAACAACTTAAGAATCGTGTTTTGATATATGATATATATCATTAAAAAAGCCATACTAATGTTACTGCAAGAATGTATTTGTAACTTTGGGAGAACTTGTAGAGAAGCCAACATTCTGGGAACGTTCTTGATAGAAGTGACTCTGTATGGTTGTTTTTCATCATGCATGTGTTGACAGATGTTGTGAACGGTGTGAGTTTGGCCTGGGCTCTGTCTGTGTGTGTGAGAGTGTTTGTGAGTGTAAGATTGATGGTTCCACATGTTTGGACCTTTTGTCCTGTGTGTTTTTACTTAAATCACACACACGCTTTTATCTGTCTGTAACTCTCTATCAGGACATACCACAGACTTTTGCTTTTGTATTTGTTTTTAACCTAACCTGAACCCAGCCCCTAACCTCTGTAAGAAAACATTCTGCTTTTCAAAGAAAAGTAAAAAACTAGAGAATAACACGGTAAACCTGAAATAACTTCAGAAATTACTACAGTAAACTGGAGTTTTACTATAAAAACGTGGTTTAAGATGGCAGATGTAATGATGTTAATAAATGTTGTAAAGAAAACTGTTGACGTGAATGTAAAAGCAGTTGTTTTTGAGTTTGTGGCTCTCGTATGGTGGCCAGTGTTGGGAAATGGCCCCTTTTACTGGGTCCCTGAGGTCCTCTAATGTGTTTCCAGAAATTCCTAGAATTACCAAGGAGACAAAATTCTCATTTCTGGATGTCTGACATGGGAAAAACTTACAACCATGCTACATTGTCTCAAATCTGAGTGTGTCTGTCTGTGTAAGTTGAAATCGCACTGTTGTCAGGGTTTTGTCAGAAGTTTGGGGTTGTTGTTAGGATGTTGGGGTTGTTGTCATGGCATTGCTTAGTGCTTGATTTGGTGATCTGAGTGGTTGGTTGATTTATTTATCTCAAAGACTCAATGGTATTCTGCTCTTTAGATAAGTTTGTGTGTAGGGCTTTTGTTAAACCTTTACTCTTAAGTATAAGCAAAAGTCATGTTTATTCACACTTTTGCTTGGTGATTTTTCAGGCCTGTGCTGTCAGTAGAAATCAGGATAAAGAGAAACCTGCAGCGTTTGGGTTAGAAATGGAGTGTCTGAGGAGTTTAGAGGGGCAGATTTCTCTGCAGTGTGATTTTTTTTTTGCGAAGGTTTCTATGGTTTCTCCGAGCAGTGTCCGGAAAGGTCAGAGGTTGTTTTAAATTGCCCCGCAGGTTGTGTGCAGGGAAACAGCACAGAGGAGTAAAATATCCCTACTGATAACAGACCAAAACTTGCCACTGTGGACCAGCTCATCTCTCTGGATATCTGCCAGTCAGACTGGGTAAAAGAGTTACTTGTTTAATACATATATCACATTGCAAATATAATACAATAAACTATTTCTGTAGGTCTTTTTCAGTATTAAATTATTTGTTTGTAATCAACTTTTCTTTTGCCTTGTCCTTCATTTGGATGTATTCTCTCACTTAGCTTGTCACAATGCATTCTGGGATGGATGGGTTTGGGGCAGTATTCATCTACATCAACTATTTTACTGTTTGGCTGACTTTCTGACCTGTTGCTCTTCAGCAGAACAGATAAGACACAATAGCTGTGCTGTGCTTAAGAGGGGAAGAGGGCTTTTCAGAGCTCAGGGGGGAAATAAGAGTTTCAGGCAAGATTTTCCTGCCTCCCTGCCCCCTCTCCAGCTGCGTGTAGGGCTAAAAGGCTAAAGGCCACTGGGAGAGGTCCTGAGTATGGCCTCTGATTGGCTGGAGAGGTGCTGGTCCTGGTTTCTGATTGGCTGGTAGAAGGGTCAGTGGTCCTACTGTCTGGATGGACCTCAATTGATCTGCTAAGCTTCTGGGTTTTGTGTTCTCATCTTATATTTACAGATGAGACGTTCTTTACCTCCTCAGTCATGCTTTTAAAACACAAGGGTGAGGTCACAGCCAGCTCACTGAATAATGCAGCCGCTAATAAAACCTGTAAAACATCTCAAATGTCTGTGACATTAAAGATAAATTAATGGATTAACTGACCCCCATCACAGCTTCATCCAACACACACTTTAAAAATGAAGATGCTTGTAACTTGTCAAAGATGTACTGAAATGTGTTTAATCTTCATCTGTCTCCTGAGGAAAAACAAAGAAAGCAAAAGTAAGCCGCCACACACAGAAGCTTGTGTCATAATGTGACTATGAATGTTTGTGAATGTTGAGTGATGGCTGGGCTTCGACAGAAACAACATCAGTGTGTGTGTGTGTGTGTGTGGAAGAGTGTGTTTGTATGTGTATGTGTGTGGGGGGGTTTACTTAACCATATATTGAGGACAAATTTGTATCCAAAAGTCAGCAAAACCTGACAAATCTGAGCAATCTGTTAGGGTTAGGCTATAGTGTTTATAACTAGCTGTGTATAAAAACAATAGAAGTCTATGGAATGTTCCCATTTAGAAAAGTAAATGTGTGTGTGTGTGTGTGCCTGGACTAAAGTTCTTTAAGGGCAGTTGATCTGCTTTCTGAAAACACTTAACACACACGTATTGCTTTACCATGACAGTCAAAACGCATGTTTAATTAAACAGAGAATAATGAGAGAGAGTGCAAGTTAAAGTTTCATTAATTCTTTCTGGAATAATAATTCTATTTTCTCTTTAACGTGATTTGAATTTCTTTGAGTTTGGGAGTCTCTCTTAGTGAAATGTTCAACCATGTTTTGTTCGAGATGGAACAGAGTTGGAGGCCGGGGCTCTTATGTCATCATGGTAACCATTGTTCCTCTCTGACCTGCTCTCTGACCTTCTGTGTACTGATCCACAGCCTGTGTTTCCTGACGGCATACCACAGGACATGAGAAAGCCATTATCAGAGAGAAGCGTAAACGCAGAACTGAACCACACATTGATATGAACACATTTAGCAGCTGCTTTCACTCATTGACCTGCACTGTATTTCAGCTACACATCTTTAATCTGTAAGTGTGTTTCCTAGGAATCGAACCCGTGGTATCGGCGTGCTCTACCAGTTAAGAACATTTTAAAAACGTTAGCTGGACAGGAACGTAGAATGACACTGGAATGGAAGTGCTAATGGTTCTTACTGGTTTTTGTTTGCTGGGACAGGATGAGCTGACTGCCGGTCAGGATCTGTTGAGGTCAGAGGTTAAGCCAGGAAAGAGACAGACTGACATGTTTTATAATATTCCAGGGTGGCCATTTTATTATTTTAAGCACACACAAGGTGGATGAATCTGTCCAAAGTTTTATTTTTTAACTTGTCTAGATTTGGTTAAACTGGGTATATGTTCTATAGAGTCTTTAGATTATGTGCTATAAATTTATAAAGATATTTTCTGTGGTGATTAGATCTGATCTTTGTCTTTCAGATCTCAGGCTCACTTTAGTGTTATGATCTCAGTGTTAATAATATGAGATTTATACAGAGTCTGTGTATAGCAGAAGTTTCATAGGTTTCTGTGTAATTATTGACTAAGGCTTCTTCAGAGCTGAGTGGGGGTTAATGGCTCTTGTGGGTTTATAGCTCTGAGCCCCAGAAAGTGTGAGTGAAAACCTGATGTGAAGACCTCACTGAAGAGAGAAGTTAAACAAACAGCAATGCCCTTTAAAATCTCTACACTCATAAAACAGTCCGTTTATGATGAGCTTTATTTGTTTTACAACACCATATTGTGTTTACTTGTACTGCTTGTATACACTTATAAAGACAGAAATGTCTTAGAACAGAGATAATTCATCCTAAAATCACACTCAGCATTCGCTCATCTTCATGTTGTTTAAACCCGTGTGAAGTTATTGTTTTGTTTACTGAGGTTGGTTAGAATTAAATTATAATAATTGTCGTGTAAAGGTATATACAAAAGGATCAGTTGATGCTTTCAAAAGAAGTGTGTGTTTAGTGTTTCTACATGTATGTTCCCTCACAAAAGTGTTCTGCAACAAGTGAGTGTAGTGACACACAGTCTGTGAAAAGAAAACCAGATTAGATTTATAGATTTATAAATGATCAGTCCTAATAAAGTAGAAATCACAGCACAAATGTGTGTTAGAAGCACATAAAAGGTAATAACTGAACAGCAGCGTCTTAAAGTAAAGCACATACAGGAATGTGAGCAGAAGACCTGTGTTATGTTTTTGTGTTACTGAGAGTGTTTATCTAAAACTGCTTCAGTTTGACTCATTCATCTCTACTGACAGTGTGAGTGTGTATACAGTATCACCTTACAACTAAACCTCTCTCTCTCTCTCTCTCTCTTTCTCATTGTCTCTCTCTTTAAAAATGAGAAGACCTGTAGATGTTGATGGTGAATTTATTTTGTGCTCTTTCTGCAGATCTACCAGCCTTTATCCAACATCCGTCTTCTGTCACAGTTATGGAGGGATCTGTCGCACGATTCACCTGTAAAATCACGTCCACGCCCCCTCCAGTCATCACCTGGGAGTTTAATAAAGTCACTTTACCACTGGCCACAGAGAGGTATGACTCCACCCACCAACAGGAGAGAGGAGTGGCTTAACATTTTCCTTTCTCTAATTAGACTAGCTCTGTGATCACTGTCAGGGCTCTGTTAAATACATTCACAGTGTATTTCTGTGTAAAGCTGTAAAGTAGAAATGATGAATATATATTGAGATTAATACATGTGAACGTGCTCAATGTGTCTCAATGCAGAATCACAGTGCTGCCCGGTGGCATTTTGCAAATTCAGGGAGTCGAACAGAAAGATGCGGGAAATTACCACTGTATTGCGACCAACATCGCCGGCCGACGCAAAAGTTCAGAGGCCGAGCTGACAGTCACCGCAGGTGAGACCTGCAGTAAGCATGCAGATGAGCATGCACACTGTACACTTCTGTATGAAAGAATATAAATATGTATAATTTAAGTGTATTTTATAATTTTCCAGTTTTCAAAAATTTAATTTTTCTTTGTCTCATTGTTTGCTTTTGTATTTTCTGTTAAGCTGTTTTGCAACAATGCAAAACTGTGAAAGTGCAAAAGAAATACATTTGAATTGAATTAAGAGCATATTTCTCATTCCCTCTTATTGTCACTCACTGATCTTTTCACTCTTGACAGCTGTGTCCTCCAGAGCTCCTCAGAGGCCCCGTATCATCTCGGGCCCTCAGAATCTCACCGTCCCGACTCACAGCAGTGCTCTGTTGGAGTGTCTGGCCACAGGAAATCCTCGTCCCCTCATCTCGTGGAGCCGCGCCGATCACAAGTCCATCGACGTTTACAACACTAAAGTTCTGGGCCATGGAAACCTGCTCATATCGGACATTAAACCCGAGCATGCGGGTATCTACATCTGCCGGGCAACGACACCTGGAACCAGAAACTACACAGTCACAGCCGCTAACATAACTGTGCTAGGTAGAGTCTGAAAGCACCTGAACTCATTTAACAGTAAGAGTTCTGAGCACAAATAAATATGTGTTTTTTTTGTGTGTGTGTAGCACCTCCATCTTTTGTGGAGTTGCCAGAGAGTGTGACCCGACCCAGAGCTGGTACCGCCCGGTTTGTGTGTTTGGCAGATGGGTTTCCCTCGCCGCAGATCACTTGGCTGAAAAATGGCGAGCATCTTCACTCCAACGGACGCATCAAAATGTACAACAGGTAAAGACTGCAGCAATATTAGGACACGTGTGTTTATAGTAGAGTTTGAGCTGAAGAAGATGTGTTGAGGACCTTACATGAAGTCCAGCAGGCCTCAGGACATTGATGTAAATCAGGGTTTGAATCGTCTCATTTGTCTGCTGGAAACTCTGTCCACTGAATTATTCATGAGACCGTTCCTGCAGATGAACGAGAGGCTTTAATAATTCACTGCTCTGCTAATAGTTTTACTTGATTTTCTCTGATTCTTCTGTCTGGGTTTGTTCCTGAAGATCCTGAAAGCAGAAGAGGTGTGCGTGTGTGTGTGTTTGGGGGTGGGGGGGTGTTGGGGGGTGTTAGTGAGTGTGGGTGTGTGTGTTAGTGAGTGTGCTTGTGTGTGTGTGTGTGTGTGTGTGTGTGTGTGTTTTGGGGGTGGGGGGGGGTGTTAGTGAGTGTGGGTGTGTGTGTTAGTGAGTGTGCTTGTGTGTGTGTGTGGGGGGACAATAATGCATTCCAATGATGACAGATTTGATAACTTCACAGAAATCTATATTTTAAATGTGTTAAGTTTACAGACGTCTTGGTCATATTTTCCCCAAAAAAAGAAAAGAAAAATGTTTGATTGTTATGGCTGTAAAACTTTTTACTTTTGATTCTGATTATTCTTATATTTTCATTGTAAGTAATTTTGTACTGTATAATATATTATACTGTATACAGTGATGTCTGTTTAGATAAAATAAATTAACGGCAGCAGAACAAATGTATAAATACATTATCATTTATATAATATAAGTAGTTTATTGAATTTTGAGATAAAATGTATCCAGTGATCACACTGTCAATCACACTGACTACACAACATGTAAACCGTTTTATTTTGTCATGTCAAACTCTTTTGCTGTTTGTTTGTACAGTAAACTGGTGATAAACCAGATCATTCCAGAAGATGACGGTATTTACCAGTGTCAGGCAGAGAACCAGCTGGGTTCTGTTCTGGCGATGGCGCGACTGATAGTGGTGATGTCAGACAACCGTCCCAGCGCACCCAGAAACATCCGTGCGGACACCATGTCCAGTTCGGCCATCTTGCTGGCCTGGGACAGACCCATGTACAACTCAAACAAAGTGATCGCCTACTCAGTGCACTACATGAGGACAGAGGGTGAGTGACAGTTTAGTATGCATACAGTTGTGGAACACTTATATTTCTTTCAAGAAAAGTTTTACTGGAACTTACTGCGGAGTGTGTTTGATTACTGAGACAAAAGAGACCAAATGTATCTGAGGACTTTTTGCCTGGTGCAAAATAGGATTAAAAAAGTAAGAGTTAACCTCTCAACAAAACATACAGTGTCATTCATGTCTGTAGCCAATAGCAGAACATTTTAATTCTGACCAGTTCCTCACTTTGTTAAAGGTTCTTAAACTCTGTGTGGGAACAACTCTCTCTCTCTCCGTCTGTCTTTCTCCCTCTCTCTCCATTCATATCAGCTAGTTTTTCTAAACTGCCACTATGAATAGATGAATAGATGTTTTTTAATGAAAGAACAGCAAAAGTCTTTTCTGGACAGAAATATCAAGAATCACGTTAGTTTGTCCTTTCAACAAAAAGTTTGCAATTGAAATGCTTCTTTCAGCTTTTGCGAAACGCGTCCAAATAACACACCTGCCTATCTGAGGAGATCAGGAAGAGAACAGAATAAGAAGTCAAACAGAAACTGCTCTGAATAGTTCAAATCTTTATAAAAAGTTTTGATTGTGCGTGTATATGCCAAGGAGTCCTTCAGAATTCCAGACCTTTTAGTGAAGAAAGAGGAGCTGTAAAGAAAGAGCACACCTGCTCTGAGGGGCAAAAAGCATCGGAAGTCATTAAAAAGGGTGATAAAGGGGCAAATAATCCAGAGTTTTAAATGTAGCCCTGAAGAGTCAGAGTCTCATTCAGTCTCAAGACCTTTTCTCTCCACTGGCTTGTTTACTGGGTCAGAAATGCAGAAGGCGACTTGATGCCTGTGAGTTTTGAGCTGTGAATGCAGGCTGAAGTGTTATACAGAGTTCTGGGAAACCCAGCAGGTGGAATTTGGCTTCTTTGGGTAATTAATAGAAGGTGTTGCTCGTGCTGATTGAGTTGACATGTTTCTTTCTATAGTGGCTCTGGGTTTGAATAGCTACATAGTCTCATAATTAAAGACTTCATGGGTTAACATTTATAAAGTGCTACAAGCGCATGAGCAATGAGGATTTAGTGGCTGATGATTTACATGCCACTTTACCCACAAAAAAGAAACATATCAAACTTCCTAGAACATTCAAAATAAACTTTTAACTTGGGTTACTTTTTTGTAACTTCATGGAAATGTTAGGCAAACGTTCTTACAATCTAACATTTTTCACTGGGTAAGTAACTGATAGGATTAGATAGATTTTAAACATTCCTGCATGTTTTCCTGCAGGTCTAAATAATGAGGAGTATCAGATTGTCATCGGTAACGACACCACCCGTTACATCATTGATGACCTGGAGGCGGGGCGGAACTACACCTTTTACATCGTCGCATACATGCCAGTGGGTGCCAGTCGCATGTCTGACCACGTCATACAACACACGCTGGAGGACGGTGAGTTGAGAACATGACCAGATGTTTCCTCTTTTGCTGCTTTTACTGAGGGCTAGAAGATCGTTGACATCGAAACATACGTCTTTGAGGTTACTTATCTCCTCCTAAAAGAAAGTAAAAGTAAATATACTTTACGCAAATGTATTTACTTTTTAAATGTACATGCTAATGCTCTTTAAGAAAGATCTTTGATATGACACATCTATGACACACAGGGTTCCTGTTTTAATCTAACATACGACGACACAAAGATGTGCTTTTTATTGTTTTATATTCCCCTGAAGTCTATTTAAAGTCTTAATTTGGATTTCCTGTCATAATTTGGATTTCTTGAATTGATGATTTTTGACCCTCCGTCTGAACCTTAGACATAAACAGACTGTTTTTGCCAGAATACCTTTAACAATTCTATATGTAAATTATCACTGTTCTGATTGTCTTACCTCTTCAAATGGGAAATAAGTAACAATGCTTGAAACAACACTATGAGTAATATCTCTCTCTCTTTCTCAGTTCCTGTACGTGCTCCTGAACTGAGTCTGAGCAGTCGGAGCCCGACAGACATTCAGGTGTCCTGGCAGCCTCTCTCTCATAAACTGAGTCGGGGGCGAGTGTCTGTGTACCGTCTCTCATACAGAACCAGCACAGATGGAGCGATAACTCAGCTGGAGGTGTCGGGACACAGAACCCATCACCTGCTCAAAGGTCTTCAGCCTGACACCACATATCTGCTGCGTATCGCTGCAGCCACCAGCATGGGCTGGGGTGAACCGTCTGCCTGGACTTCACACAGAACGCCCAAAGACTCCAGCGCCAGAGGTCTGTCTGCCTGCTAGACACACACACACGTTCTTCTTAAAGGACACCAAACTGTATCAAACCTACTAAATCAAATCAGTTATGAACCACAGGTAGTTGTAATGTATTTTTTATGTACCGATTAGCGTATCATACATGACATGAAAAGACTCTCTCTCTCTCGCACACACTTTCTTTCTTTCTTTCTTTTTCTTTCTTTTTCTTTCTCTATTTACTCTCTCAATTCTCTCATTTACTATTTTGGCATTTCTTACTGCGTGACCTTTCACCCTCCTTCACATTGGAAAGGTTTTAGTCATGGGTTATAATTCGAGAGCCCCGAGGCTTCAGAGAAGCAGCCTGTGATCTTGTGAATCACAGCATATCAGATTCTGGAGGTCACCTGTGATCTCCAGGAACCTGATTTTGTGACTGCTGTGGTTAAACTTGATGCCTACTGAGATACAGTCCAACCACAGGATGTGCTTAAATAAGATGGCACAGATTTAACTCTGCTGATGTGCTGTGAGGTCCCATCTTTCAGCTGGACCTGAGAGCTGCTGTGGGTGATAAATCCTGAACATTTGCTCTCCTGAGGCTGCTGAACTTTTGTGCTGTTTTGTTTTTCCAATCAGTGGGAATTTGAGATACAGAGAGCATGCCTTTCACCTGCAGCCTGGAAATAGTGCTCATAGCTGTTTACCCATGGACTCAAACATTTCTCATTAAATTCTCAATATGAATGAGCTCATATTGTCTGAGCTGTGCTATCCACATTCTGCTAAAAGCTTTTGAGCTTTATGAAAACATCTGAGACAAAGTGGAGAGTTAAAACAACTGAGATGTCTCTGAGCTATGAAAGGGCAAACTCTGAGCAATACAAATCTCCTCTGGAAATCACAGTTTAAAATGATGACTACAAGGAAGTTTTGTATTTTTTAAAAAAAGAAATGTTTCAATGACACAATCAACCTGACGTTTATTCCGGTTGAATTGTCTATGAGCAAGGTTTGTGATTGGCTGATGGCATGAGCTTATTATTGGTTGATTATTTTCCCACACAGTGCCTCTGGCCCCAGAGCTGCAGTTGGAGACTCTGAACTGCACCACTATCCTGGTACGCTGGCATCTGCCTGCGGGCAGCGCTGCTGATCTTCAGGGCTACAAACTCTCATACCATGAGGAGAGCCAGCCTGAGAGTCCCCCGACCCAGATCCCCCCACAGCAGCACCAGCACACCATCGGAGGACTGGGTGAGTCCATGACACACACCCAGAAAATTACAGTGGATAACAAATCTTTTCATTTCATTCTCTGAATGTAAACACAGATGCTTTGATCACCTTCCAAATATTTCAATATTATTCCAAATATATTTCCACATGAGGTTACCCAGCTTAACCATTTTAGGTTGCAAGAATCTTTCTCTAATGTTTCTTTCAGTTGTGGTTGTGTAAGAAATCAAAGATCAGTCTTTAACTGGCCTCAAAAACAATGTCTTGAAATAAAAAGTCTGGTTGCAATTCAGAAGCATTGGAGCATCTTTCAGATTTGTAGTTTTATGGCTGCTCGTGCTAAACTCTCTTTGACCACACTCCTCCCCCATGACCTCTGACCCTGCCACCCCACAACCTAAATGCTGGACAGAGTGGAGGTCTTCCCATGATTCTCTGAAGGAGGGTGTTGCACGGATACAGTCATCCTCTCCTGCCCCTAAAGGTCACTCTGATTAGGGTCTGGAGTCAGTGGTGACTATGAATATATCCCACAATGCTTTGCTTGACCAGTGGCCATCTGTGGCCGCAGAGAGGTCAGCCAGCTGGACGACAGCTGATATTTAAATCATCCAGAACTGGTCCAATATCTGCATTAGCGATTAACCTACATCTGCTGATTGAGAATTAGATGAGCGAGATCAGAGAGAACACACATATGATATCATCAGGGTGTGCTGAGAGCTGTGATTGGTTGAGATGACTGCATGGTTTTGGGGATGTTCATCTTCTTACTGTAAATGACAGATTGCACTGCAGTTAATGTGAGACTGTGTGTGTGTGCGTGTTTAAGTTTAAGCATTGAGTCTCTCACAGAACTAGCAAATGCACATTTTGTGTGTGTGTGTTTTATGTGTGTGGTGGAGGTACTTCCATTTTTGCTTAAACTCTCACAGCATGTTGAAATCTGGTGACCAAAAAAAGGAAGAGTTTGCACCTCACTATCTTAACTGTGAGTGTTATGTCCTGTTCGAATGCCCCTCCCGACCTCCTCGGCAGGATTTGACTTGCCCAGATTCCATGTCAGAGGTCACACCACAGATGTCAAGTCCAGCCCCCTCTCTCAGTGTGTGCTTAATAACTCCAGGCTATTGTACCGTAGGGATGTTGGTGCCCAGTGTGGTACTAGGGTTCAGGGTTCAAGGGGTCTCATATTTCTGTTGCCCTTTCAGACACAGAGACCCTAATGCTTTCCAACCGCCATATTCTGCCTGAGAAGAGAGTTTTTTAGCTTTCGGACACAACTGCCGCCTGAAGCCACATGTGATGTGCTACTCAATCGACACCGCATGATTCTCCACCATGTCTCAATACCATGAATCAGAATTA
The DNA here is from genome assembly GCA_036877525.1 of Chromobotia macracanthus. NCBI lineage: Eukaryota > Metazoa > Chordata > Actinopteri > Cypriniformes > Botiidae > Chromobotia > Chromobotia macracanthus. The sequence goes on along the minus strand of JAZGTH010000086.1, from coordinate 1,675,116 downwards.
TTGTTCTGTCTGTTTCCTCTCTGTTAAATGTCAACGTTCATTTTTGTTTTCATACTCTTCAGTCACACAGTCACTGAAGTCTCTTTCGCGTCTCACTCCCCCTCTCCAAATACTTTCTTTATCTCTGTCTGTCTCTGAATGTTGATGGCTCGGAGAAAGAGGCCTGCCTTGTGTGTCTGACCTCTGACTCCAGATTCTTGAGGAGTTTTATCTGAGGGTGAACTTTGACCCCTCACTGCTTCTATAAAGACTCTTCAGTGCTGTGGGTCTCGTCATCAAACATCCAATCACAGAAAGGCTGCTGGTTTTAACCCCGCCTCCAGACAGACAGATATGAGTTAAAAGTGATGAGAGTTTATCAATGCTCTCAGTCTTTCTGCTGATCAGTAATCAGTTAGTTAACAGTGTCAGGATGTTAGTCTACTGTCCTCCAGCTGTTTTAAATGCTGTTTTTCTCATTCTTGTAAAATTTCATACAGTTTTTATGACCTCATATTAATTGACAAACTGCATGGATATTTGTACTTTATTTGAACTGCAAAAAAACTAAAAGGTAATTAAAAACTGTAAACACAAACTGTAATGCACAGTTATCTACCCATTTACAGTAAGTTTAGTGTTAATCTATAAAGATTAAGTGTTGTCTGTATATGACCACAGCTGTGTTGTGTAGCGCCACCGTGTGGCTAAACGTAATACTAAACTTAATCATTAATAAAGTAATACAAAGAATACTAAAGGCTCCTTGATTTGACTCATTTTCAGTGGTGAAATGACATGCTCACTGTTTAGTGTACAGATAACTATGTAACTCTGACATCAACTAAAAACAGCAAAAAATACATAGTTATTTTCATTGCTGATATGTGGGCTCTTATTAGATGCTTCTTTTAAATATCTAGTCAGAAAGTGTGTGTTTGATCGCATGCATATTCCTAATGTTGTGTATTTCTCACACACTCAGATTTCTGTGTTATTTTCTCTTCTACAGACCCCAGGAAGAAATATCATGTTAAACTGTTGGCATACAGTGATGTGGGTGAAGGATATCAGGCTGATCAGACCATCAGCACACCTGGATGTGTTTGTGAGTTTAAAAAGTCATTTCAACACCTTCCCAGCTAACAGGGAATGTTCTCACAACGTTAAGCAGCTAACATACGGCAAAGTTCTGTCAAAGTTATCAATCAGGATTCTAGCAGTAACTTTAGTAGAACATTTGTTAAATGTTATATATATTATTTGTCAAAAATATTATTCTTAGGTAGTTAGTGAAACATTTTAGAAAGGTTACAGAATTAAAACATGTTTGAATAATGTTCTTATAACCAAGCGGTAATGTTAATGCGACGTCTAAAAAACTGGACATTTTGAACATACATAAAACATTTAAAATAATGTTTTCAACATTCTTACAACCTAAAATTGTTAGCTGGGTTAAAGCCTAAAAGAGATAATTTCTTAAATGTTGAAATATGAATGTTAGAGGATTTACAATCACATGAGATGCAGTAGTGATGCAGCTGATGTGTTTTCTGCAGCCGTTCGTGATCGTTTGATCCCGCCCCCTCCACCACCTCATCATGTGTACGCCCACAGTAACAGCTCCTCCTCTGTGTTCCTGCACTGGGGCCGACCCGCTTTCACGGCCGGACAAACGGTCAACTACACCGTCCGCTGCAATCCAGTCGGCCTGCAGAACGCCTCACTGGTGCTCTACCTGCAGACGTGAGTATAACTGACTCCAGAGAGAAGAGAGAATGAGAGAGAAAGCGAAAGAGAGAAAGAGAGAAAGAGAGAGCGAGAGAGAGAGAGAGAGAGAGTAGAGAGCAAAAGAGAGAGAGAGAGAGAATTAGAGAGCAAAAGAGAGAGAGAGAGAGAGAGTAGAGGATGAGAGAGCAAGAGAGAGAGTTGTGTGTGTTAAACACACAGCATAATGAAAGATTTATTACAGATAAAATGCAAACTGTTTAACTTATTCTTAGATTAGTAGGCAGTGTATACAGTGCAGTATGCAGAAGTGATCTTATTGCTCTATACAGCTGGCTGTTCAGTGTGTTATTGTCTCTCTCATGTGTTGTACAGTGAGGCTCAGAGTCTGCTGATCAGTGATTTGGACTCAAACACTAATTATGAGTTTGCGGTTCGTCTGCATGTGGATCAGCTGTCCAGCCCCTGGAGTCCTGTGGTGTACCAGACCACACTGCCTGAAGGTAAACACACACACAGAACCTGCGTCTGGAAGGACAGAAGCTGTTCCGTTAAGAAATTCTGTTGGGTTTTTGTCCAGAACAAGTGCCGTTATATTTCTTGTGTTGACATATTTTCTGAAACAAGATGTTGGGTCTATCTATCAAAACTTTATACTTATACAGGCTTTAAAGTTATCTAAAAGTTTAAATTGATGTAAACTTAGGGTCTTTTAGAAGCAGTAGATACAGTAGCAGATATTTATAACTGTCTGCTGAAGGTTTGGAGTATTTCTTGTGTCATAGACATCTGTTTCTCTGTGTTTTCTCCATTCAGTTCCCACTCGTGCCCCTGTGGGAGTGAAAGTCACTCTGATCGAGGGAGATTCGGCACTGGTGTCATGGAAACCGCCTGACGAGCCCAACCTCACTGTTCTGCACTACACCATCCTGTACGCATCACGCAGAGCTTGGGCGGCCGGAGAGTGGCACATCCTGCAGAGAGAAGGTGTGTGTTACAGGAAGGTTAAAGGTCACGCAGTAAAAGTTCCAGTTGGGTGTTTGTCATATTTCATCCCAACATCAAAATGGAAAACATTTTATATATACATTGTATATATACATTGTATATTTTTAGTATTTGATGTTTTTTATCTCGTCGTCAGGGAGTGTCAACATGGCCCTGCTGGAGAATCTTCAGTCTGGTCAGGTGTACCTGGTGAAGGTCTCAGCGTCCAATCAGATGGGAGATGGGCCGTTCTCACCTGCTGTAGAAGTGACTGTGCACTCTGCACACTCAACAGGTGATTGATTAGACTCAGCTCTGTGCTGCCCCTACAGGCCACTCGAGGTTAAAAAAGATGTTTAGAGCAGATTAAAAATCTATAAAAAGTCGCATGTTTGTGTTTTATTCATTATTTAGCTTAGTCCTGAGAATGTTGTGGCTTAAATAAGCTTGGTAGTAGTTAGCGCCAAATAAAAATATTAAGGAAACATTTCAATTAAACAACCCATTAAAACATTGTTATATTAAGCCATGGTACCCATCAGCTAACAGATATTATACCTCACATTAACAGATGTTTCCTATAGGTGCTGTGCAGTGTATTTTAACACAACTGTTAACAAGCACTGTAATAACCAGCCAAAATCTATTGTATAATAAGGCTTTAAATCTTGACTTTATATTAAAACAGTATTATTGTTCTTCACCTGCAGTGTTTTCTGGTGGCTTTTATCACCTGGATCAGCGCTCCATGACGGGTATAGTGGTGGGTGTGTGTATCGCTTTAACATGCATCATCATCTGTGTGCTCATACTGGCCTGCAGGAGCAAAAACAGGTAAACACCTGACAGATCTTAACCTGTGCTGTAAACACCCGACAGATCTTAACCTGTGCTGTAAACAGGAGAGAACCTGACAGATCTTAACCTGTAGACACCTGACAGTTAGGAACACCCAACTAGGTTTGTAGACACCTGACAGATCTTTAGCTGATCTGTAGACACCTGACAGATCTTTAGCTGATCTGTAGACACCTGACAGATCTTTAGCTGATCTGTAGACACCTGACAGATCTTTAGCTGATCTGTAGACACCTGACAGATCTTTAGCTGATCTGTAGACACCTGTCAGTTTATTGACTGTTTCTATGCTAATACCTTGACTGATCCAAGTAATAACATTACAATGTAGGAAGTCCTGCACTGCCAAATCTATCAGACAAACAGAAGAACAGACTCCGCCTACTGCTGTCTGTCTGGCCAATGGGAGTCAAGCTGAAAGTGTGGCGGTGACGACGCCCATAATGAGAGACCATTTCATTGATGCAAAAGTACGTTCAAAAAAACATGTCATATTATAGATGGTCTAGAATTATTTCTTTGTCTGGTCCATGTCTTTGTGGAAGCAGCACCCTGATAATCACGTTTGAAAATGTTTTAGGGAGGAACGAATCTGATCATCAACAGTTATGGTCCTGTGAAGCCCACCATGGAGAAGAAGAGAAGAACCAGATGGAGCTTGTTCAAGAGGAATCAGAAGGTATGAAAACAATTGAAAAATTATAGCAAGCTTTATTTAGAAGGTATGTGTAGGATTCCCAGCTAACATGGAACATTTTCAGAATGTTGGCTAACGTTCCCTTAAAATTCTCTAAGTTATCAAAAATGTTTTGAACGTTTTATGATATATCAAAACATTAAGTTGTTAGTGGAATGCTACAGGGTTAAAAATTCTTATAACCAAGCAATAATGTTAATGCAATGTCTAAAAACACTGGATGCTGTGAACGTTCCTAGAACATTCAAAATATAATTTGTAACATTTTTGTTGCTAATGGAAACATTAGGGAAATGTTCTTACAACCTGTAGATGTTAGCTGGGCTATATTTCATAACTAGTTTCACTGATCTCAGATTTCGCCCTGTCATTTACTGGTGTTTCTGTTTGTATCAGAATGTGAAGAGAACCTCTGGTCCCTCCTATTCATATCACCCGGGCTCCACTCTGCTGTGCCAAACTGATACATCACCTAGATCCTCGCACCATCAACCGTCCTCTCTGCAGGGCCTGTTTGGGGTACCAGGGGGCAGCAGTGAGGGCTCGCACTCCAGTGAGGGCAGCCAAGAAACAGGTGACTCTGGGCGCTACTCTCATGATGACATCGAGGGGACCAGCCTGTCGCTGGGTGCGAGCAGCCGCCCAACCTCCCTGCAGGGTGAGGAGAGCGTAGAGTCGGGCCACTATGTGATGGAGAATGAGGCCCAACTCTGTGCTGAGAACACAGAGGTCACAGACCCTCAGCAACAGAAAAAGATGGAGGCCATCTCTGAGTCTCTGCCATCCCTTACCGTTTAGTACAAATCCAGGGCTCTCTGATGCCCCCTGCTGCTTGAATAGACTACTGCTCAGGAAACCCACAGGCTGCAGTGTACTGGATGACTGTACGTCCAGTTTCTTGGTGAATGTATTATTGTTTCTCTCTTTTTATCATTTTTGTGAATGATTGTGTGTTTGAAAGATACGGAAACCTCACCCACAGTGAATGTCTGTGTCAAAATCTGTGACGTTTGCTCGGAGTGGAAGTGGACAGAGAAACTCCCTCAACCCTCTAATCTACCTCAATTTACCTGATGACGGGAGATTCCTGCTTAATATTTCAAATCTGCTATTACACTCACCGTGCGTTAAACTCCACAGTGCCGTGACAACTTTACTTTGTAGCAGCAATAGTTCGGGTAGTTTAAGAGATTGTGTTTGTCTATGTTTGTCTGTTGTTTTGTTTTGTTTGTTTGTTTAGTCCTGAGGCATGAGGTTGCGAGGGTGCAATGTTTTATCTACACTCAGGATCATAGTTTTATCTACCTCAGGTTTAAAAACGTTAAACATTTCATTGAATATTTTCTTTTGCGAGGTTTCTATATGATTGCCCTTTTTTGTTGTCTTTTGTTGATGGTTTGTGTGTTTTTGCTCTTATAGTTTTATACTACCTCATGATCGGTTTATTTTTAGCTGTAGTTGTTTTTATTTTCTGTATCTCAGGGATCGCGTTTAGTGTTTAATGAAGAGACGTGGTTTGATCTACAGGGTAAATCTCGTACTGCTGGACGGCTTGACCCGCGATGAATGTGTGTTCAGCAACAGATGTGATTTCTTTACAGCGTTCATTTCCTTCTGTTTTCTTCTTCTGAGTGTGAAGTTACCAAAAAATGCTGAAACTGATCAGTTCAGCTTTAAGAACTAGAAGCCTTAATGTTTGAAGCTGTGCAGATATATGTGGAAGAGATTCATTTAAAATTGCAGTCTGATTTTAGTGAATGTTCTGAAAACCAAAAATAATCGAGTTTTAAGTGTCTCAAAAGATCTATTTTTCTTGACATATATGTACTACTGAGCATGTGTATTAGTTCCTTTCAAACGTTGAAATAGCTGAAGCTCTTTTAGATTTAGAAACATGAGTTTAGCACTTGTCCTTCAAATTAGTTTTGTTTGCATTCAGTAGATCACACAACTTACTGTGCAACGGTGAGACGCCATCATTCTTACAGCTGTTTGCTTCTTTTAATTATTTTGATGATAAAGATGACAATGAGATTATCTGTGAATCAGACCAAAGATGTTTCATCCAGAGACTGAAACTGCCTGAAAGCTTTACTAGAGGAGAGCCACATCCTGAGGGCTAACAGTGCTGCTTTCTTGACCTAAGAGATGCTTTTCCATTTTATGACCCAGTCAGGAGGAAGTGAGGTCAGTCAGTATTAAGACAATAGATGGTTTAAGCTCGTCTCACAAAAACGTTACATTTCACCCCAAAATCAAAAAAGAAAAATATAAAAAAATGAATCTTGCGTATAAAAGGAGAACCATTTAGGATGAATAAATTGCCTGTTCTACTGTGCTACGGTAAATTCTGTAATACAATAGAAATGTACTGTATTACAGTAAAAATACTGTATTACATTCATTTGTTGTGTATCACATAGTAAAAATGAATTTATTCAGTTTGATTTTGGAGTGAAATATGGATGTTTTCGATCAATTACATGAGATTCACACCCTAAACCAAACATCAGCTTCCCCCATTAGAATTTCAGCTGCAGCATGGATGTGTTTGTATTGTACATGGAGATTATATGCAGAGAATTATATTATAAATGAGCATTGCTGCTGGAGTTCTTCTCAATCAGGGGAAACTGATTTTTCAATCAAAGAGACACAATCAACTTCTAATGTTTCCATTTTAAAGCAAACAGCCGGAAACCAAAGACAGTCGTCACCGTTGCACAGAAGATCAATGTAGATTCCTTCCTTCTGCATGATGTTTAGTCTTTTATCAGAATATATTTTAAAGCTTTGTAGTAGATTGAACTGCTGATTACTGAAAATGAAAACAGTGTTACATAGTCCAGTTTTCAATTGTTTATGACATTCAACCAAACCAAAGATAACGGATTGAAAATGTTTATTTTCTTTGATAACTAACTTTCTCGCTGGAGGAGGAATATTGTATTATGTTTGTGTTGGAACTGTTTTGGGGGTAAATTTGGTATCTTAAATATTGTGAAAGTACTGACACAATGTTCGGTTTTCCTGCTGAATAAACAGACAGCTTTAACCAGCTGGTTAGTTGGTCAACCATCCTGGACAAGTGCTAAGCTAAGACCAGTTAAGCTGCTTAGGCCAGTTTAAGCTGTCTTGACTGATGCCAGAACAGTATTAATCTGGGCAGTTCTGTTCAGTCAGTGACTTTGTGAATTTTGTTTGTGTGCATCTACACCTCCAGACAGGAAATGTGATGTTCAGCATAATGTATAAGATTTAACTCAGGAAACCACATATTCAGTCCTGATGTGAAATGCGCTGGTTGAATTGATTTATTTGGTTTTGCTCTGTTCTGAACTTTGTAAACTCTTCCAGTTTAAAGATGAACAGTGATGTTGCTTCCCAGCAGTGACTACATCTGTAAGCCTTACACAACTGAATGTATTTCTCCAATAAAATCGCTCTTTTCAGCCTTTTTCCCGTTCATGTTTACTTTCACACCCTGATTTCGACAGGGCCCGACCCACGTCCATTTTAACATGACGTCATCACACCTCGCGGGTCCGCCGCGCGTGCACGCGTTTCAATATAAGTTTTGTGACTATAAGTTTTAATATATTAGACATTTAATATAACATATAACACCGGAAATGAAACCGTGAACGAATCTCCGCGAACAGCCCCGGAGAATCAGTCCGCCCTCCCGAGCCTTCAGCACGGGCTCGCAATTACCGCCAGCACTGCGGTGAAGGCTCAGCTCGTGAATATTCATTAGGCCGCATGACGTACCTCGGCAACCTTCCAATGGCTAAGGGTCTGCTCATAATATTTAATGATTATGATTTAATTATGCTAACGAACCGAGCAACGACCCAACCGCGGCGTCCTTATCGTTAATATTAACTAAGTTTGGATTGCGATGCTCTGTCGTTGTCCAATGGCGACAGTGCGGCTCATGAATATTAAATAGTCCGCTTTCGCCTTAGTAGAAGTGTCGGATTCGCTTTCCGGTGACGCCGCCGCCGTGATGGAAGCGAGACGAGCTGACGGCATCGCTCACTGATCTACCGTCAGACTTTAACTTCCCGTTCATTCCGCCGGGAGTCATGTGAGGGGCCGGTGATGTCCGCAGATCAGGAGAAAGAGCCGGTCTCTCTGAAACGAAACCGAGGTAATGTGGAGCTTCCGTGTCCGCTCGTAACACCGGAGCGACGGGAGCAGCGCGGCGGCCTGCAGGCCTCCAGAGAGCGGAAGAGCGTCCGTGTTTACACGCCAGAGTAGATGTGTGTCGGGTCTCAGACCAGTCCGGTGAATGATCCCAGAACAGTTTATGGGAGGTGTGAACAGTGTGATCAGAGCGGAAGTTTAATCGATCAGACGCGCGAACGCAGCGAGACCGGCCTCGTAAAAACGAATCAACAGAGTAAAGGTTAAAGTTACGAGGGACAACTTCACTTCAGAGAGAAAATGAACGAGAAAGTGATTTTCAAAATGTGTAGATATGAATACTATCACACACTAGTGTTTATTGAGTGATGATGATGATGATGATGATGATGATGATGGTGATGATGATGATGATGGTGGTGGTGGTGGTAATGATGATGATGATGGTGATGGTGATGGTGGTGGTGGTAATGATGGTAATGATGAGGATGGTGGTAATGATGAGGATGATGATGGTGGTGGTGGTGGTGGTAATGATGAGGATGATGATGATGGTGGTAATGATGAGGATGATGATGGTGGTGGTGGTGGTGGTAATGATGAGGATGATGATGATGGTGGTAATGATGAGGATGATGATGGTGGTGGTAATGATGAGGAGGATGATGATGGTGGTGGTGGTGGTAATGATGAGGATGATGATGGTGGTGGTGGTGGTAATGATGAGGATGATGATGATGGTGGTGGTGGTGGTAATGATGAGGATGATGATGGTGGTGGTGGTGGTGGTAATGATGAGGATGATGATGATGATGGTGATCATCATTCCCCCAAAGTTTCTCTTTGAGTTTGTCATTGCTGATGAGTTTGGTGTGATGGACTGTAAACATTATGTTCATTTATTAACATGTGCCTTTAAATACACATTCAACCAGAACTGAAGTGTTGTGTCTCTTATCTTGAAGGTAATCTGTATGCTAGTTTAACCTTCCATACAAAGTGAACTTTTAACAGAAGATGTGCACCTAAGATGTACCATTTTACCAGAAAAATGAACAAAACTACTGATGATTCTTGTATATGTACAGGGTTAGTGTTAGTAATAATAAATTAAGAAATGACACCCGTCACAGACTCAATATCAAGCAGCAAATCATGTCTGAAATGATCTTGAACTTGATATTACGAAGCAGATGTAATATAATCTGTGCAGTGCTTTTGTCTGTGTTGACTGACATGTTGTTTGAGGAGACGTAACCTCACAGGTTGATTTTACAGGAGGTGATGGTGGGCTGGATGTTTTGGGGGGTCCTGGCCTGCTAGTGGGGAGCCCTGATAAAAAGAGACGCAAGTCAAGCACGCAGGTACCGCATAAATGTTTGGTTTGAAAAGCAAAAAGAGACAATGGACTGTAAATGCCTTTATTCCCACGAAGAACACAAATCAAATCTAAAATGACAGTACAGCAACTATTGACTTTAAGTCATTGATTATATGTATTAACAGTATTTATTTAAAGCTTATTGCATTATGGATTATGGATATTTGCCTCTCCTCACAATCATCCACAGAAACATATTTCATTCTTAACCTGAGAGCTCACGGTGGGTCAGAGGTTTATATGTTTACTTCCTGGTTTTCCTGTTGTTGCTGTCAGTGCTGGTTTCAGAACAGAAAATAAATCAGTGTGTTTTTCCCATACAGGCGCCCTCCTTCTCTCCTCTCTCAGAATATGCCCCCCCGCCGAACCCAAGCTCGGATCACTTAATAGCTGCCAACCCTTTCGATGACAGTTACAGCTTGCCTTCTACAAAGCCAGTGCCCTCTAACGCCTATTTTGGCCACTCCCATCACCCTGGGTTTAGTGGCTATGGGCCGCCCCGAATGGCCCCTCACATGGGCAACAGGATGCCTTCGCCATATGGGCCCTCATACCAGATGCGAAACCAGCCCCATCCATTTTCCCAGAATCCCATGGGGATGGGATTCAACCGGGCCCCAGGATTTAACTATGGGCATCCTGAGAACCCGAATTACGGGCACCCGTTTGGCAGCAGTCACAATAACATGAATCTTCACCCGATGCATCAGTTCAGATCAGGTCCAGGAGAGCATATCAATCAAATGCCACTTCACAACCTAAACCAAAGCTGCAGTCCTGGTGGAGGTCCAGGTTTCGGTAAAGAGGGTTTCACGGGTGGAAATCCAGCATCTGCTAAAAGAGCCTCAGACATGAGTCCTAAACTCTCTCAGCCACAGAATAACTTCACCCAATCTGGCAAGCTCACACCTAAACAAGACCTGAGTGAAACCCTGAACAAAAATGCCATGCAGAACCCGTCGCCATGGAAACAACAGCCTAACTGTGAAGACAGCACAACTCAGGACAGTGTGGGTGAGCTGAAGTCGAAGGGTCGTGGCAACACACCTGCAGCTTTGGATGGTGGAGCTGAAAAGCTGAACGGTGTCCTTCACTCCAGCAACGAACAGTCGAAGAAGTCACCACGCCCTACTGTGGCTGAAAATGCCCCAGCAGATAAAGTTCTTAAGAGCTCTGCTGCTCTGACCAATAACAAAGTTCCCGCCCACCCTAACAGACGGAGCACGTCCTCCTCATCTGAGCCTGTTTACCCCTGTGGCATATGTCTGAGCGAAGTGAATGATGACCAGGAGGCCATCCTGTGCGAAGCTTCCTGTCAGAAATGGTTTCACCGAGTTTGCACCGGGATGACGGAGACGGCGTACAACCTGCTGACAGCGGAGACATCTGCAGTGTGGGGCTGCGACGCCTGCATGGAGGATAAAGGAGCACAACTCCTCAAAACCTCAAAAGATGGGACAGAGACACCTTCCGTTACCAGCGAAGGACAATCATGAGAATGACTTTCAGTGTGGAGACAATGACATCAAAAGCCCAAATCAATCAAAGTTGTCCAAAGTTCTGAGAGCTCCTCACATCTCATGATGGGTCTCTACAAGCTTCAGACACTTTTTAAAGAAACATGAAAGTTCTTTTTGATAGTCTCTTTTAAAATAGCAGTGCAAAATTTCTTCCCCATCCATTTTTGTAATGATGAATGAATAATGCCAGAACGTTTGTGTTTTGTTGACAGAATGTGTGTGTTTTAACTCTCTAAACATGTCGGGTTTGGATCAGGATGGGCTGAAGTTTCTGTCAGAGCCCTTCATCTTGTGTTTTCATTTTCACCTGTTTTGTCAGCACTACAGAACTGATCCTTTCTGTTTTCTTTTTCTACATCGTGTTTGTTGGAGGTCACGTGTCTTCCATTGATGATCAGTCTGTGACGTGAGTGTTATTTTATTTCTAATACTACAACTAATACACTATTCTTGAGTCATTTTAGTAATGATGTGTTTATTACGTTTTTTAACATTGTCTTCCCAGTTTCCCCTAATAACTGTAAACATGACAGTCAGTATCCAAGAAGAAGTAACAATAACAAGCAATGAGAAAGCTGCTCGAGGAGAGACTGCAGCTTTGATTCAGTAACAGTGCTTCTCCAGAACTGTCACTTGAGAGTTTTTAATTGATGACAATCATGTAATAGTTAACAGGTCTTTCCTATTAACTGTAGCTGTAGAGTTTATAGACTGTAGCATATATAAAGTGTTCAGAGTCTGAGCATGCATGTCTCGTTTAACTGGTGATGGTACAGTATGTAGTTCAGTCAGAAATCTTCCTGCTTGTGCTGTTTGGCACTTTGCTTTGCTGTCTGACCTCTCGGTGTTTCATACAGCAGCTCTTTCATTATTTGAGAGAGAAACTCTTGAATTACAGCCAGAGAACAAGTTTAAAGTTGAAACAACAGATGCACTTATATGATATTTTTACATTCATTTTATTGTTTTCTGTTCTGTGTTGATTGAGGTTTGTTTTTTATGGAGGTGAAACTAAGGAGGTTTGTTACTTTAAGGCCTTACTTTGGGTACAATATTATTTATGGACTCAAACACCAGAACCAGTTCTCTCTGAAATTTAGTTAATTTAATGACACAATGTTCATGAGTGAGTCTCAGAAATATTTCACCCTAAAATCAACTTAGTAGTAACAAAATAAAACAATGACAAACCTAACTGTCTAAAACAGACTGGACATGGTTTTGTGAGATTTATCTATAAATCATCTCAAATGTATTATATTAATTTTGTTTAGGTTTAAAAACAGGTTCCAGCTACAGTCGTGTTGGCCGCAGGATTTGCTGTAACGTTACAATAATGTGTTATGTTTGTGAATGTGCTCCGCAGTTGAACAGGGAAACATGACATCATGAATGTTCATTTGATGTCCTGCGCTGCCATTTAATTATCTAAATGTTTCCACACATTTTGACCATGATGTGCCATTTTTACGAGCATTTTGAAGTGCCAATCACGAACAAAAAGTGAGAAAAAGAAGCAGTTAATGAATGTTTTGTGTGGATAAAGAACACAAAGTGTTTTGAATGACCTCTGTGTAGTTAATTTTGTGATGTTAATCTGTCTGCAGAACGTGTGCTTCAGAATAATGTAGGAACAGTTATTGTATAATTGGCCACATTTCACTATTGATTCAGGTGCCTTAAATGTTGTTTTTTAAGTAGATGATACAGCCACACACCCATTTCTCAATACTGGGTGAGAATATTTGTGATGTGTGCAACTAATTTTTTAACAGAACAATGAATGTATGAAGCCAATAAACTGTAAATAATGAACAATATGAAGTGTTTATCAAGAATACTTGGGAGTCCTCAAAACCAAGTTGGTTCAGTTCATGCAGACAGTTTCTGAATGTAAATGACAGTTGTTTGGTGTGTTATGACATCTCTATGACTTTGGCAAAAGCTACAGTTCATGTGTCCTGTTTCTGTCACTTCACACTGCAGTGGTTAATAAAATTGTTTTTAAGACATTTTCTACTATGCAAAGAGTTGTTTTCTCATTTTTAATAGACTTCCATTTGTATAATCAAAATACAATTTTTGGTTAGTTTCAAATACAAGATATTTTGTCCACACTCATCAGAAAACTCTTCACACCAAATTCAACACTTAAAACAATTGCTGTAGCAGCCATTAGAATAGAAAAGTCACATTGTTTTCAGCTAACTATGATTTTGAACCACAGTTTAAATTCAGGAACTGAATTAAAAGGCATTCTCCATTCAGTTCTGAATGTTGTATAACTGGCTGTCTTAGACTGCAGTTGGAACCCTTCCAAGGCATTTCACTATTAAAGGCAGGGGAGGCAATTCCACGCCTCCAGTACATGAATGGAAGATTGTCTGCACAAACAGGGTGCGTGGAGGTATGCAAATACATGGTTTGACAGTCATGTACAACACCCTGGACAATTTATGATCCTGCGCTTTCCACAGAAGATATTTATATAAATGTGTTTATACCACTTTATGATTTATGATCGCTATCAGGATGTGACTTTCAACCAGCATAACAAAAAGTGTTTCTGGAAAAAATCCCCTAAAGCTCTACAAGGTGATTTGTGAGATCATACAGGGCTCTACATCCACTTCCTGGAATCTGCTCCACATAAACTTGGAATATGGTTGTACTTGTAATCAATACAGTATATAGGCATGTATGCAATAAAATGTTATGTAAAATGTTTTTATTAATCCATGTTTTCAATTGTTATTTGACATTACAGATACAAAACAGTTGTTTTTGCTCATTGTATTCACATTCTCATTAAAACTGTAATAACAGTTTGGTGATGGTTTACAGCAGCTCTATCAAGCACACATGAACAATACTGACAGTATATAATGGTGATTAACCATCATTAACCACCATCAACATTAACCAGCTTCATTAACCACTTAATGAGTTAATGATCAACAGAAACTGCCTTAAAAACAAGCAGAGGAATAAAGTGATTTATGATTGCTGTCCATTTAGCAGGGCTTTATAATCTGGGACATACAGTCGGCTGTGGTCCAGGCATGTGTTAAAGGAATTGTCCCGGTACATCCCACACATTCCAAGATGCTGTGAGAAGGTCTGGGATATGGGATGATAGGAGCAGGGTGAGGATTCAGACGTGGGTGGCTGGGCACCATAGTCACTGTATGTAGTCTTATACATCAGGCTCTGAGATCGGGCCAGTGCTGGATCTTCAGCTGAGGATCCTGCCTTCAGCATGCAGGAGAACACTGGATTCCCAGGATTTGCACATGGAGTTTGTGAAGCCTGATGCTCACGATCCGACATGATGAACTAAGAGGAAATAAAAGACACACTGAAGTCTTACAGGAGCTTCATATTAGCCTTTAATTGGATTTTATTATGTATTCATAATTATTCTAATATTGACTGCTAATACAAATAGTCAGATTAATAAATATGTGTGCTTATTTTCCACGTCCAGGTATAAATATGAGAAATTCTCACCAGTTTAACAGCGAGCGGATCCTCTCACACTTTGTTGTTGCTTCTTCGGTCTCTATGGCAATGGCTGCCGACGTCACCGGCGCATGCGCACGAATACAACAGCGGGATCCAATTTTCAGTCACTTTCAGGAACTAGAAATAAAACACGTAGCGATGAAATTCAGGCATCAGACTCGCTGCTAAACAGGATAAAGTAATAAACAATCGCACAGGCAAAGAAGTCTCAAAGTTTCTGAGTCACTCGCAGGACGCGTTAGCTGTGCGTTATGAGGGTTCATGGGAAATGTAGTTAGTAGAGTTGATGGACAGAACGGCATCAAAGAAGAGCTGCTCATCTATTAAACTACAATTCCCACAATCCTCCCCTCCGTTGCCGTCGCCGTGTTGTCGTTCATATAATGTCACGTTGATGTTTTGGCTCAGTTGAGAGGCGTGACGTTTAGTTGACAGGCAGCGTCTGATGTCTTTCTCTTTATTTTTTAAAGTTTATCTTTAACACAGGTAAGAATATCTGTTAGTGATATATCATATGATATCTGAATAAGCAGCAGTGAGAAGTGACGTCTCATTCATATCGTGCTGTGTGTTGTGTTAGATTGTGTCAGTGTCATTTGATTTCGTGTGAAGAATAAATGTTTTAGGTTTGAGGCACGATTATATCTCTCAAATCTCTCCTGCTTGTGTTGTGTGTCTGAAATATTAATATATTAATATTAATATTAATAAATTACATGTAATAACACGACACACGTCTTGTTTTGTTTTGTTTTGTTCTGGTTTGGGCTGAACAGATCACAGTAGACTGAACTGAAAACAGTTCATACACCGACCAAACTCATTAAAACAGCTGTTTTAATCTGATCATTCGTGTGCTTTCCTTTGGATCAGCATTGTTACCGCTGTTCTGAGGTCAGTGGTTTTGGTGGTTGTTTGTGTAAGTTTTGGTGCTTCTGCTTTTCTGGAGGGTTTGCAACCAAGTGTTAGTTTTTTAGGATCTCTGAAAAACGAACAAATGAAACAACCAGATAGTTTTGGTTCACGTCTGTTTCTTTTTTATAAAGGAATCCCTCCCAAAACTGAACTTCTGTTATGATTTACTCACACTCAGTGGTCTGAAATCATATTCATTTCCATACATTGACTTTTATTACTAAAAAAGCACATTGTATGGAGCATTTTATTTATTTTGGGTGAATTATTACTTTAAAAGTAGGGTGGGCAATTCTGGAGACACTAGAAATAACAAGCTAGCTTTGAAAGCTTAAGATCCTGCCCTCTCTTCAGAGTGTCTGTGAAGCCACGCCTCCTCCAACACATATATAGACAGACAGTCGTTGCATTTGGACCGAATGCAATGATTGGATGAACATTTTATGGTCCTGCACCTTCCACAGTAGATGTATATTTATATAAATATATTCAGATCACTTTACTTAGTGATGCTATCAGGATGTGAAGAGACGTTCAATCAGCATAACAAAAATGTTTCTGGAAAAAACATTTAGTGTTGGTGTGTGTGTGTGCTGATGTGTTGGTGTGTGTGTGTGCTGATGTGTTGGTGTGTGCGCTGATGTGTTGGTGTGTGTGCGCTGATGTGTTGGTGTGTGTGCGCTGATGTGTTGGTGTGTGTGCTGATGTGTTGGTGTGTGTGTGTGCTGATGTGTTGGTGTGTGTGTGTGCTGATGTGTTGGTGTGTGTGCGTGCTGATGTGTTGGTGTGTGTGTGTGCTGATGTGTTGGTGTGTGTGTGTGCTGATGTGTTGGTGTGTGTGTGTGCTGATGTGTTGGTGTGTGTGTGTGCTGATGTGTTGGTGTGTGTGCGCTGATGTGTTGGTGTGTGTGTGCGCTGATGTGTTGGTGTGTGTGTGCTGATGTGTTGTGTTGGCTGATGTGTTGGTGTGTGTGCGCTGATGTGTTGGTGTGTGTGCGCTGATGTGTTGGTGTGTGTGCGCTGATGTGTTGGTGTGTGTGCGCTGATGTGTTGGTGTGTGTGCGCTGATGTGTTGGTGTGTGTGCGCTGATGTGTTGGTGTGTGTGTTGTGTGTGCTGATGTGTTGGTGTGTGTGCGCTGATGTGTTGGTGTGTGTGCTGATGTGTTGTGTGTGTGCGCTGATGTGTTGGGGTGTGTGTGTGTTCTGATGTGTTGGGGTGTGTGTGTGCTGATGTGTTGGTGTGTGTGCTGATGTGTTGGGTGTGTGCGCTGATGTGTTGGTGTGTGGCTGATGTGTTGGTGTGTGTGATGTGTTGGTGTGTGTGCTGATGTGTTGGTGTGTGTGCTGATGTGTTGGTGTGTGTGCGCTGATGTGTTGGTGTGTGTGCGCTGATGTGTTGGTGTGTGTGCGCTGATGTGTTGGTGTGTGTGCGCTGATGTGTTGGTGTGTGTGCGCTGATGTGTTGGTGTGTGTGTGCTGATGTGTTGGTGTGTGTGTGCTGATGTGTTGGTGTGTGTGCTGATGTGTTGGTGTGTGTGTGGTGTTGTGTTTGTGTTTTGATTGGTGTGTGTGTGCTGATGTGTTGGTGTGTGTGTCTGATGTGTTGGTGTGTGTTTTTGGTGTGTGTGTGTCTGATGTGTTGGTGTGTGCTGATGTGTTGGTGTGTGTGTGCGCTGATGTGTTGGTGTGTGTGTGCTGCTGATGTGTTGGTGTGTGTGTGCTGGTTTGCTGATGTGTTGGTGTGTGTGCTGATGTGTTGGTGTGTGTGTGCTGATGTGTTGGTGTGTGTGTGTGCTGATGTGTTGGTGTGTGTGTGTGCTGATGTGTTGGTGTGTGTGTGCTGATGTGTTGGTGTGTGTGTGCTGATGTGTTGTGTGTGTGCTGATGTGTTGGTGTGTGTGTGCTGATGTGTTGGTGTGTGTGCGCTGATGTGTTGGTGTGTGTGCGCTGATGTGTTGGTGTGTGTGCGCTGATGTGTTGGTGTGTGTGCTGATGTGTTGGTGTGTGTGGCTGATGTGTTGGTGTGTGTGTGTGCTGATGTGTTGGTGTGTGTGCTGCTGTTGGTGTGTGTGCGCTGATGTGTTGGTGTGTGTGCGCTGATGTGTTGGTGTGTGTGTGTGCTGATGTGTTGGTGTGTGTGTGCTGATGTGTTGGTGTGTGTGCTGATGTGTTGGTGTGTGTGTGCTGATGTGTTGGTGTGTGTGCTGATGTGTTGGTGTGTGTGTGCTGATGTGTTGGTGTGTTTTTGTCTTCTAGCCGGTTGAAGTATGTCTGAGAGCTCCAGTGACACAGAATCGTCATGTGGATGGACAGTTATCAGTAATGAGGTGAGTGTTACTGTATTCATAACCATACATCGTATTTATAATCCCAGTGAAGTTCTTTTGATTTAGGAATTACTAATTCATAATCCTTTACAGTAACCGGGTGAAATATTCAAGGACTGTAAAGATAAGTCAGTAATGTTTAAATTATATTTCACTGAACAATCAACAAACAAAATAAATTATATTTTACATTAAGAAAAATTGTCTTAATATACTTGTATGTATTTGTATGTAAGACAGAAATAAAGCAGTAATGGACAGTTTCTTACATATTTAAATGCAGTTATCACACACACAGAATAAGTATTTTATCATAAAGTGTAATGTTTACAATTATTTTACTCTCTAAGGTCAATAAATTAAGCTTTTATGCTGTCGATTAAGCAAAACTTTTGTCTTTCATTATTAAGCTATAATGACAAGCTTGGACTTTTTCTTGTAGGGCTCGGACATCGAGGCACTGGGTCCCGATAATATTGGAGAATGTGTGGATGTGGACGTCAGCCGCAAGCCGCACACACCTGCAAGTGAGAACCCAGATCTGTTATTAAAAACAAGATTCACAAATTCAAAACTGTTCCTGCTGTTTAAGAGGGGGTTAAAGGGATAGTTTATGGAAGTTCCAATGATGGAAGAATATGAATTTTTGGGTAAACTATCTCTTTAATGTAATGACGCTTTAGTTGGGGTTAAGAAGACGGTATCATTGAGGGCATGAATAAACACAGAAACAAAATCAGTAGGGATTGAAGAACTTTATAATATTTGAACGTGTTTTTAGCTGTATGTGGCGAGGACAGTCTGGGAGAGACTTCTCTGGATCTCACGTTGAGAGAGACGACTTTGGAGGTGGAGCCTGTCAAAGAGGTGAGATTTAACCTAGAATACTTACTGACCTGTTTTATTGTTGTGCAGAAGAACACACGTGAAGAGTCACTTGGTCTGAAAACTGCTGTGTTTTTTCTTGCAGGTAGGAGCCGTTGTGGGGGGAGAAGATCATGTGACACTTTGCACCTCCAGTGAGAACTCTAACATCATAACTCTGGGACATGCGCGGGAGGCGGACACTAAGGAGCCTGTTGCTAAGGAGGCAGAGAAAAGAGAAAGTGAGGAGCTCAGAACATCCTCAAGCAGTCAGTATATGTTTAGAGAGGCCGAAACAGGTGAGTGCCAAACAGACTCATGTAAATTCTGTCTGCCATGGGCTGTTAGATGGGAAAACTAGGTAAATTCCCAGGCAGTTGTAAAATGGCTCTGGAAATGTGTGGAATTTCATAAAGTCATATCTGGAATTCCCACTGTTTATATCTCTCATTCAGATGTGAAGATGGGTCAAAAAGTATTACATTTAAATTATTTTGGATTAAAATTATGAAGCAACCCCCCCAAAATTCCTATTACAGTAATTTGAAAAAATATATAATAAAACAAACAACCAATGGCAGGAATGTGCTTAAGTATAATAAAATAATGTCAAAATGCCAAAGTCGTAATGGTTCTAAAATAAAATGGATTTTTTTTGGTGTGTGAAGTAGAATTTCTTATTGTTTGTGTGATTTTGGGAAGAGAAATATGACTCAGACACTCCGGAAGAGTTTCTGGCAGATTCTGCTTTCTAACACTGAGTGTCAGTGTTTCTCTCTTTGTCTTGGAGTGGCATCAGACTGGTGGAGGAGTGGATGGGGTTTTTCCAGGACACTGTGGGAGTATGAGAGTCAGCTGTACAGCTCTCTCTTTCTCTCTCAGGTGCTCTGATATGAGGGTGGGGCACGATATGAGGTCAATATACTGCATGCTGATAAAGCTGTATGGAAAAGAACTGTGGGAGTGCGTTTGTGTAAGTGTGTGTGTCTGTGTGAGTGTGTGTGCATGTGTATGTGCACGTGGGAGTGCGTTTGTGTAAGTGTGTGTGTCTGTGTGAGTGTGTGTGCATGTGTGCGCGTGTGAGTGCATTTGTGTAAGTGTGTGTGTCTGTGTGAGTGTGTGTGCATGTGTATGTGCACGTGGGAGTGCGTTTGTGTAAGTGTGTGTGTCTGTGTGAGTGTGTGTGCATGTGTGCGCGTGTGAGTGCATTTGTGTAAGTGTGTGTGTCTGTGTGAGTGTGTGTGCATGTGTGCGCGTGTGAGTGCATTTGTGTAAGTGTGTGTGTCTGTGTGATTGTGTGTGCATGTGTGCGCGTGTGAGTGCATTTGTGTATGTGTGTGTGTCTGTGTGATTGTGTGTGCATGTACACATGGGAGTGCGTTTGTGTAAGTGTGTGTGTCTGTGTGAGTGTGTGCTTGTGTGAGTGAGTGTGTGTGTTTGTGTAAGGCTCATGAAAGTCACAGTGATGAAAGTCACAGTGACCTACATTACAGCTGACAGATGTGTTGTAACTTCATAGCTGGATTGTAAATTAGTTGTTTTAGTCTAATTAAATAACTGTTTTTCTTTTCACTCAACCATAGTGATCGTGATTTAAATGAACCTGTAATCCTACATTATTAAACTTCAGTGTGTATTATCAGAGTGCTGTGAACATAAATGACACATCAAATCATGCGGCTTGTGTGTGGAGATGTGCTGTTACTTTTTCAAGCAGACATACAACTTACAAGTCATGTTTCAAGATCAGAATATCTAGTAATACAGCATTAATGGAGTGAGATCTTTTAGCAACTGCATACCGTAGCAGTGCCGAGTTCAGTAATGCTTAAATTATATTTCACTGAACAATCAACAAACAAAACAAAATATATTTTGCATTAATGTACTTGTGTGTAAGACAGGAATATAGCAGTAAGTATTCAACCCCATAGCAACACCCTGGCAGTTACACACAGCACTCTAGCGTTGTGATGTGATTGTAAAAGCGATCACCTTCAGAAATAAAAATGGTTCTTCTTTTGGTTTCTGTAATGTTGCTCTAGACTGATCAGCACCAGCTCGAGTGATTTCCTGACTCTCTGTGAAGTGTTTCTGTTACCAGCGTGTTAGTGTTGGCACAGAATTGCGGATAATATAATGATGTGTTTCTGTAGCTCAATTGGTAGAACATTGTGTTAGTAGCGCAATGGTTGTGGGTTTGATTCCCAGGGAACACATACTGATAAAAATGTATAGATTAAAAAAGCATTATAAGTGGATAAAATCATCTGCCAAATGCACAAATGTGATTGTAAATAAAGAAACTTTAGGTTTGCACAGTGTGCAGCTTTTTAAACCTGAAATACAGCTGAAGTGTGTTGATTTGTGGGTTTTGTTAGCTGTGAACAGTGTGTTTATGTGTGCAGTGTCGTGATGTGTGACTGATATCCACAAGCATATGTTAGATGTGCAGAAATGCTTGTGTATTCTGATGTACAGATGTTCTGTACTCATACACTGCATTGACATGTGGAGCTGACTCAGTGATGATGTGTGTGTAGTCCCTGCAGATCAGCCTGTGCAGCGAGATGCCGGGAACAGCAGCAGTGAGGAGGAGGAGGCTGGGATGAAGATCAGCCCTGTGGTGAGGAGACGCAGGGTCAGGAGGAGCACAGCAGGCTCAGAGGCTGGAGATCTGCAGGAGACTCACAGGAGACACAAGGAGGTGCTGTGAGCAACAACAGCAGTGAACCTGAAAACATGAGCCCTCAGAGAGCGTTTTATTAAACAGCCTCCTAATGTTCACACAAAACTTTACTAAAACACAAAATATTGATATTTTTCATTCATTGCATTTTTTAGAGTTTATTTATTTTAAGTCATTCTTGCTGATGCGTTAGTCCTTCCTGCAGTTTCCTCAAAACCTTATCTGCGTTAACACATTTACTTTCACAAAGTTACAAACTTCACAGAAACCCAACGGTTACACTTACCCAACGGTGACACATTTCTGATAAGAATGAACGCACAAGACTTATTCTTACTGTTGAGTCCTGTACATAAAGCAGTTTCAGGTTATAAACATCAGCATTTCTTTATAACAGCACACACCATCGTAAGCACATTAAAACACTACATACTCTGTCACTCATACTCGTCTCTGTATCACACCTGCTCCAGGTTCTTAAGGAGCTTCAGGCTCATCCAGATCTTCACTCTTCTGCTCAGCATCACAGTGCGATCAGCGGTGCTCTGATCAGATGTGTCCTATTTGCGCTCGCGATCACCATCAGCGTGAGCATCGGTTACTTCTGCGGTGAGCTGTCATCGCTCGCTTTCATGTGCTCTTGAGTTTAAAAGAGTTTAAACAAGTCTGGTTCTCCTACAGAAACATACTGTGGCTGTACTGTAGTACAGTGATGGTATCAGCTGTCATGGAAAACAATAGAATATCAAGGAATTTTAAAATCCATCATACAAATTGACCTAAATGACCTAAATAATGCAGAAAACTGCACCGTTACTTTTATATGGTTTATAAGGGAGTGTGTATGTGTGTTCCAGGAATGGAACAGATTCAGAAAGGACAGAGGATTGTGGAGATGAAGCGTTCAAATGAGTTGGAAGTGCCATGTGTGATCTCTGTAGATCTCGAGGTCGGTCACAGTTTCTTTCTGATGTGCCGCGCTGTTGTTAATCCAGATTAGTCAAAACCACTCTTCATCTTTTCATTTTTCTCTTTTTGGTGTCAGATTAGGTGGAAGATATGACAAAAGTTTTTTATCATGGAAAAATGTGCTTGTTTTAGAAGTGTTACTGTAAAGCAAACCAAAATGTTAGAATCTTTGTTTTATTAATATTGTAATGAATTACACAAGTCCAGCAACATGCAAAATGATTTACGTGACATGATCTTACACTGGACAATTAATGATAATATTGAAGAGTTTAAACAGTCATTGAAAAGACTCTCTTTTAAGAGATGACAGTGTTATGTATTTTGCTATCCAAACTATTTATAATTAAATCATTATTTAATTATTAGCATTTAGCATGGCTTCTTTCAGAGCAGAATTTAGTACCATTATTCGCACCCCACCTGTTGAGAAACACTGGTTTAAAATTTCTCTTCCTCATTTGTGAGGACATGTATAACAGCTCAATTTGTTTGCGTAAAAACAGGCCCAGCGACAAGATCTGTACAAGAAACTGGCGCAAGCCAAACGTGAAATGGAGTCTCAGAAGGAAGATCTGACCATGGAAAATCAGCACCTCAAAATCAGTCTTGAGCAAGAGGAGGCGTCGCTCTCTGCCCTGCAGGAGGAACTGAGGTATCTGCATGCACAGGTCCAAGAACTGGAGGAGAGAGGAGCAGGAACAGACACCATCCTGTCTGAGAACCAACAACTGAAGAAGCGCTTACAGGAGGAGAAACAGAAGGTGAGAAGCTTCATGAGCCAGAGGGAGACGCTCATGGCTGAAGCTCAGCTTCTACAAAAAGAGCTTGAGAAAGAACGAAAGGTCACCGACAAACTAAGGGAGGAACTTGAGGAAATGAGTCTGAGATATTACGATGGTGATGATAATAAAGAGGCCCAGATGGATCCAGAGACAGAGAAACTGCAGACTCAACTCTTGGAGCTGGAGAGCAAGCTGAAGTTTGAGAAGCAGCGCTCCGATCTTTGGGAGAGACTGTACGTGGAGTCGAAGGAGGAGCGAGCCAAAGGTGACAGAGATGTGAAGATTCCGAAGAAAGGGATGATGAGGAAGGTGAAGGAAACATTCAACGCCGTCAAGAACTCCACCAAAGAGTTTGTGCACCATCATAAAGAGCAGATCAAGAAAGCCAAAGCAGCGGTGAAGGAAAATCTCCGGAAGTTTTCAGACTCTGTCAAATACACGTTCAGGCACTTTAAAGACTCCGCCTCCAGCGTGTTCAACCACGGAAAGAGATCCCAGGAGAGAAAGGATGCCAGACCTGAACATCAAACATATCCGCAAGATGCTTTTAAAGAACAGGGCAACAAACATGCAGAAGATGTCCACTGGAAACCCCAGAAGCCTTTACACCGCCACCCTCGCAAATCCACCACAGACTCACTTCACTCCAAATGCAACACACGCAAACCTGGTGCTCAGAGAGACCACAGCACTATGGGTCACAAAACGCCACGCAAAGGGTGTTCTGGTGTTTTTGATTGTGCTTATGAGGAGTCAATGAGTCTGTTTAATAAAGCCATGGAGCCCATCCGTGCAGATGAGTTTCATGAACTTCTGAGAAGTTACCTCCATAAAGAGGTCAGCCACTTCCATCACTGGAGGGAACTGAAGAGCTTCATTGATAAATTCTTTCACGACGGTATCTTCATCCATGACCGGATGCTCTTCACAGACTTTGTGAGTGGAGTTGAAGACTATCTGGAGGCAATGGCTGGATATCACAGTCTTGATGATGATTTGTTTGAAGATCTGGATGATTACATCTACAGGCACGTGTTTGGAGATACTTATTTAAAACACTTTAACCCGAGGTAAGCTGTTCTGTGCTGATTGGTCACTTCTTTTGTTTTTTATAACATTTTTGTGACTCATCAAAATAAGTTGAAAGTTCCTTCCCACATTAAGAAAATAACCTGCAATTTTATGTTTCAAACAGAGATGGCGATAGAGAGTCAAATGTTACAGATTGCAGTTTCAAAGATCTGAAACATGACAAGCTGTTTTGTAGAATCGTGTATTTTGACTGTAAATGAGTCTGTTCTGATCTCATGTTGACTTGAGTTATTGCATGTCTGTAACCGTGTTTCTCTGTCTGTAGGTCTGAGTATCAGTAGAGTCGCATGTTGACACGCATGAGTGAACCCCGCATGAGGCTTAATGGTAACCCTAAATAATCTCCTGTTTGTAAATTTGCAGTCGTCCCTTTGAAAGGCCGGGGTCAAAGGTCAAGGCATGGCGACATTGCCAGCAGCAACAGAGAAAGCACCAGCAGCCACGACCTCGTTCGCAGGGAGCAAAGAAATGGATCCAGTCTAGCCGCGACCCCAACAGACAGTTTGCAGATGTTAAAATCGAGCTGGGGCCCATGCCCTTTGATCCACAATATTAAAGAAATACATTCGTTCTTAACGTTGCACCTAATTATAGCAATTTTTCTTGTCTCAGAGAAGCTGCAGAAAACATTAGGGTCGCCTTTTCCCTGTGTTAATTGTTGCACAATGTAAATGTTTTGATGCTGGTTGAATGATATCTGGTGTACATGCTCTTTCTGCACTATAGACTGTAGTGATGGCTGCATCCCAGCTGCACTTTAAAATGAATTTAATGAAGAGAGATATTTCCTCTCTTTTTAACCTTATTGGACGAGTGAGTCTGTGAACTATTTAAAATAGTTTAGAGAAAAAAGTGGGTCACGTTACTTTTAAAATAATTAACCAGTTTGCATTTTACGTAAAAATAATTTAATCTAAACAGATTCAACCAATAACAGCATTACAAAACATTAGAGACATAAAATGATACATGTTAAAACAGGACCAAACATAATCTCTTTATATTTAAATTAATTTAATCTTTAAAGGTTTGGGATGATATTAAATTATAATACCAAAAACAAATTATTATAAATTATAATACCAAAAACAAATTATTATAAATTATAATACCAAAAACAAATTATTATAAATTATAATACCAAAAACAAATTATTATAAATTATAATACCAAAAACAAATTATTATAAATTATAATACCAAAAACAAATTATTATAAATTATAATACCAAAAACAAAGTTCTGTGTTGTAAAGAATGTTGCTGGATTTTTGAGTCTACTGTAAACCCTCATCTATTGGCTGCTGTTATGTTTTATCTGAAAATGCACATTAGAAGAGATTTTGTTTAAATCTGTAATTGTTAGTAAAATCCCTTTTTCTTTTTTTACTGTGTTGTCATTGGCTGAGTAACATTCCTGTGTTAGAGAACTGCTATAAACTCAAATGTAACAACATAAATGCACTTACTCTTAAACCTGCACTTAATTTCTAGCATAAAAGTATTTTATTCATGATAAATTATTGTCCTCTAAAACTTGTCCTCTGAAAGTGAATCTACACTGAAAAAGCATCTCTGAAATAAAGCAGATAGTGTGAGAGACAAAACAGCCTGTTTTATTCACAGTATGTGTGATGCTTTTACATTTTCAAACAAAATAATGAAACAGACTATTTAGCCCTCAGTTCAGGTCTCTGACGTATAATAATATGTTCTTTCCCACTCGACCTTCAGGAACGTGAGTGTGGAATATTTCAGCTTGTTTGGCAAATCTGTTTTCCAGCAGGAATGCAGAAATCTCCTGATGAACAGAAAAACATGCAGATTCAGTCCTGAAAGAAAATTCTGAGAAGAATTGTGACTGCTTCTGTAATATTTAAAGCTCTTAAGAACTTCTGAATCTGAGTAGTTTTTAGATTGGAAGGTAAAGTCTTGTTAAATGTCTGTGCGTGGCTCACCTTCTCCAGCGAGTCAAACATCACCACGTGAGTGGGCAACATCGTCTGAGAGGAGAAAGCCGTTCTCAGCCAGTGAAGAGGGTTTCTGAAGAACTCGTCAGCTTCATCCACATACAGCGGCTCTCCTGTCAGATCCGGTGGACACTCCAGGAAACGCAGTTTTAGGGGACAGTGAAGATGACTAGAAAAACAGCAGGAAGAAATTTATTTGAATGGGTAACTACAATCTTTACATCAGGGCAGGGTGGGCAATTTGCTTCAGAAACATTTTTTGTTATGCTAGTTAAAAAGTCTCCTCAATGTTTAATTCGGTTTGAATGCAATGATAGGATGTCCCACCTGCCTGTCAAACTGTGTTCATGTGTTGGAGGAGGCGTGACTTTGGAGAGCTCTGAAGGGGGGGCGGGATCTTAAGCTTTTAAAGCTAGCTTGTTATTGCTAGCCTCTCTGAAATTTCTTGCTGTATCTTTAAATGTAAAAAGGGCCTGAGCTTTTAACATTTATCACTCTAATCAGTGTATTCCCTGTGCATATAAATCAGTAAAGATAGTAGCATGATGTCATTTGATTTTGTCTGGCAATTATTATGAACAAATGTAAGTAAAATGGCATGTTTGAATCAGGTGCAGTTTGTGTCAGGTGACCTGTAGAGAGGTGTGGAGTGACAGGGCATGAGCATCAGAATGTCAGGTGACGTCTGAGATCTGTTGACGTCACACAGCTGCTGCAGGTTGCTCATGACATCCAGAGCTCCACGCTGGTGAATCAAACCCGTGTATAGAGCAGGAATGAGATTCGACAGCAGCAGGAAGACAGCAGCAGGTTTCCTCCACCTCTGGAGCTTCGCTAAAGACATACCTGGCAATAAAACACGTCCGTGAGTTTTCTTAAGACATCTGTAATGTTTAATCCATCCAAACAAATTCAGACTGTGAAATACTCACCACAGAAAATGATACAGAACGGTAAGATGGGATAAATGAAGCGAAACTCCTTGTGTGCCAGAAAACTGCAGAAGATGTTTTTAAATGAATGTGAACAGGTTCAGCAGGAAACATCAGAGTCATTATAGACAGGAAGTATTTTCTCCACACACCTGTACATCACTGTCGTCCAGATAATGGTGATCAGGAGAACTGTGTGTTTTCTGGTGCTCAGTGCGCATCCGTGGAGAAAGAGAGGTAGATGAGGGCCGAGGACCACCGGCAGCCCCTGACTGAAGTACCAGTGCCACGGGTGAGTCCCGTACACATTTGCCACGCTCTGCAGAACATTTAACTTCAAGAAGTTCCACTGGACCACAATCCACTGGAAAGACAAACATGACACTGTTCAGAGCATGTGCCATTCTATACACATAGAATATATACTATATAAACCATACACTTCAGTCAAGACATCACTTTCCGTTTGACATTTTATTACTTTATTTAAAAAATATTGAAAGAAATATTTGAGGGTGAAGCAATAAAGGAATGGGTGTGTTTGTTTGGATGTTGATTTTAAATGTTAAATATGAATTTCTCAGAAATGGCTTACTGCACCTTCAAAAGAAGAAAATATGTTTTGACTAAACCAAAAAAGCTTGTTTTTTTTACGACACACACTTATTTTTACTATATGAAAGCGGAATTCATACCTTTCCATAGAACACAGAGTCTATTATAGTGGAGATTACCAATGTCAGAGCCCTGCAGAATACCAGAAGCATTCATCAGTACAGAGAAAACACAGATCACACATTTTCCTGAATATAAGAATCAGTAAGAGCAGTGAGAGAACGTACGCGACAGGAAAGCACTGCTGTATGATGAGCTTCAGCTTGTTCTGTTCCCAGCACAGATGACAGAAGAGCAGAGGAAGCCAAACGATTAGAGCGGTGGGGCGCACGACCACAGCCAGCGACACCAGGGACAAATACTTCCAGCTGAAGAGAGAGTAGAAACAGTCAGCTGTCAGGAGTCTGTAAAGAACACAAATCTTATAGACACAAATCTATCACACTGAATTATGAACCTGTTGTGCATTCTGGAGCCCGGTAAGGGGTAAAAACAAAGCGCCAGGGTGCTTAGAACCGTTTCCATGGTGTTGCTCAGGGTTCGAGTGCAGCAGTACCAGGTGAACCAGGAACACAGCTGACAATAAAACTTCAAGAGGAACAACAGAAGAGAATTCAAACTACAGTCAGAGGAATAGAGATAAATAAAAATATATAGAAGAAATATGGTCAGTGTTTTTAAAACAATAAGAGTTTAGGTTCAAATTTATATAAATGTATAAGGAAAAACTTTTTATTGTATATACTGTTCTTTCCATTATGATTTCCATTATGCAAAAGAATATTTCTAAAAGTAGAAATATTCCATGTCAACTGTCCAACAGCCTGATATCATGATATCACACAGACGCAGGCTGATGGAAGGAAGATAAAGTACATCATTATCATCTTACTGTCCATTTGGCCACATCTGGAGTTTCCCACTGCAGCAGCAGACGGTAGAGCTTCAGATCAGCATACGCAGACAGCAGCGCTTGAAAAACACGCGGCACGAACACCTGCGCAGACGGCTATTAATGAAGCCTGACTGGACCTTTAAAAAAGCCCAAAATCTTACTAAGAATACTAAGAATTTATTTATTTTGATTTCATTAAACGTTTTTGCTTTCTAAAAGAGAAAATCAGTTCCAAATGTTGCCTTTCAATAAGAAAGTTACACTGACACTTACCAGCAGCTGAACTGTATCATAACTGACCAGATGCAGGAGTTTATACATCAGAGCAAACAGCAGAGGATACGAGTAACCACGGATACCTGCCTCCCATTCCCATGTCTCATAACCATAAGTAGAAATTAATCGTTAAAGATCTCATTTCCAGTTTCATTACATTACATTTATGTATTTGGCAGTACTGTGCATTCAAGCTACACGTTTAATCAGTGTGTGCTTGATTCCCAGGGAATCAAACCCATAGTGTCTATAGGAGCACAGTTTGAACAGATTCACACAGTGAGTATGTTAAAGGATATCTGAAGACCATTCGATGGGAAATCTCGAGTGACTGCCAGTACTCATCTGGAACAAAGCTGGTCTGAACCAGAAGACAGTTGAGCAAGCGCAACACAACCGTGAAAACTGTGACACCCACTCCAGTGAACTCTGTAGAAAGACGGAGATTATTAACAGTGTTTCAAACAGACTGAATTTCTCATTTTTGATTATTGGTAAAGTTACATTTAATATATCACAGCACTTAAGCTGTTCAGTCTGAAGAAGTAAAACTAAAGCACCAAATAAAAGTCTGGACACATCTACATCATTTTTAACCAGTTTATAACAGTGAAGTCCTTACGGCTATAAAACACCATAAATGAAACTATATGTGGTGTATGAGAAATAAATGACAGTCTTGTGTACTTCTGTCTGTGCAGTGAGACACTGACGTCACGTGAGTTAGTTTATTGTTATTTTATGTTTTTTGACCTCCCTATCTGCTCCAACTCATCCATTTGAACAAATACATACACAGATGCAGTTCATATTTGTATATTTGTATATTTGTATATTTGTAAGCTGAACTATTTCAGTCTGCTCACCGTGTGTGTGCGCTCCGTCACCGGCGCCGTACAGCACGGAGCTTCTTTTCCTCAGTCTCACCCGCTCATGTGTGGAGGATCTGCTGTGCTTCGCTCGCTCACGGATCTTCTCCATGTCCCCATAAGAAGATCGCAGCGGTTTCACTGTGCGACATTTTCACACCGAGCGCTCGCGTCCATTTTCATTACAAACTCCCGTAACGTGGACACGCCGTTCACTTCCGTGTTTATGCGGTGACGTCACACGCGCCCTTATGAATATACGCGGAAATAAAAAAACGTAGTTTTCTTTTTTGATTAAGTTTTGTTTAATGATTCATACAGATACCGACGAACCTTAGTATTATTATTATAAAATAATTATTATAAATAATAATAAATAATAATAATTTATATAATAATTATCAACCTTATTATAAATACGCGTAGAAATTAAATGTCAATGCGTAATGTAAACGTCTTATTTGGTCTGGCTGCCGTAATCGACCTTCCCACCTCTCGTCTAGTGTTTTAAAATGTAAAAAAATGTTTTAAAAACATTTTAAAATGTTTTTCTCTAAAGTAAGAAAAACACTTCTTACTTTAGAGCTATATTTACTATTGGAAAGAACTGACAGCATAAAGACAAGTGTGCAAATAACAACAACAAGATCGTCGTATCTTGAATGATGTTTATATGATGTTGTAGCTTTTGTTTATTATGTCGTGTGGCAGTGAAGCTGAGCAGGTTACTGGAGCAACACGCTGTCAGCCAATCAGACTTCATGATTTTATGATACGTCATTCTTACCCACTTTTATTTCCCCTGATTTCAGGGTGTTATGTTTAGGATTTAGGTTAGGGTGGAGTTTGAATAAGGATCATATTTATTTTTTGACGTAAATGTTGTTCCAGGGCCAACAAAGTTATTTGACAAAAACACAGCGACTTGTATATTGGTACATAATTCATGCTTTTTTTTCGCGTCTGTGATAATCAAACACTACATACAGCAGATAGTAAGCATACAACATCTCTGACAAACTTTGCACGATGTGCACGGTGTATCTGATAAATGCATCAGACGATTGGTTTAATACGATACAATTCTCTTTTTCAGACGTTCAAGCTGAATGTTTTGCCCCTGATGGTTTGAGTTATTAGATAAGATCATGTCGTTTTAATCAGATCGCTGGTCGGGGTGGTTGGAGGCGTGAAAACATCCATCTGCACCAGATCAAGACCTCAAGAGAGGAGCAGAGAGCGGAAACTGCCCCCATCACCACCCCGCAGCACAAGATGCATCAGCAGCCAGACCCGAGCCCGTCACATGTGCCGTGTTACTTCCACTTTGTACGTGTTTTTTCTCAATTTGTGCCGCCTGATGGCGCTAAAAGCGCTGATTTCTGTACTTAGTGAGTCGGATCATACATAGTTTTACATTATTTTAAATGGACGTTTTGCACGATTTGCTTAACGCGCGAAACAAAGCGCGCCAGTTATTAAATCTGAACATTTAAAGCTCTGCGTTTATGCCACGTCGAGGGCTTGGCTCATAAATATTAACGACGCGACGTGACGTAGCGACTTGCCGAAAGTTGGAGCTCATTATAATATTAATTACGGCACTGGGAGGTCACGAAAGTCGTCACGCGACCTCATTAATATTCATGAGCTAGGCCTTGCCCCTCATAAGACTGGACGCTCAGCACGGGAAGCGTCGCGCTGCGTGAGGAAACTTTATGAAACAAACTCTCTACAAAGTGACTTAAACGACCCGCCAGCTTCAATATCGTGAGTTTAAAGCGTTACCCATCGAGCAGAGTTAAAGAGACGGGCAGGTAACCGGGCAGAGCGTTTGTGATGTTCATTTAACCGCGTTTAACTCAGCGGAAGATGCTGGTCGTTGTGTAACATCTGGCCTCTCTGCCTGAGATTCAGATATATTCTGCATTCTGTCTTCCTGACAGTGTTATTAAACTGTGTGATTTATTTTAATATATCTTACAGATTTTATATGTGTTGAGTTAGTTCATGTGTGTGTGCAGTGAGACATGGATGTCTCGTGTGTTGAGTTAGTTC
Source organism: Chromobotia macracanthus (assembly GCA_036877525.1). NCBI lineage: Eukaryota > Metazoa > Chordata > Actinopteri > Cypriniformes > Botiidae > Chromobotia > Chromobotia macracanthus. The sequence continues at coordinate 1,643,034 of JAZGTH010000086.1, read as the reverse complement.
ATGTGTGTGTGGTCAGTGAGACATGGATGTCTCGTGTGTTGAGTTAGTTCACATGTGTGTGTGTGTGCAGTGAGACATGGATGGCTCGTGTGTTGAGTTAGTTCATGTGTGTGTGCAGTGAGACATGGATGTCTCGTGTGTTGAGTTAGTTCATGTGTGTGTGCAGTGAGACATGGATGTCTCGTGTGTGTTGAGTTAGTTCATGTGTGTGTGTGCAGTGAGACATGGATGTCTCGTGTGTGTTGAGTTAGTTCATGTGTGTGTGTGTGCAGTGAGACATGGATGTCTCGTGTGTTGAGTTAGTTCATGTGTGTGTGCAGTGAGACATGGATGTCTCGTGTGTTGAGTTAGTTCATGTGTGTGTGCAGTGAGACATGGATGTCTCGTGTGTTGAGTTAGTTCATGTGTGTGTGTGCAGTGAGACATGGATGTCTTGTGTGTTGAGTTAGTTCATGTGTGTGTGTGTGCAGTGAGACATGGATGTCTCGTGTGTTGAGTTAGTTCATGTGTGTGTGTGTGCAGTGAGACATGGATGTCTCGTGTGTTGAGTTAGTTCACATGTGTGTGTGTGTGCAGTGAGACATGGATGTCTCGTGTGTTGAGTTAGTTCATGTGTGTGTGTGTGCAGTGAGACATGGATGTCTCGTGTGTTGAGTTAGTTCACATGTGTGTGTGTGTGCAGTGAGACATGGATGTCTCGTGTGTTGAGTTAGTTCATGTGTGTGTGTGTGCAGTGAGACATGGATGTCTCGTGTGTTGAGTTAGTTCACATGTGTGTGTGTGTGCAGTGAGACATGGATGTCTTGTGTGTTGAGTTAGTTCATGTGTGTGTGTGTGCAGTGAGACATGGATGTCTCGTGTGTTGAGTTAGTTCATGTGTGTGTGTGTGCAGTGAGACATGGATGTCTCGTGTGTTGAGTTAGTTCACATGTGTGTGTGTGTGCAGTGAGACATGGATGTCTCGTGTGTTGAGTTAGTTCGTGTGTGTGTGCAGTGAGACATGGATGTCTCGTGTGTTGAGTTAGTTCTGTGTGTGTGTGTGCAGTGAGACATGGATGTCTCGTGTGTTGAGTTAGTTCATGTGTGTGTGTGTGCAGTGAGACATGGATGTCTCGTGTGTTGAGTTAGTTCATGTGTGTGTGCAGTGAGACATGGATGTCTCGTGTGTTGAGTTAGTTCATGTGTGTGTGCAGTGAGACATGGATGTCTCGTGTGTTAGTTCATGTGTGTGTGTGCAGTGAGACATGGATGTCTCGTGTGTTGAGTTAGTTCATGTGTGTGTGTGTGCAGTGAGACATGGATGTCTCGTGTGTTGAGTTAGTTCATGTGTGTGTGTGCAGTGAGACATGGATGTCTCGTGTGTTGAGTTAGTTCATGTGTGTGTGTGCAGTGAGACATGGATGTCTCGTGTGTTGAGTTAGTTCATGTGTGTGTGTGCAGTGAGACATGGATGTCTCGTGTGTTGAGTTAGTTCATGTGTGTGTGTGCAGTGAGACATGGATGTCTCGTGTGTTGAGTTAGTTCATGTGTGTGTGTGTCAGTGAGACATGGATGTCTCGTGTGTTGAGTTAGTTCATGTGTGTGTGTGTCAGTGAGACATGGATGTCTCGTGTGTTGAGTTAGTTCATGTGTGTGTGTGCAGTGAGACATGGATGTCTCGTGTGTTGAGTTAGTTCATGTGTGTGTGTGCAGTGAGACATGGATGTCGGTTGAGTTAGTTCATGTGTTTGCAGTGAGACATGGATGGCTCGTGTGTTGAGTTAGTTCATGTGTGTGTGTGCAGTGAGACATGGATGTCTCGTGTGTTGAGTTAGTTCATGTGTGTGTGTGCAGTGAGACATGGATGTCTCGTGTGTTGAGTTAGTTCTGTGTGTGTGTGCAGTGAGACATGGATGTCTCGTGTGTTGAGTTAGTTCATGTGTGTGTGTGCAGTGAGACATGGATGTCTCGTGTGTTGAGTTAGTTCATGTGTGTGTGTGCAGTGAGACATGGATGTCTCGTGTGTTGAGTTAGTTCATGTGTGTGTGTGCAGTGAGACATGGATGTCTCGTGTGTTGAGTTAGTTCATGTGTGTGTGCAGTGAGACATGGATGTCTCGTGTGTTGAGTTAGTTCATGTGTGTGTGTGTGCAGTGAGACATGGATGTCTCGTGTGTTGAGTTAGTTCACGTGTGTGTGTGCAGTGAGACATGGATGTCTCGTGTGTTGAGTTAGTTCACGTGTGTGTGTGCAGTGAGACATGGATGTCTCGTGTGTTGAGTTAGTTCATGTGTGTGTGTGCAGTGAGACATGGATGTCTCGTGTGTTGAGTTAGTTCATGTGTGTGTGTGTGCAGTGAGACATGGATGGCTCGTGTGTTGAGTTAGTTCATGTGTGTGTGTGTGCAGTGAGACATGGATGGCTCGTGTGTTGAGTTAGTTCATGTGTGTGTGTGCAGTGAGACATGGATGTCTCGTGTGTTGAGTTAGTTCATGTGTGTGTGCAGTGAGACATGGATGTCTCGTGTGTTGAGTTAGTTCATGTGTGTGTGTGTGCAGTGAGACATGGATGTCTCGTGTGTTGAGTTAGTTCATGTGTGTGTGTGCAGTGAGACATGGATGTCTCGTGTGTTGAGTTAGTTCATGTGTGTGTGTGTGCAGTGAGACATGGATGTCTCGTGTGTGTTGAGTTAGTTCATGTGTGTGTGTGCAGTGAGACATGGATGTCTCGTGTGTGTTGAGTTAGTTCATGTGTGTGTGTGCAGTGAGACATGGATGGCTCGTGTGTTGAGTTAGTTCGTGTGTGTGTGTGCAGTGAGACATGGATGGCTCGTGTGTTGAGTTAGTTCGTGTGTGTGTGTGCAGTGAGACATGGATGTCTCGTGTGTTGAGTTAGTTCACATGTGTGTGTGTGTGCAGTGAGACATGGATGGCTCGTGTGTTGAGTTAGTTCACGTGTGTGTGTGCAGTGAGACATGGATGGCTCGTGTGTTGAGTTAGTTCACGTGTGTGTGTGCAGTGAGACATGGATGTCTCGTGTGTTGAGTTAGTTCATGTGTGTGTGCAGTGAGACATGGATGTCTCGTGTGTTGAGTTAGTTCATGTGTGTGTGTGCAGTGAGACATGGATGTCTCGTGTGTTGAGTTAGTTCACGTGTGTGTGTGCAGTGAGACATGGATGTCTCGTGTGTTGAGTTAGTTCACGTGTGTGTGCAGTGAGACATGGATGTCTCGTGTGTTGAGTTAGTTCATGTGTGTGTGTGCAGTGAGACATGGATGTCTCGTGTGTTGAGTTAGTTCATGTGTGTGTGTGCAGTGAGACATGGATGTCTCGTGTGTTGAGTTAGTTCACATGTGTGTGTGTGTGCAGTGAGACATGGATGTCTCGTGTGTTGAGTTAGTTCACGTGTGTGTGTGCAGTGAGACATGGATGGCTCGTGTGTTGAGTTAGTTCATGTGTGTGTGCAGTGAGACATGGATGTCTCGTGTGTTGAGTTAGTTCATGTGTGTGTGTGCAGTGAGACATGGATGGCTCGTGTGTTGAGTTAGTTCATGTGTGTGTGTGCAGTGAGACATGGATGTCTCGTGTGTTGAGTTAGTTCATGTGTGTGTGTGCAGTGAGACATGGATGTCTCGTGTGTTGAGTTAGTTCGTGTGTGTGTGCAGTGAGACATGGATGTCTCGTGTGTTGAGTTAGTTCATGTGTGTGTGTGCAGTGAGACATGGATGTCTCGTGTGTTGAGTTAGTTCATGTGTGTGTGTGCAGTGAGACATGGATGTCTCGTGTGTTGAGTTAGTTCACGTGTGTGTGCAGTGAGACATGGATGTCTCGTGTGTTGAGTTAGTTCATGTGTGTGTGTGCAGTGAGACATGGATGTCTCGTGTGTTGAGTTAGTTCATGTGTGTGTGTGCAGTGAGACATGGATGTCTCGTGTGTTGAGTTAGTTCACATGTGTGTGTGTGTGCAGTGAGACATGGATGTCTCGTGTGTTGAGTTAGTTCACATGTGTGTGTGCAGTGAGACATGGATGTCTCGTGTGTTGAGTTAGTTCATGTGTGTGTGTGCAGTGAGACATGGATGGCTCGTGTGTTGAGTTAGTTCATGTGTGTGTGTGCAGTGAGACATGGATGGCTCGTGTGTTGAGTTAGTTCATGTGTGTGTGTGCAGTGAGACATGGATGGCTCGTGTGTTGAGTTAGTTCATGTGTGTGTGTGCAGTGAGACATGGATGGCTCGTGTGTTGAGTTAGTTCATGTGTGTGTGTGCAGTGAGACATGGATGTCTCGTGTGTTGAGTTAGTTCGTGTGTGTGTGCAGTGAGACATGGATGTCTCGTGTGTTGAGTTAGTCTGTGTGTGTGCAGTGAGACATGGATGTCTCGTGTGTTGAGTTAGTTCGTGTGTGTGTGCAGTGAGACATGGATGTCTCGTGTGTTGAGTTAGTTCGTGTGTGTGTGTGCAGTGAGACATGGATGTCTCGTGTGTTGAGTTAGTTCGTGTGTGTGTGTGCAGTGAGACATGGATGTCTCGTGTGTTGAGTTAGTTCGTGTGTGTGTGCAGTGAGACATGGATGTCTCGTGTGTTGAGTTAGTTCGTGTGTGTGTGTGCAGTGAGACATGGATGTCTCGTGTGTTGAGTTAGTTCATGTGTGTGTGTGCAGTGAGACATGGATGTCTCGTGTGTTGAGTTAGTTCATGTTCATGTTCCATTAGTTCACTCAATGGAAACGTTATGGAAACATTCCTACAACCTAAAATTGATAGCCGGGCTGCCTCACTCCCATATCAGGTTACCTGTAAGGAATGTTAAGCTTTAGGCTCAGAAGTGATCAAATATCCTTTATTTATGGCTTTACTGCTAAAATACTTAGTATGTAAAGTATACATTTACTCAGATTTTTTATCTTATGATAAGTCTGATGTTACACAGCGGCGAAGAATAAGCAGTTAAAGTGAATAAAAAGTTACTATGATGAAAAGGGGAAATTGATGAGAGTTCTGGTGAATTTTACACTTATATTCCTAAAAGACTGACCATATGAAGAAGAACGTTCTTCGTTTGCTCACCCTTGTGTTGTTTCAGTCCCTTATGATTTTCTTCTATGAAACACAAACTGTTTTTTATAGAATGTTATTTTGGGCGGCTGTTTTTATATAATGAAAGTGAATTGAGTCTGAGATATAATTTATATCAGAAAGGCTTATCTTATTTCCAGCCTGTTCTAAAGAGTGTGTGTGTGTGTGTGTGTGTGTGTGTGTGTGTGTGTGTGTGTGTGTGTGTGTGTGTGTGTGTGTGTGTGTGTGTGTGTGTGTGTGTGTGTGTGTGTGTGTGTGTGTGTGTGTGTGTGTGTGTGTGTGTGTGTGTGTGTGTGTGTGTGTGTGTGTGTGTGTGTGTGTGTGTGTGTGTGTGTGTGTGTGTGTGTGTGTGTTAAGGGGCTCTTGGCAGTGTTGGGAATCAGTGGTCACATGACACAAGGAAAGGAGCACATGAGCATCAGCTGATGTTATTAGATAAAACTGATTTTAAACCTTTCAACACTCTCAAAACCTCAATCCCTAATCTGGCATTTAAAAAAAAAACTTTACAGAACCGTCCGTGCTGTTTTTCAATAGAAATCTATTTCAACAGAATGTCATGCAGACAAAGAACAACTTGTAAACAGCACATGTGATGCAGGTACAAGGCTATAAGCTTAGTTTGTTGTTCACACATAGAGCTTGAGAAAAGGGAAGTGGACGACCTCATTAAAGAAAAAATTCAACTTGTCAGAGCTTGACTGAAGAGTTTGGATGAGCTGCTCCATGGATCTGCATATCTGCAGCTCTCGCCCGCTGTGCTGCATTACTGGGATTGTTTGATAAAGCATTTTCCTTCATTATCCAGACCCTCATCAGTGGTTTCTGGGGCTGTTTTGGTTCAACAGGAAGCATGAATCCAAGCTCAGGCATTTGGGCAAGTTGCACAAGGCCAGTGACTGGCATAAGCACATTGTGTTGTCTTGATCTGTGATCGGTTATTTCACTGGATGTGGGTTCAGTGGTTTCATGTAGTTCAGGAGAAAACTGTCTATTCAAAGTGTCAAATAAACACCACAGACATGTCAGGTGATCCAGCTGAACGTATGAATGCTTGTATCCAGAACAGATTTTCAGGGGTTTGTGTCTTCATGCATGTTTAGCACATACAGAAGGTTGTACAAACATTTTCCTGCATCCATATGAAAGGTTATTATGTGAAACTTATGAGAAAACACAACCAAAAGGAATGTTACACTGAAGATATGGGAGAATGATCCTGTGTCTTAATTTCAGCAGAATTAACCCGATTCTGCCTAACTAAGTAGATCAGCCATTTCATGAATTCTGTTTTGCACTTTGACTGCTAAAATCCTGCAGAAATTGTTGCTCTCTGCAGTGTTGTGCCAGAGTTAATTGAAGTGACAGACCAATATATCAATCATATTTGCCTTTTATAGCATTGTGCATTGTTAAACAAAGCACTATACCCATGGTAAGTTCCATATTATATTGATAGCCAGACAGTGGAGAATGCTGGCTTTCTGTTTTCTAACTACATTTTTACTAAACCTCAAACATTTTTAATACACTGACTATTAAGTAGGTCTTTTAAGTGTGGCACATAAAAACATCTAAATGTCATTGCACTGCACATAGACAAGTGTCCAAATGTCATCTTCAAACAGAAGATCTCTAGATCTATTCCGTGACAACAGTGTCACTGTGGTGTAAGTGATTTTTAATGAATGTGTAACTCTCACAACATCTGGACATATTCCAACAACATCTGACTGCTACTGTTTTATTTTAGCACTTCAAACCTAACACACTTCTTTATATAAACTATGTGGCTTAAAAAGTGTGCTTCTTACCTTCATATTAATTTCCCTTGTTTGATATCTTGTTACTCTTGCAAAGACATTCAGAAACGTGGCTTTAGATATTCAGACACTTTTAGAGCATTGCGTATGATGATGTTTAAGAGACAGAACTGTAGATTGTTTTCTTCTGAAACATGCCGTTACTGCTGCATGTTAAATGCAGTAACAGGTTATTGAAAATGACTGATCATATAAACCACCTTAAAGCTGCAGTCTGTAACTTATCTGTTGCTAAGTGATTGCTAAGTGATTTTTTTTAACCAAAAAAGTTACGGATTGCAGCTTTAAGAATAATCACATCCCCATCGCAGCTGAGAATTCTGGGTAACAGTTGTGAACAGCATCAGGTTTTATGTTTCCTGAACTTGTAGGTCCTGCTGCCCCTCCCAAAATGTAACTTTAATCCTTTCAAAGAAACCCCAGCACTGTTCTGTGATCAGCCAGAAAAGATGACTTATTCAGACAAGGTTCCCTGCAGGTTCTCCAGATTTGACCAGGAGCCAGTCGAGACAGACTTTAATAAGCTTATATGATCAAGATGGACCCCAGCTAACAATTTTAAGTTGAAAGACCGTTTTTGTAACATTCCCATTAAATAACATCTGCTTTAAAAAAGTTGTTTTGGACAATTTAGGAATAATGTATTAACATTTTTGCTTGGTTATAAAAATATTATTCAAACATTTTATATAAATTTTTAAATTTTCTACTAACATTAGTGCAAGAACTTTTGATAACATTAAGAGAACTTTCAGAGAACATTAGCTGATGTTCTGAAATTGTTTCTGTAAGCTGGGTCTTTAGTGCTGCTGAGTGGAAGAATGCAGCCGTTTGTTTGAGTTTTATGTTCTCTCTGTGATCATATGATCTGCTTTAAACTCAGTGAATGTTCTCTGAGCTGAAACTGACGATCTCTGCGTGCATTTCCCCCACACGCAACTCACATGTGTGTCAAAACAACAGATTCATGTTATGAAATCACACTTAACATAGTAAAGTTTGCAGTGTTGAAACTTTCACACGAAAATTAACATCTTTTCAGAATTTACTTATTCACATTTATTTGTGTAATGCTTTTCGCAATACATGGTTACAAAACAGTGTTACAGAAAATGGATGTTTCTATGAGTAATGTCAAGAGAAATGCTCATTTTTCAGTAATGTACAGTTTGAAGATAATACAAATCATGCAGTTACTGTAAAATTGTTTATTTATGAAACAATGAGCTTGTTACTTAACCTAAAAGAATTTATTTCTTACATTATTAAATATGAAGTTTAACAGAAATCTGGACGTGTTTATCCATATAATGAAAACATTGTGATTGACTGTATGGAGGAACAGACCAAACACACAGACAACATTCTTGTTTGTAAATCATTACAGAATTTTCATTTCTGGGTAAATTTACTCCTTTAACATAGAGAGCCAGCAGACAAAAGCACAAATCATTGTGTGTTCATTAGCATGTGTGAGAGGTTGGTTTAATATTTCGGGTTAGAAAATGTTTAACTCTTAGCTGAGTGATGTCTCACTGGTTTTTCCTAAGGCACTTGAAATAAAAGCCGTGAGTTTTGCAGTGTGTGGAAACACATTTGTTTGTTTTATGTAATGTTTTCTTGTGGCTTCAATATTAATGGGCTTAATCAGTATTCCGATTATATAATTTATTATATATTTACTGTTCTAGAATAGAAATGTGGTGCTTTAACAGATGTCTCAAATTCTTCTTTTCGTTTCCTGTTACTAAATCAGCACTGTAACTGATCATATCACACGCCTTCCTTCCTTTACATTCACTGTGACAACTGTGTACAATAATGAACGTTTTGAACAGAACAATCAATATAAGCTTTACAGTTCTGCTTTCTTCTGTTTGCCTCACAGGTTTCACTGTAAGTGCAGTTTTTGCTTGTTTACAAACTGAGGGATGGGTCCAAATGATTTCCTGTGCTAAACCAACAGCATGGTACAGATGTCCTCTACAGAGTTTAACTTGTGGACATTAAACTGACGCAGGAGTGTGTGTACTGGTATTCACTATGTTACGGGGACCAAATGTCCCCACAAATATAGTAATACCAGTTCCTTTTTGCCCTTGTGGGGACATCTTTGATCCTTATGATGAAACAACTTATAAATCATACAGAATGATCTATTATAGCAGAAACATTTTGTGAGGGTTAGGTTTAGGGGTAGAGTTAGTGTATTAGGAGTGAATATATAGTTTGTACAGTATAAAACCCATGTGTGTGTCTCTTTCAGGTCCTCTCTCAGAATGTCGGATGGGGATTATGATTACCTCATCAAGTTCCTTGCGCTGGGGGACTCTGGGGTGGGAAAAACAAGCTTTCTCTATCAGTACACAGACGGCAAATTCAACTCCAAGTTCATCACCACAGTGGGAATAGACTTCAGAGAAAAACGAGTGGTGAGGATTTTTGCTTTCATTTGTTTGACCTGTGCGTCCGTGTGTGTCTGTGTTCCTTTGATAGCCCTTTTGCCAATTTGTACTCTTATGCAAATAATGCCCATTGCTCACACTCTTATTGGCTCAAATATTTCCTGCTTTATCTGTACTGTGTGTTTATTGTTCTGGTGTTTTCCGGTGAAATGATCTTATCCTGTTCAGTTCAGTTTGTACCTAAGCATGGAAACAGATCAGCTACTCATGTGTAAATCAGCAGCCTTCAGTAATATACACACATTCTCTGAGCAGTCATGGATATAACATGATGAAGAAACACGCCTGATTAAATACAGACATGCTCAGAGTAGTTACTGTGTTATGCAGACTCCTGCCATCTGTCCTAAAGCTTTAAAACAGACATACATTATTAGTTCCATTTATACATTGTACAGTAAAGTTTCATGTATAATATGTGTTCATATGAGAGTGTGTGCAAGAGTGTGCGCGCGTGTGTGTGCAAGAGTGTGCGCGCGTGTGTGTGCAAGAGTGTGCGCGCGTGTGTGTGCAAGAGTGTGCGCGCGTGTGTGTGCAAGAGTGTGTGTGAGGGTGTGTGTAAGGGTGTTTTAGGAGAAGAAACCCTCCTTAAGAACAAACACTTCTGTACTTCTCAAACACACTCAAACTTGAGTCAGAGTCCCAGAATCAAGACTGATGTGAATGTAATGACAGAGCTGAGCTCTGAATCATCTCAGATCTGTTCAGTGCTCGTGACTGATTATGAAAAGTAAATGCAAACAGCCCACTAAAGAAACAAGAGAATCTGGTCAATTGAAGGTATCTTAAAGTCACCATGAAATGGAAGTTACACCAGTCTTTTCTTTCCTATGGTGACTCATATATGGGGACATGGCTGCTGGAATAAAAAAATAAGGCAGGACTTGATTTTGTTCTTTAGGAATTGATTGGCTCATTGGAAGTTGTAGGGATAGAAACTGTCTGGCCATTGGGCAGTCAGTATAGCCCCGCCCTCAGAGAGAGGCATGCATCATCAAGAGAAGAGATGTCGTTTTGTTTGGGAAGAAGGGTTAATGTTTTAGATTACGAGGGCACATGAATAAAAGAAATATGCACACAGATAAATTTATAACACTGCAATATTCCATAAAAAATAAGAATAGTGTATATAGTATGTAGTGTATGACTGCTGTCCATGTAGGCAGCTCGGTAGGTTTTCAGTTAAAATCATATCTGCACCTCTTAGGTGTCTCTTAGATGTCTTCTGTTCTCTCTGAAGGTCTACAAACCCAACGGTTCTGATGGTACAGCCGGGAGAGGACAGAGGATTCACATCCAGCTGTGGGACACGGCCGGGCAGGAGAGGTGATGGGAGCAGGTCTTTCATGTGATGTTTGCTGGTTGTACAGCTGAGGCATCTGATCTGATTCTGATGAAATGAGTTCTTCCCTGTTCTGTGATGTGTGTCCTGCAGGTTTCGGAGTTTGACCACAGCGTTTTTCAGGGATGCTATGGGCTTCCTGTTGCTCTTTGACCTTTCGAACGAGCAGAGCTTTCTCAATGTGCGCAACTGGATGAGTAAGTTCTGCATACCCTACTGTTACACATCTTGGCTTAAGCAAATTCAAACAAAGAGGTTTAGAGGGTCTGCCAGTCTGATAAATAACTGTTAATTATAACTATTGATTTCTGAAGGTCTCTAACATTTGTTGCAGGTCAGCTGCAGACACACGCGTACTGCGAGAATCCCGACATTGTGTTGTGTGGGAATAAATGTGACCTGGATGACCAGCGTGCTGTGAAAGCAGAGAGTGCACGAGAACTGGCTGAGAAATACGGGTGAGAAACAACATTCATCTGTTTCTGCAGATGAATGTCACCGTCATCAACATGTCACGATTACAAAATGTTGATAAATGTCATACCAGTGTCTGCAGCTGACAGTTAAATGGTTTATGTTAGTTCGGGAGATTCTTTAGTAACTGTGACATGCTGTTTTGATGGATCTGCTCTGATTTTAATGTAAATATTTCTGTATTCTGAATGTTGGATCTGAAATAACTCATCATTACTGTAATGTACGGTCAATTAAAACAGTTTATCTGGTCTAAAGAGAAACAAAGTTCTCTTCATATACCATCCACCCAGCTAACAATTTTAGGTTGTAAGAAAGTTTTCCAGAATGTTTCCATTAAGTTACACAAATGTTAAAAAGTTATTTTGAAAGTTTAAGGAAGGTTCACATCATCCAGTTTTTTTGACATTGTATTAATGTTATTTCTTGGTTATAAGAACATTATTTAAACGTTTTTAATTCTGTAATGTTTTAAAAACATTCCACTAGCTACTTACTAGCTAGAGTAACATTTCATATGATACATGACATTATTTTCTACTAATGTTACTGCAAGAACATATTTGATAGCTTTAGAAGAACTTTTAAGGAACAGTTAGTCAACATTCTGGGAACATTTCCTGTTAGCTGGGCAGACATCTGTGTGAAGGCTAAAGTCATTTAATTCAATGTGATCACTCAGGAAATTCATTTACATGAACCAGTTTGAACAACATCAGGGACCTTTTACTGGTTCATCAGACACAGTTAAAAAATGTGTTTCCAGGCACGCAGTACTGTCACACGTGAGAATATTTGCTGGTGTGTTTGAGTCATATCGTAACGCAGATCTTCATACGTGTTCTCGGGGTGTGTATGAGTCAGATGTGTGTTTTCAGGGCTGTGTCTGTGCTGTGTTTATCTAAGATGACGGCTGCTCTGTTAAATGTTACACGTTAAGATTACGGTATGAAAAGCTAATATTTACTGTGAGACGACTGTAGCTTAGAGGAGCACTCAGCAAAAGCACAGGTGTCAGATCTCTCAACAGGATTATATGGATGTTTTTAACACTGGTGAATACGAGTTCTCTGTAATACACAGGTGAATGTGGATCAGAAGTGCTTGTATTTTTCTCACTTTTTGGCTGCTTCTCCGGCAGTCTGCAGTCAGTTTTATCTGAATGTTATCAGTGATTGTGTTGACTGAACCTTCTGTCCAAACTCCCTCCCAGGTGTGTCTCTGTACAAACAAGATCATTCTGAATGTAATACTAGGAGACGCTTATTTTTGGTGTTTCTGTAGAAACGTTTTTTGGGTTATTTGATGCAGTGTTCAACAGGTGTCTCAGCTTGAATTTTGAGGGATGTGACATTTATAAGGGCTGCACGATACTGAATGAAAATACAATATGCGATAACTTGCTAAATAATGCAGTATTCAATACGATAATGCCTTAGTTTTGTAAAATCTATTTAAATTATATTAAAATTTATTTAATGCTGAAAATTACATAGCCAACATACATGTTTCCCATTATGAAACAAACAGAAACAGAAAAAAACAACTAACATTTGCATACAAGTCTCTCTGCATCGACCTAAAACTTTGACTACACATAATTTAAGTATTAAAATAATTTTGTAATATGCACATTTGTGATATTTTGATAATTTTGATATCAAGCAGCCCTAACCTTCATCAAAGCAGCCTTCAGATAATCAACACCCAAAAGTAACGAAAATTTTGACATTGTATTTTTTTGACATGTTTGCGTTTATTGCATTGACAGTCTGAAAATAAAAAGATAACTGCAATGAAGCTAAATGATTTGTAGCTACAGTCTTGTTTGTGTGTGTTGCAGTGTGCCGTACTTCGAGACGAGTGCAGCGAGTGGTGAGAACGTCAGTCGTGCCGTGGAGGTTCTGCTGGATCTGATCATGAGAAGAATGGAGAGATGTGTGGACAAATCTTGGATCCCGGACGGAACCGTCCGTTCCAACGGCCACAGCAACACCGATCTCACTGATTCCCGGGACCCAGAACAGAGCAAGTGTTCCTGCTAATGATGTCACTTCCTGTTAGCAGTTATCATCGTCCCTGTGTTGACTCAGTGTTGGGGCTTTAAGAAGCAGTAAAGTTTCTCTGATCTTTATCAGCATGTAGTGTTAGTCAAAATCACCGGATATAGCGCAGAAGATCAGAGAATCTGCTGTGTTAAAGCAGGATAGTCACATCCTCAAATTAATGTTTCTCTTATTTCTGGGCGGAGAAAAGCCGCCAAGGGCCACGCTTTAGGCCTTCACGAACACGTTGCACCAAAATCATTATTACAAAACACATTTGTCACACTGTAAGTGTTAGCACACACACAGATGTAGTGTTAAATACTATACCTGGACTAAATGGACACACCGGATAGCCGTGTGCTTATTTGGGCCAGACACTGTTTTTATCTCCACTGTTTTTTAATCAAATCACTGAAACTGTATCTATATTGTTATCAGCACTTGGACCTTTTTTACATTGTAAATATTTAGTTTACAGAATGTATTCATTAAAATATATGATTTAAAAAGGAATCCTTTATAAATTCAATGGTATTCAGATTTTAGCAGTTCAATCACTGGTTTGTTCTATTTAATTAACAGGCATTTCAAAGCCACTTTTTAAATGAAATTAAAAGTGTTCAATAAACTTTAATGTTACTATTTTTATCTTTACAAATGAATAACTATTTAGATGTCATATGTAGATTGGTGATTGATTTATATTGTACTTTTTTTTGTACATTTTGATGTGCTTCTGGTCTCTGCTTCATGTTCCTTTACACATGCAGCAGTTAATGGGGTTTTCATTTGAAACGCTGTTAAATCTTTAAAGACATTTACTCACATCCTGGCCTGTCATTTGTTACAATCGTATGTTCAACAAGTTTATACCTAATTTCTCAAAAAGAGGGATCTAAAGTGCCAATACGTTTTGTTCTGACAGTCTCATAGTTTCTTAAGAGTTACATAAGACAATTATATTTGAATGCTCTTAGAAATCTTCTGTGGACCATGCGGTTTAGTTTACAGAATACATTTCAAAGTTTATCATTCTGTTGCTGTGTCTGTACTACTGTGCCATCTCTGGGCCAAATACTGTAACGGTGTTTGAGAAAATAAATATTTTATTTATTACAATGTTCTTGTGTGGTTGTTCTTATTACCTTTAAGCTGTGTTGAAATGTGCGTGTCTGATGAAATCTGAAGTTGCACAGCAGACCCACAAATGACTCAAGGTTTTATTGTGCCTGGTTGCGTAATACATTGCCTCACCAAAGAATTCATGTTTTAGTTAGTGAGGACCTACAACATTCATCCTGCTGGGGAAGATACTCATTTATTTTGTGTTACAATGTATACACACATTAAAAAACAACAGAAAATTGAATAAGAACTGTAGGATAAAAGCTTCAAGATAAATACACAACATAAGGTGCTTCTTACATACTGATAGTAGATAATATGTAATAAGTTGTTCACCCTCTGAAATGATTTTTCGGGTGATGTCAGCTTGGTCTCACAGAAGCTGCACAGACTGACAGATCATTAGTGACGTCACATGATGTATCTGTTGCTCTGTCATGATGATTACAATAATAATGTTTTCTCAAGGATTATGAATTAAATGAGTAACAATTATCTTCAATTATAATGTAACTGCTCATGACAGTGTAAATGCTTGATTTCCCAGGTTCTTTAAACCTTCATATATCGTGACTTTTGGAAAGTTGAAGCGGAAGGTGTGGTACAAGAGAACATCTCACTGGCTTCTTTGATGGCATATTTAAGAGCAGATAAGAAGAAGAACATTGTAAGACAAGATCTCCAGACAGCTGGTGCACACTAGGACCTATGATGGCTGTCAGATCTTTGGTAGAGAAGTCCAGCTCTGTTTACAGAGTTAGCTACAATGAAAGACACTGTATGGGAAACGTTTTCAGTGTGGATTTATAGTTTCACACTCAAGTTATTTACAGTCTGTTTCAGGTTACTTTGATTTCAGTGTTGGCATAACATACAGTAGGTTAATTGAGCACAGCGTGAATGTGAAATGCTGCAGTCTTCTGCAGTCTGTTTCCTTACACACACACCAGCAACCTCCTAGTAACACGTCCGATTCTCCAACCAGTAGGCCACAACTTTCCCAAAACTTCCCATCAGGAGTGGGATTCAAACCCACACCTCCATTCAGAGACCAGAAGGCCCATCAATTCAGGGAACGTTTGAGCCTTGAGCCTGAAGCCTCGGACCACTTGGGCTTGCAGACATTTGGTATCTTATGGGATAAAGCTGCTGAGATCTCTGAATTGGGGCCGAGCTTCTCCAAAAGAGGGTGGGATCCCTTTCTGGAGGCCCCGCAGACCTCTGCAGTTGTCGGCCTGTTTGAGTCTCCAGGTCGCAGGTAAATCTGTTTGGGGGAAACATGCTTTTTGCCCCTGTGATGGTGTAGTTACAGCATCTGCCAGCAGGGGCTGCTAGAGGAGGTTAAAAAGCAGAATGGCGTTCAGACCAAACATCAGCTTTGTGTGGATGTTGTGGTGGACTGACCAGGTAAAATATCACTTTAATAATGTCATGAATCCGCTTGAGAAATAAGTGCAAGCCCAGATGAGTAGAGAAGCTCAGTGTTAACACACTGAGTACATCTTACAGTCACCGCGCTTCCTACATAACAAACAGCTGTTTACTCGATGACGTCATTTGTTGTTAGACATGCTGTACAGGCACACTGATGTAAAGAAACTCTCTCATCCTTCAGTGTTATCAATACAGTGCTATGACTGTGTGATGATCAGTGTTAGTGCTGGAGCTTCAGTCTGTCACTGATGAAATGAAGTTTGTGAATGTAGGTCAGAACTTTCTTATGGTTGCATTATGTTTGCATTATGTTTGCATTATGTTTGCATTATGTTTGCATTAGGCATCTGCACACCCAACAGGGTCTTAATTTCTCTGTGAAACAGTGAAATGAGAAGTGGAGCCAGCAGATGACAGTGTTGTCCTGTTTTACTGTCTGTGGGTGCGGTGGCTGATGAGTGATGGTCTGTGGCTCTGCTGGTCGAGTCTGGGGTTCGATCCCACACAACACCCATACTCATCAAATGTACAGCCTGAATGCACAGATGCATAACTGTCATGTAAATGAATGTGAAGATCTTTCAGTGTGCATCTTTCCAGTCATCATATGTAGTTCCAAGGGCAGATGCAGATTTTGGAAAGATGCAACTCATTAAAAACTTGGAAATGTAAAACAATGAAAAAAAAGACTTTGCAGACTGCATTTATTTTGCCTGGCAGCCGAAGGGGCATAAACAGTAGTGAGTAAGGTTTGGATTAAAAGATCTGGTTTAATATAACGTTTAATTAAATCAGTTCTGTACTTATTGGACTGTTCTGGGAGTCTTAGTTTGGATTTGCGGCACATGCTGCTGTTGTTGGCTTTTTATGATCATTTTGTTTGTGTTTTTCCTCATTTGTAAGTCATTTTGGATAAAAGCTTCTGCTAAATAATTCAGTTTATGTAGATGACGACCTCGAGCCCTAATGAGAAACTTGTTGTTTTGTTCTAGGAACTTTCAAAACATCCATTTTGCCGTTGCAGTGACATTATTCAGATCGTTCAGCTGAACTGCAGTCAGGACAGAAGCACTGAGCTGATCTCAGTGTTCGTCTTATCTCTGGCGTAATGGATGGACAATCTGTCTGAAAATATGATCTGGGTTTTCTGTATCAAAGTCCAGCTCTGATCTGATCTCTGATCTGCTTTGTGTGTGTCAGTGAGACAGGATCTCTTGACTTCCGGTCTCACTGACACACAAAGCACAAACCACATCCACAATAAATAAAAAAGAGCTTTTCATAAATTGAAAATCATACTATCTGTCTATCTGTGAATCAAGCTTTTCTGATGTGCTGGACTGTGTTTACAGCAGCGTGTGATTGTGTGGCGTCTGTATCTGGTGTTGGGATCAGATAACCAGTGCAGGTGAACAGACAGAACATGGTGAACAATGTTTCCCTTACATTTCCATTAAGTAACAAAAACATTTCAAACATTATTTTGAAAGTTTTAGGAATGTTCTAACACTTTTTATATAAATGATATATAACGTTAAAAAACGTTCTACTAACCGTACTGCAAGAACTTTTTTGATGTTCTGAGAACATTCTCTGTTGTGAGGTGTTGTGATTTGTTGTGATTTGTTGTGATTTGTTGTGAGGTGTTGAGATTTATTGTGAGGTGTTGTGATTTATTGTGAGGTGTTGTGATTTATTGTGAGGTGTTGTGGTTTGTTGTGAGGTGTTGTGATTTGTTGTGAGGTGTTGTGATTTATTGTGAGGTGTTGTGGTTTGTTGTGAGGTGTTGTGATTTGTTGTGAGGTGTTGCGGTTTGTTGTGAGGTGTTGTGATTTGTTGTGAGGTGTTGTGATTTATTGTGAGGTGTTGTGATTTGTTGTGAGGTGTTGTGGTTTGTTGTGAGGTGTTGCGGTTTGTTGTGAGGTGTTGTGGTTTGTTGCGAGGTGTTGTGGTTTGTTGCGATTTGTTGCGAGGTGTTGCGGTTTGTTGCGAGGTGTTGTGAGGTGTTGTGAGGTGTTGTGATTTGTTGTGGTTTGTTGTGGTTTGTTGCGATTTGTTGTGAGGTGTTGCGGTTTGTTGTGAGGTGTTGCGGTTTGTTGTGAGGTGTTGCGGTTTGTTGCGAGGTGTTGTGAGGTGTTGTGATTTGTTGCGAGGTGTTGTGGTTTGTTGCGAGGTGTTGTGGTTTGTTGCGAGGTGTTGTGGTTTGTTGTGAGGTGTTGTGATTTGTTGTGAGGTGTTGTGGTTTGTTGCGATTTGTTGTGAGGTGTTGCGGTTTGTTGTGAGGTGTTGTGAGGTGTTGTGAGGTGTTGTGGTTTGTGGTGAGGTGTTGTGGTTTGTTGCGATTTGTTGTGAGGTGTTGCGGTTTGTTGTGAGGTGTTGTGATTTGTTGTGAGGTGTTGTGGTTTGTGGTGAGGTGTTGCGATTTGTTGTGAGGTGTTGCGGTTTGTTGTGAGGTGTTGCGGTTTGTTGCGAGGTGTTGTGAGGTGTTGTGGTTTGTTGTGAGGTGTTGCGGTTTGTTGCGAGGTGTTGCGAGGTGTTGTGAGGTGTTGTGAGGTGTTGTGAGGTGTTGTGATTTGTTGTGGTTTGTTGCGATTTGTTGTGAGGTGTTGCGGTTTGTTGTGAGGTGTTGTGGTTTGTTGCGAGGTGTTGTGGTTTGTTGCGAGGTGTTGTGGTTTGTTGTGAGGTGTTGTGATTTGTTGTGAGGTGTTGTGGTTTGTTGCGATTTGTTGTGAGGTGTTGCGGTTTGTTGTGAGGTGTTGTGATTTGTTGTGAGGTGTTGTGGTTTGTGGTGAGGTGTTGTGGTTTGTTGCGATTTGTTGTGAGGTGTTGCGGTTTGTTGTGAGGTGTTGTGATTTGTTGTGAGGTGTTGCGATTTGTTGTGAGGTGTTGCGGTTTGTTGTGAGGTGTTGCGGTTTGTTGTGAGGTGTTGCGATTTGTTGTGAGGTGTTGCGGTTTGTTGTGAGGTGTTGCGGTTTGTTGTGAGGTGTTGTGGTTTGTTGCGAGGTGTTGTGGTTTGTTGCGAGGTGTTGTGGTTTGTTGCGAGGTGTTGTGAGGTGTTGTGGTTTGTTGTGAGGTGTTGCGGTTTGTTGTGAGGTGTTGTGATTTGTTGTGAGGTGTTGTGGTTTGTTGTGAGGTGTTGTGGTTTGTTGTGAGGTGTTGCGGTTTGTTGCGAGGTGTTGTGGTTTGTTGCGAGGTGTTGCGAGGTGTTGTGGTTTGTTGCGAGGTGTTGTGGTTTGTTGCGAGGTGTTGTGGTTTGTTGCGAGGTGTTGTGGTTTGTTGCGAGGTGTTGTGGTTTGTTGCGAGGTGTTGTGAGGTGTTGTGGTTTGTTGCGAGGTGTTGTGAGGTGTTGTGGTTTGTTGTGAGGTGTTGTGAGGTGTTGTGGTTTGTTGTGAGGTGTTGTGAGGTGTTGTGATTTGTTGCAAAGGTGTTGTGATTTGTTGCGAGGTGTTGTGGTTTGTTGCAAGGTGTTGTGGTTTGTTGCGAGGTGTTGCGAGGTGTTGTGGTTTGTTGCGAGGTGTTGTGGTTTGTTGCGAGGTGTTGTGGTTTGTTGTGGTTTGTTGTGAGGTGTTGTGGTTTGTTGTGAGGTGTTGTGAGGTGTTGTGGTTTGTTGTGAGGTGTTGTGGTTTGTTGTGAGGTGTTGTGAGGTGTTGTGGTTTGTTGTGAGGTGTTGTGGTTTGTTGTGAGGTGTTGTGGTTTGTTGTGAGGTGTTGCGAGGTGTTGTGGTTTGTTGTGAGGTGTTGTGAGGTGTTGTGATTTGTTGCAAAGGTGTTGTGATTTGTTGCGAGGTGTTGTGGTTTGTTGCGAGGTGTTGTGGTTTGTTGTGAGGTGTTGTGAGGTGTTGTGGTTTGTTGCGAGGTGTTGTGGTTTGTTGTGAGGTGTTGTGGTTTGTTGTGAGGTGTTGTGGTTTGTTGTGAGGTGTTGTGAGGTGTTGTGATTTGTTGTGATTTGTTGTGATTTGTTGTGAGGTGTTGAGATTTATTGTGAGGTGTTGTGGTTTGTTGTGAGGTGTTGTGGTTTGTTGTGAGGTGTTGTGGTTTGTTGTGAGGTGTTGTGAGGTGTTGTGGTTTGTTGTGAGGTGTTGTGAGGTGTTGTGATTTGTTGCAAAGGTGTTGTGGTTTGTTGCGAGGTGTTGTGGTTTGTTTGTGGTTTGTTGCAGGTGTGTTGTGGTTTGTTGTGAGGTGTTGTGGTTTGTTGTGGTTTGTTGTGGTTTGTGAGGTGTTGTGGTTTGTTGTGAGGTGTTGTGGTTTGTTGTGAGGTGTTGTGAGGTGTTGTGGTTTGTTGTGAGGTGTTGTGAGGTGTTGTGGTTTGTTGTGAGGTGTTGTGAGGTGTTGTGGTTTGTTGTGAGGTGTTGTGGTTTGTTGTGAGGTGTTGTGAGGTGTTGTGGTTTGTTGTGAGGTGTTGTGAGGTGTTGTGGTTTGTTGTGAGGTGTTGCGAAGTGTTGTACAGAGTGTTGCTGTGCAGGAGGTATGAGCACATGTTATGTTGCTAAGATGTTTTGGGTTGTCGCTAGGTGGTTTCTTACTGTTCCAAGTTAAATGTGACCACTGCTTTCTGTTGTGGTCTGTAGAAGTGACTCTCCTTCAATGAAAGTTTTGTGTCTTGTTTTGTCATCCAGCCATCTCTTGCATTTGTGCTCTTTATAAATATTTGTGCTCTTTATAAATATTTGTGCTCTTTTGAAATGTCTCCTGTTTCCCAGCAGCCTCTGTTCATGTACCTGCAGGCGTGAATTGAGCATTACTTTCTTGTCCAGACTGTGAGATTGTTTCTGTTCTCAACATCAACAGCTCCACTTTAGTTCATTCAGCCAATCAGAGTCTGTAAACTCTGTAAAGTGTCAGGGGACAGAATTTCCTCTCTTAAAATGTCAATTCCAGTGTCCTCGGAAGTGTCAGCCTTCAGTCTGAAGATTTACTGTGTTTTGACCTTCAGGGGTGCTGCTGGTTTGGATGTTTTTTAAGATCCATGCTGACATTTTTCACCAGTGTTACGTCTCTAATGTCCTGATGATGTTTACTGATCTCTGAAGGTTTCCATATTGTTGCTCAAAGTCAACAAAATCAGAATACATTTTCTTAAGACGTGTCTGCTCTTACTGTGCATGATTCTTTGGTGCACATTATTCCAAAGGCAGAAAATGTTTTCTTTGAAACTTTGATTAGACTTTAATGCTCTGCCTCCCTGACTTTTCAGGTGCTGTCACATAGTTAATGTGCACTAATATACAAATAGCTGTCCTGCCTTTTTATATTTTGCTGTTGTGTGTAATGCAGCCCCTATAACACCTTGCAAATAGTTTATGTTTCTAACAGAGGTGGCGGTAAAGAGGCAAACATTAGAAATCACAACTCTTTTTTATTTTATGCATAAATTATTACGTTATAAAGTGTATCCTTTTTATCTGTGTGCAGACAATAGAAGAGTTTTCATGTCTCTGGCTGGGGACCCTGGAAGCATCTCGTCTCGGTTGCGTTCGGTCTCCCGCGGGGCGTCTGTGCTGCTGAATGAGAGCGATAAGTGACTTTCTTTTCCTCTGTGATTGTATAAGCTTGTGCTCTCCCAGGAACCAACACTGTTCTCTAGCATTAGTTCTGCCTCTTTACAGTTGTGTCTGAAGCCTAACGAACTGTGTTTTCTCTTTTAAAACTCACACACTCATCAGTAATCGACTCTCTGACTGTCATGGGCTTTCTCTCTGGGACGGCCGGGAGAAACCTGAGAAGCAGAGTGTTTTACACTGAGAGGAAAGCAGCAGCACTGGAAGAGCTTGTGATTTGTGTGGCAGTTGTGCTTCAGTTATACTGCAAGAATGTAAATGAAGGCGGTATATAGAACAATAGGATGTAAATGAAGGTGGTATATAGAACAATAGGATGTAAATGAAGGCGGTATATAGAACAATAGGATGTAAATGAAGGCGGTATATAGAACAATAGGATGTAAATGAAGGCGGTATATAGAACAATAGGATGTAAATGAAGGCGGTATATAGAACAATAGGATGTAAATGAAGGCGGTATATAGAACAATAGGAGGTAAATGAAGGCGGTATATAGAACAATAGGATGTAAATGAAGGCGGT
Source organism: Chromobotia macracanthus (assembly GCA_036877525.1). Lineage (NCBI taxonomy): Eukaryota > Metazoa > Chordata > Actinopteri > Cypriniformes > Botiidae > Chromobotia > Chromobotia macracanthus. The sequence continues at coordinate 1,621,192 of JAZGTH010000086.1, read as the reverse complement.
ATATAGAACAATAGGATGTAAATGAAGGCGGTATATAGAACAATAGGATGTAAATGAAGGCGGTATATAGAACAATAGGAGGTAAATGAAGGCGGTATATAGAACAATAGGATGTAAATGAAGGCGGTATATAGAACAATAGGATGTAAATGAAGGCGGTATATAGAACAATAGGATGTAAATGAAGGCGGTATGTAGAACAATAGGATGTAAATGAAGGCGGTATATAGAACAATAGGAGGTAAATGAAGGCGGTATATAGAACAATAGGATGTAAATGAAGGCGGTATATAGAACAATAGGATGTAAATGAAGGCGGTATATAGAACAATAGGATGTAAATGAAGGCGGTATATAGAACAATAGGAGGTAAATGAAGGCGGTATATAGAACAATAGGATGTAAATGAAGCGGTATATAGAACAATAGGAGGTAAATGATAACAATAGAACAATTGTTATTATGCGGTATATATATGCGGTATATATATGTTATTATGCGGTATATATATGCAATTGTTATTATGCGGTATATAGAACAATAGGATGTAAATGAAGGCGGTATATAGAACAATAGGAGGTAAATGAAGGCGGTATATAGAACAATAGGAGGTAAATGAAGGCGGTATATAGAACAATAGGAGGTAAATGAAGGCGGTATATAGAACAATAGGAGGTAAATGAAGGCGGTATATAGAACAATAGGATGTAAATGAAGGCGGTATATAGAACAATAGGATGTAAATGAAGGCGGTATATAGAACAATAGGATGTAAATGAAGCGGTATATAGAACAATAGGAGGTAAATGATAACAATAGAACAATTGTTATTATGCGGTATATATATGCGGTATATATATGTTATTATGCGGTATATATATGCAATTGTTATTATGCGGTATATAGAACAATAGGATGTAAATGAAGGCGGTATATAGAACAATAGGAGGTAAATGAAGGCGGTATATAGAACAATAGGAGGTAAATGAAGGCGGTATATAGAACAATAGGATGTAAATGAAGGCGGTATATAGAACAATAGGAGGTAAATGAAGGCGGTATATAGAACAATAGGATGTAAATGAAGGCGGTATATAGAACAATAGGAGGTAAATGAAGGCGGTATATAGAACAATAGGAGGTAAATGAAGGCGGTATGTAGAACAACAGGAGGTAAATAATAAGAGCAATCTATAGAACAACAGGAGGTAAATGAAGGCGGTATATAGAACAATAGGAGGTAAATGAAGGTGGTATATAGAACAATAGGATGTAAATGAAGGCGGTATATAGAACAATAGGAGGTAAATGAAGGCGGTATATAGAACAATAGGAGGTAAATGAAGGCGGTATATAGAACAATAGGAGGTAAATGAAGGCGGTATATAGAACAATAGGAGGTAAATGAAGGCGGTATGTAGAACAATAGGAGGTAAATGAAGGCGGTATATAGAACAATAGGATGTAAATGAAGGCGGTATATAGAACAATAGGAGGTAAATGAAGGCAGTATATAGAACAATAGGAGGTAAATGAAGGTGGTATATAGAACAATAGGATGTAAATGAAGGCGGTATATAGAACAATAGGAGGTAAATGAAGGCGGTATATAGAACAATAGGAGGTAAATGAAGGCGGTATGTAGAACAATAGGAGGTAAATAATAAGAGCAATCTATAGAACAACAGGAGGTAAATAATAAAGGCAATCTATAGTTCTTGGGGTGACTTGAAGCTGCTGTAAGGAGTTTTAAGGGGGCTCATAGGTAAAAAAGTCACATGACAGGCGTTGGATGCAGTCTAGTGCTCCTGACACGGGGGGTCATGAAGAACAACTGATGGACAGATGTGAGCATGTAGTTCTGAGGGCAGGTGGGATTCTGCTGTGGTCAGCTGATCTCTCATCCACTGCTGTTCTTAAAGGATGTCACATCCCCTGAGAACAGAGCACACACACACTGACACTCAAAACAGTGAAAGGGTTTATTTTCATTCTGGAGATTCTTTGTTTATTAGCATACTTTTCCTGCAGGATTGTGATGTCCTGCGTCTGACAACACATCATAAGAACACAAGCAGGAAATGTGGCCATGCACTGGTGACTGTCCAGCTGGAGCATGAACTGTGATGTCAGAGTACAGTTACAGTGTGTTACAGTACACACACACACACACACACTCACTGATGTGCTGGATGAGCCTAAAGCTTATGTCTCAATATGTCTTCTTATCAGAAATGAGAATGTGTTAAGCTGTTGATGATAAATCCTGTTGTATGTTTGTCAGCTTGGTGATTTAAACATGATTAATGATTTATCTGGTAATTCTAACATGTCCTGACCTGCAGCAGTTACTGTGGTCACATGACCAGTGTCTGAACCCTTGAGCAAATCATTTAACATTTCAGAACTGTCCCTAAAACGTTTACAGTGACAATTATCTGCTGCATGAGGGGCCGTTTGAGTGACAAAATGAAACCAATCCCTGATATTGAATGTTGAATGCTTGTGTGCCATTAAACTGATTTTATAGATAATGTTTTTTAGATTATTTTTTTGGTGGCTGGTGCTCAAAGGCAGAAATCTGTAACAGCACTTTGTAAAGGAAACTAATTTTTACATTTTCTGAAGATAATGTTGATGTTTGCACATGAAAAGTTTCTTTCAAAATATTGTAATGTTCTGAGTGGTTGCTAGGGTGTTGCTAAGCAGTTGCTAGTGTGGTAATGGCTGAATTTCAAAGGTCAGTTCAGTAACTCTGAGAATGAAAAGCAGTGATAGTAATAATGATTCTTGTCTTAACAAACATCAGTCAGTATTTCAGGTTAAACAGCAGGCAGGAGTGTTGGCCAGTAAATGTCCAGCCTGTGTGTCAGTCAAAGCAGTAATTGACTCTATAAGCTGCGTTACAGTTCATTACATGCACAGATACAGTGTGACCCTCATGCTTGTGTGGATGCAGGTCACGTGCTGTGTGTGTTTTAATGGCCATGTTTCTCTGTTTAATGTGCACAGATTGAGTTCTGTATGTGGTGTTCCTCTGAATCCCTGCTGATCTCCAGTGTGTGTGTGTGAGTGTGAGTGTGTGTGTGTGTGAGTGTGTGTGTGAGTGTGTGTGTGAGTGTGTGTGTGAGTGTGTGTGTGTGTGTGTGTGTGTGTGTGTGTGGTGTGTGTGTGTGTGTGTGTGTGTGTGAGTGTGTGTGTGTGTGTGTGTGTGTGTGTGTGTGAGTGTGTGAGTGTGTGTGTGAGTGTGTGTGTGAGTGTGTGTGTGTGTGATGTGTGTGTGAGTGTGTGTGTGAGTGTGTGTGTGAGTGTGAGTGTGTGTGTGAGTGTGTGTGTGTGAGTGTGAGAGTGTGTGAGTGTGAGAGTGTGTGAGTGTGAGAGTGTGAGAGTGTGTGAGTGTGAGAGTGTGAGAGTGTGAGTAGTGTGAGAGTGTGTGTGAGTGTGAGTGTGAGTGTGTGGAGTGTGTGAGTGTTAGTGTGTGAGTGATGTGTGTAGTGTGTGAGTGAGTGTGAGAGTGTGTAGAGTGTGAGTGTGTGAGTGTGAGTGTGAGTGTGTGAGTGTGAGTGTGTGAGTGAGTGTGTGAGTGAGAGTGTGAGAGTGTGAGTGTGTGAGTGTGTGTGAGTGTGTGAGTGTGTGAGAGTGTGAGTGTGTGAGTGTGTGAGATGTGTGTGAGTGTGTGAGTGTGAGTGTGTGAGAGTGTGTGTAGTGTGTGAGTGTGTGAGTGTGTGAGTGTGTGATGTGTGTGTGTGTGTGGTGTGTGTGTGTGAGTGTGTGTGAGTGTGTGTGAGTGTGTGAGTGTGTGTGAGTGTGTGAGTGTGTGTGAGTGTGTGAGTGTGAGTGTGTGAGTGTGTGAGTGTGTGTGTGAGTGTGTGTGTGAGTGTGTGTGTGAGTGTGTGTGTGTGTGTGAGTGTGTGTGTGTGTCTGTCATGTTTGATTAACGTTCATATATAACCAATCAATAACATTAATACAATGTCTAAAAAACTGAACGTTTTGAATGTTCCTAGCACATTTAGGGAATGTTCCTACAACCTAAAATTGTTAGCTGGTTAAACCTCACTGTAATCTCTTGTATGCGTGTTTGTGTGCGTGTATATGTGTTGAAGAGTTTGAGAACACACATTTTTAATGTCCCAGCATAACTGAGAACGTTCCACAGAGCGTCTTGTGTTCTTCAGTGGAAGTGAGGAATCTTGTGTTGATTAATGTCACAGATTGTCTGATATGATTAGAGAACTGGTGTTTTGGGGATCATTCATCTCTATTCACTTTAACTGAGTGAAAGTCTCACACTGAGCTTGAGTCTCGGTCAGCAGATGGCAGTAAAGTTTTAATGTACCCACACACAACATCAACCACTCCCTTCATCAAGAGCTTTTGTCATCTAGTGCAGTTGTTAACTTACCAAACTAAGTTATTAAAATATGCCTGCAGAAACGTTAGTAGAATGTTTTTTAATGTTATAGATCAGTCTTCTTTCTAGTACAAACTTTCATCATTAATCCTACAGAATCACATACAAATACATTTACTTGTGTGTTTGAAGGACCAAATCTAGTTTAACATGTAAATGAGTAAATGAACCAGTGGGAGGAAAATACCTTTAACTTTTTGTTAGGGATGCATCTATAGTCACATGGAAACAAACAACCGTCTGCCTGCACAGAACAGAAATGGAGATCTCACACATAATCACACACAGGTCTCTGTTCTCTCACTGCATTCCAGGTGCTTTATGATTGTGATTTATCACAGCAGAGTAACAGCTTGATCAAGTGACTGCTCCTCATCTTCAGGTCTGCTCCTCAGACACAAGTGCTCTGTTCCCTTCATCCCTGCCGATTGAGAGATATTTTCTCACAATGTGTGTTTTGATCATAAAATAGCTTGGCTAAGTCATAACCTGCAGTTTACTTGAAGAGTTTCCTGTTACTTTAGATCACCTTTGTGTGATACTCAAACCGCATGTGATTGATTCTCTTGACAGTCGAATCTGTGCAGCTGTCAAATGAATTATCCCTCATTAATATGCTGCTGTGATGATTTGCTCGGGTTCTAAAAGGACTCCTGTAGTGTTGTACTGTAGCGCTGTACTGTAGCGTTGTACTGTAGCGCTGTACTGTAGCGCTGTATTGTACTGCTGTATTGTACTGCTGTACTGTAGCGTTGTACTGTAGCGCTGTACTGTAGCGCTGTATTGTACTGCTGTATTGTACTGCTGTACTGTAGCGTTGTATTGTACTGCTGTACTGTAGTGCTGTATTGTACTGCTGTACTGTAGTGCTGTACTGTAGCGCTGTATTGTACTGCTGTATTGTACTGCTGTACTGTAGCGCTGTATTGTACTGCTGTACTGTATTGTTCTGTTGTAGTGCTGTATTGTAGTGTTGTACTGTAGCGCTGTATTGTACTGCTGTACTGTAGCGTTGTACTGTAGCGTTGTACTGTAGCGCTGTACTGTAGCGCTGTATTGTACTGCTGTATTGTACTGCTGTACTGTAGCGTTGTATTGTACTGCTGTACTGTAGTGCTGTATTGTACTGCTGTACTGTAGTGCTGTACTGTAGCGCTGTATTGTACTGCTGTATTGTACTGCTGTACTGTAGCGCTGTATTGTACTGCTGTACTGTATTGTCTGTTGTATGCTGTATTGTAGTTGTACTGTAGCGCTGTATTGTACTGCTGTATTGTACTGCTGTATTGTAGCTACTGTATTGTACTGCTGTACTGTATGTACTGCTGTATTGTACTGCTGTACTGTAGCGTTGTATTGTACTGCTGTACTGTAGTGCAGTATTGTACTGCTGTACTGTAGTGCTGTACTGTAGCACTGTATTGTACTGCTGTACTGTAGTGTTGTATTGTAGCACTGTGCTGTACTGTAGTGTTGTATTGTAGCGCTGTATTGTACTGCTGTACTGTATTGTTCTGTTGTAGTGCTGTATTGTAGTACTGTACTGTAGCACTGTACTTTGTTTCTGTACTTTGTTATTGTACTTTTTTACTGTTCTGTTACCATACTGTGTTACCGTACTGTGTTACTTTACTGTACATTTGTACTGTTTTTTGTAGTTCTGCAATAAGAAAGAGTTCATCCACAGAACAGTATAATATAGATCTTTATTGTTTTCACAGAAATGTGTTTTAAATCGATTCTGAGAATGATTTCTTAAATTTTATAGCAGGAAAAGCAGTTTGGCTCTCAGTAAAATGTGCCATTTATTTTATTGCTTTGCACATTTTAATTTTAATGCTGTGTAATTTAGTCGTCTTGTTTGAAAAGGTTACTGCAGGAAATTGTTTTGCAGGAACTGTGACCTACTGTGAACTGTGACCTATATGCTGAATATATGCTTACAGCTCACTTAAACACCATGTGTGTATTTCTGAACCCTGTCACAGTAAGTTTGTAATTCATTATAATTTGAATAGATAAACTCTGTAAATGTTGGTGATAATATTTAGTGATACACACAGTTTTAGTTTCCCTTGAACAATTATAAATAATTGTAATGTAAAAACAAAAACTAATCGCTGTAATTATCCATGGCATTCCTTTTTGAGAACATGTTTGGTGTAAACGCCGTTTGAACGTTTTGGGTTTGAATATTGCAGGGTTGAAAATCATGGCAAAAGTTCCCAATTATGGCCTTATCTAGCAATGTAGTTTTATCTGCAAGTTATTTTATCATTTTATTTGATCAAACAACACACATTTCTCAGCAGTAGAGAGAGAAAGACTGTCTCCAGCACACACACCTCTCAGCAGCAGAGAAAGGCTGTGTCTTCAGCTGGCTGTTGGGTACATCAGAATCACTGTGCTGCATGCTCTGTCAGACTGAAGACAGCTGAAGTCACAGTCATTAGAGCAGAGATCTTTCACCAGCTGGCCAGATCAGACCTCAGAATTCAGATGAGCCGAGGTTCACAAATTCTCAGACCACTGCAGCTTTCTTTGAGCTAATAAATTCCCAGCGAGCTGAGCTCACTCTATAGATAGTGTTGAGATGGGACTGGATGTTTGGTTCTGTATGGTAACTGCTGTCTGTCAGAGTCGATGCTGATCCAAATCGTCACCTCAGCAGTTTTGTGGGCCACTTAACAAGCTTGTGATAGATGGAAACTCTGTCATAGTCTTTCAGATGGAAATGTCTCTGGCCTGAGGCTAACGTGGGTCAGGACATTTTGAGTACAAATGGGCTTTGAGTAAATTACATCATTTATAAAGGTCTGAATTGCTTGAAGGTGTTTCTCTTTAAATAAGAAATTTACCTTCCTCAACACCATCAATATTGACTTCACAGATCAATCGTCTTTCTGAGAAGAAAGAGTGAAATCGAACTGAAGAAGTGAGTTTGTGGAAACATGCTGAGATTTGTGCGCCGTGTCCCAAGTGATTCTATACAGTATGTACAGTAGAATGCATGTACAGTAATGGTTGTAGATAATATTCATTGTATTTCTGAGCTGATGAATATAACCTATCACATGGTTAGTATATGATCTGATCACACTAGTTTAATGTTAACACACACTTTTGGTGTAGTTGTCTTGCCTGTAGACTTTCATTGCAAGTGCTTTACTCTTAACATGATTTTAATTGTGTAATTTGTTTCTGTTGACGGCCATAAAAACTCTAAAGAAACATTAACCACAAGCTGCTTCAGATAGACTGCTTGTATTATAAATGTGCTACTTTGCATGTAAAACATTTGATAAATAATCAGCACCAGATGAGCATTACATCCAGGTGACTAAAAACGGGTGTTGGTGTTGGTGTGTGTCTACCTGTGTGTGTGTGTTGAGTCTACAGCACCTGTGTGTGTGTGTGTGTGTGTGTGTCTATAACGAGGTGGTAAAATGAAGTCTTAGACTTTAATTCTTGGCTCAGACTGCAGGCAGGATGAAGGTTCTGTCACTCAGGTGTGCTGAAGTCTTGCAGCCTTCAGGAATGAAGGCAGGGGTGAGACGAGAGGAGATTAAAGGATCAGTTCTTTCCAAATGAAAGGATAGAAAAAGCAGAGCGGTTCTGTCTTCCTAACAACCTCTTGCGTGTCTGATCCTGTGTGATAAATACAGCTGACAGAGGCTGACAGCACGCACGCAAGACAGAAGCATGAAATCTTTCTTTGTCTTCTGGTTCACTTGAACAATACACAAAAGTTAATATTGACCTTTTACAAAAACACAAATGTTTTTATTTAAGAAATGAACCCTCTTCTGTCACAGATCAGCCACAGCCTGTTCATTGACCCCCGAATGTGTATCTTATTAAAACATATTTAACATCTTATTCCAGCGCTGGCAGGTAGTGCACTTGAGCAAGGCACCTAACCACCGATTGCTCCCCAGGCGCAGTAGTGTGCTGCCCACTGCTCCGGGCGTGTGTGTGTTCACTGTGTGTTCACTCCTCACCAGTGATGGTTAAATGCAGAGGTCACGTTTCGGGTATGAGTTACCATATCTGACAAAATATAAATATGTCACTATGAATCTCTGAATCAGTGCTCTGATTGGCTGTTATGTAGATTTAGAGTCAACAGTATCAGATGAGTGCAGTGATCTCTTCTGAGGAAATAAATTATATTTTTGAAGTTGGTGGCATTACATCTTTGAAAGACACTTATATATTCTTTGAATATTTTGAGGCACTTTGTAGCATGTACAGCAAACAGATATTCTGTGTGTTCTGTTTTGATTTCTGACTTTTGTCTGTGAGGTAGATGTACATAATACTTTTGGACAGACAGAAATGATGATTACAAAGTTTACAGACATTTCTGCTGATGTTTTCCTGTTGCTGTCTTTGTAGTTAATTGTAAAAACTACAAACATGTTTGGTTGCTTTTCATGAACTGTTTTCAGCCAAACAGTTGCTTCCTGTCTCAGCGAGCAGATTCAGTCCAGAATGAGCTGTGAAGTGAACCAGACTTTATACTGATTGTAACAGGGTTAAGATCTCTGCTGACAGAGTGACCCATCAATGCTTGTTGACTCTTTTTTTAGTTTATATGAAAAGCCCCTCAGCCTGACTTGACTTTCACAGCTTCTCATACTGTATGCAAAGATATTATAAACTTATATAAATAAATAACGTATATATATTAATATTTATAATAATGATTTATAATTTGAGCTTTTAGATCAAATTTCTAGGAAATGTCGGTTTGCCTTTATTTGACTTCAACGTAAAGTATAAACGTAAAGTACATAAAGTAACCTGCAATTTTATGTTTCAAAACAGAGATGGCGGTAGAGGGACAAACGTTATGGATTGCAGCTTTAAATTATAATTCTGTATTTGTTTAAAGTAGAAAACAAGTCCAGATTATGTATTCCATTATTTCCAAATGTGTGTCTTATAATAAACAGGCCGTCACATGAGGATTTATCAGTAAACAGGCTGTGGTGGTCTGTGGATGGGGCATCGGAGGATGACACTTTCAGTGTGGACTGAAAACTTTTAGGGGGCGCTGTCACCCATATGGAGGCAGTGTGACATGTCAGGGTGTCCCGGATGACTTCAGAGGCAGAACGTCCTGCAGCTGAGGGCTGGATTACTGCAGTTGAGGGCTGGATAACACAGACTGATGACATAGATTAGAGGATGAGCACTCTTCTCTTAATGTCTTAATGTGAATGTGTGATATGAGCCTTCACTGAAAACACACACACACTCTTTTTGAAAGAGATTTGCCGTGATCTGATAATGCATTGTGGGCTCATGCTGATGCAGGATTGAGCAGATGGCTGCTGGATGAGGTGAGAGCCAGAACTTTCACAAAAAAAACGGCATAGCAGGAGAAAAATTCCTCTGTGTCCAAACTGCCTCCCAGTGTGTTTGTGTGTCATTTGTTTTCCGTGGTAACCTGTAGTTGTCAAATTCAGTTGCACTAAAAGGTATTTGGACAATTAAGTATAAAATGTTATTTGGAGTGATCAGATGCCAGGCTCATGCAACCCACCTAACAGTAAACAATCTCAGAACATTGGCTAACATTCCCTAAAAGTTCTCTCAGAGTCTCTCAAAACGTACTTGCAGTAACGACAGTAAAACATTTGCTCCATGTTATTGGCAAATGCTATTCTTAGATTGTTAGTGGAACGTTTTTAAAATGTTACAGAGTTTAAAAAGTTTGCCCATGGTTCGGGTTTAAAAGTGCCATGATGCCACCAACATTCATTTGATCTGAAGTAACTTTCTGAGCTCTCAGTCTTCTGAGAGGAAAATCAGCAGGTGAAGTTATGAGGAAAATCTCTCATCTGTTAATGTAGCTCAGAGCACATAAGATCAACCTCTGAGATCTAACGGCTAAAGAAAGACTAATATATCCAATTATCTGCTTGTTCACTGATCCCAGATCAGACAGAGAGAGAGAGAGAGAAAGACAGACTGATAACACCAATGCAGTCATGATAGAGCGCAAAAGCTTACAGTAGCCTTGGTCCCAGAAGTATTTTTCCCTGAAGTTTTATCAATAGAGATTTTCCAAAAGAGCCACACCAACCAGTGTTGAAATGAATCAACATTACATTTGCTTCAATGTGAAAAATTCAAAATTCAATATGAATTTTGGAAAAAAAAAAAGACAAAAATAAGTCAGAGACTAGAAACTATTGACTATAATTATTTATTGCAAAACATTTTCAATATATACAAACCATGTGATTTTTCTTCTGGAACTTGACTGATGCCTTCCATACAGTAAAGTAGCAGAACCATGGTACAGGTATCAAATTGTAATTTATGTTATAATTTGATTATAGAAATACTCAATATCTATTGATAACAAAGTGGTATTAATATATGCTGGGTTTTTTAACTCCACATTACTTCACAAAACAGCAAAAATTACCACGGGACCTCCATAAAATCTGTACTAATACTGCAGTACTTTTGTTGGATTCGGTCTTTATCATTATGTAGTATGATACTGTATTTTTCTTTGAACAGCCATAAATAAGATATTTATTAAGCATCTGGGTGATTCTCCCCTAATTCAGCTGTCAATAAATGTTTATTCATTCATTTTTGATTAACTGAGTTGCAGAATCTGATGTTGGAACTGCAGTGTGTAGTTCAGTGAAAGTTTTCTCTGTTCACAGGTTGGTGTGCTCCACATGGCTGCAGTTTGGGTTCGGCCTGGTTTCGATCCCAGCTTCCCCTGCAGGTCATTAATCATCATAAAGACAGGAGAGCACCACTGCTGTATGGGCTGCATCTAGGAGGCCCCTCACACCTCATAAATCTACCGAGCAGAATTTGAGGACAGGTTTTGCTGAGCCAGATTCATTACTGTAAGGATGGAAAGTTTGGAGGGTCTGTGGAACTTCAGGTGCCTCATTTGTTACTATTAGAGCTTCATGAATGTTGTCAGTGTTTTGTGGGCATTAAGTAAATGGATACGAGGAATGTTTTGCTTTGTCTTGTTGTTTTACATTTCATTTCAATTTTGGCTTTTAGAGGCTCTCAACCCAATATATGGCAATTCACAAAGGAGAGAATTGGAGCTAAGATTGTGAGAAAATCAAGAATATCTTATTGGCATTTTTAAGCCTGGGTTAATGAGATCTTGGGTTATCTTGTGTCGGGTTCATATCAGATGAGTTTGGATCTACTTCTGAGTTCTGATGTCTCTTCTCCAGACACATTGTTAGACAATCCAAAGTCCCAAACTCAGGCTGTTGACTTTCAGGAATTCAATACAGTAAGGTATATACAATTAAACTAGTTGAACATAGAGTATGTTTACCCAAAGTTTTTGTTGTATCAGAGGATTTGAATGCTTATAATACTAATGCCAAACTCTGCTGGAATCAGTCTGTTGTAAGTTTTCTAAAGTTAAAAACATTGTTGAAAGGTTATTTATCAAGCATTTCTCTGTTATTCTGAGTACTTGAGTCTTATTGGACATGCAGTACACACTCAGATAAATTACATCACTTATGGACTTCAGCACAAAATAATGATAAAACTTGAGCTTTGAAATAGAAGTTTCCTATACTTTCTCATCTTCATGAATGCATTTCTGTTTGTGTGTGAGGAGAGAGCCTTCAACAGCCTTCCTCAGAGATTGATGAGGAGCAGTTGTTTTAAGATGTGATGACTGCCCTGTTTGCTGCTTTGTCCTTTGTTAGCAGACTCCATGCAGTTGATGTAATTGAACAATTAAAAGTGAGGCGTATCCTGAACTTAACTTTACTCTGTTAAGAAGAGCGTGCAGAAGTTATCTGAGTCAACCCAGCTATAGGAACATTCTCAGAACATTGGCTAATGTTCTCTAAAAGTTCTTAAGAAACATACTTGCAGCAACATTAGTAGAATATTTTTTATTATTCTTAAATAGTGGAACATTTAAAAACTTTACAAAATTAAAAAATGATAACGATCTTATAACCAAGCAATAATGTTAATACAATGTCTAGAAACTGGATGTTTGTGAATTTTCAAAATAGCATTTTGGCGTTTTTTTGTTATTAGTGGAAACGTTAGAGAAACTAAACATTCTTACAACCTTAAAATTGTTCACTGGAAGTTGAAGGTCAGAATGACAGCAGCCATGTTTTGCTCGTTCTCCGAGACTTTGTGTATTTGCTCTTGGAGGAGAATCTTCTGCTGTGAATACAACACAAGGGGAGACAGACTCTCACACTAAAGGGTTCAGGTAATAAAGAGGAGGCAGATGAGCAGAGTTAAAGAGACACTAGATGTTACACTGCAAACACTTGAGGGCTGCTGAAAGTATTCAGATGTTCCCTTCAGAAGTTCTCTCTCTGCATAAACAAATCCTGCACAATAAGATGTGCAGAAACGGGGCGAGAAAACACTGAACAAAGTTGAGTGACACAATGACAAACTGCTGCAGTGCTGGAAAAATGACTGAGAAAGATTTTATTGCTCAGATGCTTATTTACAGTACAGGAGAAAGTAAACATACATCTCAAAATGAAAATAACAGATAAGTGATAGATCAGATAAATTAGTCTTGGGAGAATTTGTTATGAAATGTTTAAGTTCATAAAGTAAATGTTTAAAATCTCTGACTTGTGATGGCAGACTTTGGTAACTTTGAAAATCTGACATAGGACAAAATCATTTTTTACCTAATTTGGTCTTCTTCCTCTCACAGGGGGGAGTGGTTAACGGCTCTGGCTCTGCCCAAGCTGTCAGACTGATGTCATCAAGGAAAGGTGTGCCGGGGGGGTACATTCTCAGTTTTTGATTAAAGATTACCAGGGCACATGAATTTAAAAAGAATATTGATGTGCAATGTGTGATAAAGTATTTACAATGAATAATTCATGGTGACTTTAAAATTAGTTTTTAAGTTTGATTTACTTTCGTATATGGGGCAGTAGCACCACTCAGAACACTCTCAGCATTGTGGTGGCACTAATATTTTCCTCAGAAAATGTAAAAATTAATTTATCTTTCATTCCATCTGTCAACTGTGTTATGCCAAAGACAGCACTGTAATTGGTTAGTGGTGATTGTTAAATTCAGAAATCACAGAAGTAGAGACTGTAGAGGCACATGTAGATTTTCACGTCTGTATTGGAAGGTGATACCAGTGTGAAGATGTACTGGAGCCAGTTTGTGCCAAGTTTTCTGTTCAGGTAGGAAGTGGTTTTCCTCATGAATATGTGAGTGCATCTTAAATCTGACCGTGTGCATGAGGGGCCAAATGTGATGAAATGAAACCCTCACACCTGCATCTGATAACACATCTGCATCCCATGGGATATTTAAGATGTTCATTTCCTTTGTTATGAATGATTTATTGCCTGCGAGCCTGCATGCAATCCCACCTCCTGCCTGCATCACTTTATCTGCTGCAGACTCAAGTCGACCGGCTCCTCTTTCACACTGACCTCCAGCAGTCAACATCCATTTTAAAGAAAGTAGAGAAGATGGAGGGTCAACTGAGTGTCAGCTTCCTCAGACAAAATGACTTTAATTGGGTTCCTGAATTGTCAAGCTTTGAGGAGATGAGAGCTGGATCTTCCTGTCAGTTCTGGTGATAGTCAGTCTATCACAATTATACCACAAAATCACAAACCACTTTCCTTTTTTTAGGTGTTTGCTAAGGCAAAGGTTCCACTTCAACTGAGAAGAGCTGTCAGTGGAAAGAGACGTCTGAGATTTCTTGCTGTGGTGCAGAACTCTTTAGTGCATGAGAGAACATCAGCAGCTGAGGTATGCTTTTATTTTGCCCATTAATATCCTCTTAAAAATAAAGGTTCTTAAAAGGTTCTTCACAGCAATGCCATAAAAAACATTTCTGGTTCCCCAAAGAACCTTTCAGTCCACTCTTTTAAATGAACCCATTTTTTTACTTACCTTTTAATGGTCTACAGAACCTTTTCCATTACAAAGAACATTTTGTGAAACAGAAAGGTTCTTCATGAGTGTGTTCAGATATGTTATCTGAACACACTCCTCTGTTCACTCGTTCACTGTTTACTACACTGTGGTGTCTGACAGCTGGAGGTTTTCCAGACCTCACAGAGAAAGCAAAAGGCTTTAGTTACTCTTTAAGCTCTGAAGAAGGTTGCATTGCTTGTGGTCCAGTTTACTGTTAACCTTGATGCTGATGTGAAGTGCAGTGGGTTCCCCGGGGCCTCACCGAGGTTCTGCTTATTCCACTTTGTCCTTGTATAAAACACAATTGATGTGGGTTTGTGTTATTGTAGCTTTACTCAGCCTGTCTCAAGTGTTTTTCTGAATGGGGGTGTGCAATCCATGTTTAATACAAACTTCACTTCCTGTTTTTTCTTTGTTCACCCACTTTGTTACGGCTGAACGTCAGACGAGGGAGGAATAAATCAGAAATGTCCTCACTGATAAAATGTCATTCTCTCTTATTGATGCTGAATGCGTCCAGAGAACCGGCTAACAGGGGATGTTGGCTCTTTAAAAGTTCAATCAAAAAGTTATCAAAAAAATGTTCTTGCAGTAATGATAGTAGAACAAGAGAGTGAGATGTGAGCCTGAGGTTACTGCTGCATGTGTGTGTGTGTCCACATCAGTGAGTTGAACAGTCTCTGTAGGCTGGATGACCCACTTGTTCTCTCTCAATTTCTGTCTTTTTCTTTATGTGTGTGTCTTTAAGTTTATCTCTCTTTGTTTATCTATGTTGCTTTGGTAAAGAAATCTCTCCTTACATCTTCTGAATGAATCATACTGGCTCTCATTCTGGTAAGTGTGACCTGATTATGCAGGTAACTGCTCCAGGCAAGATACACTATTAAACACATAACCTGAGATGACTGTGTTTGACTGCTAACCCAGCTAACAGGAAGCATTTTCAGAATATTGGCTAACATTCTCTAAAGGTTCTCTCAAAGTTATCAAAGTTTTTGTAGTAACGTTAGTAGAACTTTTTGAATGTTATATATCATATATCAAAATGTTATTTTTAAATTGTTAGTAGAACATTCAAAAACATTACAGACTTAAAAATATTAAAATAGCATTCTTATAAACAAGCAATAATGTTGATACAATGTCTAACACACTGGACGTGGAATGTTCCTACTTCAAAATAACATTTTTAATGTTTTTGTTTCCTAATGGGAACATGTTCTTACAACCCAAAATTGTTAGAAATTGTGAAAATCTGTTCCTTGTTTTGTAAGTCTACAAAAAAAACCATTTTCAACCCATTTGCTCTGTGTAATGTGACATTTCTGAATAAAACATATTGAAGCATAGAAAAAACAGTGCAGGACTTTATAAATCTTTGTTTTCTGAATTGTGAAAAGTGAATGTCTCATGTCAGAATAAATTCAAAGGGAGGGGTTAAAAATAAAGAGGAATGATGACATTACCCCAAACATGAAAGCTGTTGTAGGTTATTATATTTGAGAATTATGAAGTAAAATGTAGAGTATTCAGTTTTTAGTTTTAATAACACATTGATAAATGCTGTTTACTTTCTTGCACTGACATATTTCCTGTTGAAACAAGTCAGAGGAAATATTGAAGGTCTCGTCCGGTTTTATAACAGCCTGCAGTCACAGCTGTAAACTATGATTTGGTACTTGCTAATGCTAGTTGGTAGCAGGTGGTGTTAATAATTTACGTTCTCATTCTAGAGCACAGGGAATGTTTTTAAACAGGAAATGTCTAACATTTCCTGAAAGTTCCCTCAAAGTTTTAAAAAATGTTCTTGCAGTAATGTTAGAACTTTTATGATGTTATATATCACATATATCAAAAACGTTATTCTTGCGTTGTTATTGGAACATATTAAAACATTACAGAATTTAAATAGTTTGAATAATGTTCTTAAAATGAAGAGATATTGTTAATACAACATCCAAAACACTAGAAGTTTTTGAACGTTCCTACAACTTTCAAAATAAAATTCTTACAACCCAATATTGTTAGCTGAGCATGTGGTTGGGCAAAATGAGTGTTATGTCCATGATCAGGGGATGTTGTCTGTAATATTTCTGAGAGAGATTTACTGTAGTACTCTAGAAAATAGATTACCTCAATCTGAACAGACATGAACCAAAAGCTACAAAACATTGATATTGATTCTATAGGCCCTGAAGGTTTTTTTGATGAACTTAATGATTATAGCCTGCAGACAGAGGCGTCCTCTCAGGACTTCTGCTGTCACTGGTTATTTATGGATTTTTCCATGGTTTTCTCATGAATGTTTTCTAATTCACCACATCAAGTGTGAGTAACAGTTACTATTACAGTCAAAACGTGTTTGCTTTTTTGGCTGTGTCCTCTGTTTCTCCATCTTTTGGAGGGGGTGGTTGTTCCTCCTCAGTTCTGGGGCAGTCAGAGATTTCTGACCTCATGGGCTGCTGGGAGTCACTAAAAGTCAGGAAGACATTCTTGAAGCTGAAAACAGATTAACATTTATTTATTTGTTTGCTTTGAGAGAAAGAGTTTTCTACAGGGGAACATGACAAATTCATATCATTACAGTCCACAGGTGTTGTTGTTTCAGGGTAAATGAGTTTGCAGTCATCTGGATTGTGTTGTGTCTTGTTGTTCTGTTCGGCAGATGCTTCTATAAATCAATTTAAAGGATAATTTGGACATTTTCTACACGGTCAAACTCATAATAATCTGTAGAAAAACAGCTGGTTAACAATAACAGCAACATTTCACAGAAAAAAACTATTAAATTAGTAAAAGACACAGAGCTGTAGCTCTGATCACCCTGAGCGTCACCCATCTGCAGCCCCAAAACTCATTAGACCCCTCCTCACTGCTTCTCATTACAGACGTCTGTGTGTGTGTCTGTGTCTGTGTGTGTGTGAGTGTCTGTGTGTGTGTGAGTGTCTGTGTGTGTGTGAGTGTCTGTGTGTGAGTGTGTGTGAGTGTGTGTGTGTGAGTGTGTGTGAGTGTGTGTGTGTGTCTGTGTGTGTGTGTGTCTGTGTGTGTGTGTGTCTGTGTGTGTGTCTGTGTCTGTGTGTCTGTCTGTGTGTGTCTGTGTGTCTGTGTGTGTGTGTGTGTGTGTCTGTGTGTGTGTCTGTGTGTGTCTGTGTGTGTGTGTCTGTGTGTCTGTGTCTGTGTCTGTGTCTGTCTGTCTGTGTCTGTGTGTGTGTGTGTGTGTGTGTCTGTGTGTGTCTGTGTGTGTCTGTGTCTGTGTGTGTGTGTGTGTGTGTGTGTGTGTGTGTGTGTGTCTGTGTGTGTGTCTGTGTGTGTGTGTCTGTGTGTCTGTGTCTGTGTCTGTGTCTGTCTGTCTGTGTCTGTGTGTGTGTGTCTGTGTGTGTCTGTGTCTGTGTGTGTGTGTGTGTGTGTGTCTGTGTGTGAGTGTGTGTGTGGATCAGGCTCAGGTTACACCAGTCATCTTAAATTAGGGTGTCCAAGCAAACAATTTAGGTTGTAAGAACATTTACAACTAAAATATATTTTTAATAATATAGGAACGTTCAACGTTCAGTTCTTTTAGATGAATGTATTAATATTATTACTTGGTTACTAGAACATTATTCAATCATTTTTAAAATTCTATAATGTTTTTAAAATGTTCCAATAACAATTTAAGAATAACATTTTTATGCTAACAGTTTCAGGATATTTGCATATATAACATTGGAAAAAACATTGTACTAACATTACTGCAGGAACATTTTTGATAACACAGAAGAGAACAGAAGAGAAGCTAATGTTCTGAGAACGTTCCCTGTTCGCTGGGGTGACGTTCACAATAGCAGTCAGAAACTATTCTGATTGTGGCTCTGGTCTGAGGGAAATTGAAAAGATTAGATTGGAAGTGTGTATGTTATAAAACACTGCCTGTGTACGTCACACCAAACACACTGATGTAACAGCCTCTGTACTTTAACTCAAGGTTACAGGGGAGGGAGTGTGTTGTTGTGAGGTATGTGAATTTTGTCACACACTGGGCTGAAGTGCACTAGAAAGGTATAATTAGGCAGGTTCCCACAGAGGCATAAATTTCCTCTCAGTGAATCACAATATTATGACTGTTTCTCTGCAGGCCTGCACAGTCTGTCCGGATACTTTCACAATATCCAAAATACTGATCCTCTCCCACTCTAGAGAACTAAGTGCTCTCTCTCTCACTTCCAATAACCATTATCAGCATGAAGCATTCTTACAGTAACATTAGTAGAAACGTTTTTTAATGTTATATAGCATATATATCAAAATGTTATTCTTAGTGGTTACATTACAGAATTACAAAAAATTCATAACATTATCATAATCAAGCAATACTGTTAACACAAGCTCTAAAAAACTGGACATCTGAACTTTCCTAGAACTTTCAAAATAACATTTTTAACATTTTGTTGTTTAATGGAAATGTTAGGGTAACGTTCCTGAAACCTTAAATTGTTAGCTGTGGTGATGCTGGTCATTGAGAAGTTAACCAATCAGAGTCCATGCTATTAACACCCTTGAAATCAGAGAGAGATGATTGGTTGCCTTGATTATTGATTGAAGCGTGTTGTCTCTATGTCACTAGCATGACATAATGTACAAAATTGATAGTTTTTAAACAGGTTCCCGAAACTTTCATCTGCTATTGGTCAGGCAACCAGGCCAGACTCATGCGATTGGTTGAGCCCATGCTGCTTTATAGCACAGGTTGGTAGGGCGCCACAGAGCCACAGCATTTACATTTTTCTCATTATTTCCTGTTTACACATATGTGATAAGATTATATGTGTGTTACACTTCCTTGTAAGTTTTAGTGACGGGTTTTAAACAGTTTTCCTCTCTCACTCACTATCTTTCAGTAAGATGTGTTCGTGACAGAAATGATTCTGTGGTTAAACCGCGGCGTGTTTTTCTCTAAGATCTACAGCTGATGGATTGTGGGTAATGATCACTGAGGGTGATGAATGTGTGAGTGATCTGCGAGCTCACCGAAGCGTGTTTGTGATTCTCTGTTTGTAGGTTTGGGTATCTTGACACAAGCTCCTGACAATAACAAACACAGGGCGACGAAGTCGCAGACAGATGTGAGGTTTAGATGTTTTAAACCATTCTCTGTGATGATGTCATTAAACAGTGCTTATGGATGGCAGCGTTTCTTAAATGTTTAAGTGACGTTGTGTAATGGACCTGTTCACAGATGAAAGCATTACCTTGAAAATGTGACGCTTTTAGATGCAGTGTTAGGGGGTTTTGTCCTGTTATGTTTAGTGTTTCTATATTTTACATTCTCTGACACCCAGAGTTATTGAAGAAAAAGCAATAACTAGAAAACAGACATTGATATTGTTCTGAGGAAGCCAAAGCCAAAGTTTGAAACAGTTTGAAGGTTATAAAGTCCTTCAGAGAGAGACAGACAGACAGACAGATCCGTCAGTGTACAGAATCCATGATGTTTGTGTCTGATGTTATGAAACTGTATCATATTTATAATTTTGTTTAAGGGATTTTAAAACAAAACAAAACAAGGTTGTACAATATTAGATTTGTCAAGGCAACCTAATAAGAAAATCTGAGCAAATACAGCAGCACTCATTCAACTCATTCAGTGCTCATACCCATTACATCCATCCCTCCCTCTGTCTCTCTGTCCGTTTTCTCTCTCTCTCTCTGAATGCTTTTGAATGGATCAGGTATTCTGATGGCCGTCTCTCTGTCATGGAGTTATTGATCTTTGTTTACACCAATCAGAGGTCATTAAGGAGGCGTGTGTTAAACATCATGTGTCCCATCACTGATGAAAGATGAAGGTTTTGATTGGTGCCTGATTTCTGAATGGGGCTGAAGATATTCTGTGTGTGTGTTACTCTCTTCCTGTCTTTCCTCTTCAACAGAAGCTGCTGATGTGTGTAGCTGAATTCTAACCTTCATTCGGTTTCATTCCTGGCTTCTGATTCTTAGGAGTTGTGTAGAAGTAGTCAAATGAGTCAATTTTCACAGATTTTTTTATGTTTGTGTGAAATATGCCTCAGACTCAGAGAGAGGTGACAGTGGGCATCAGTGACTGTGCTGTCAGTTTTATCATATATCATTATCACATTATCATATGTCTTAAAAACACTTGACTTCTGTTGTGAGGAACAGAAGAAATGTTGCAGTAATTCCCAGCTAACAATTTTATGTTGAAAGAATGTTTCCCTAACGTTTCCATTAAAAACCAAAAAATGTTAAAACGTGCAGTTTTTTAGATGTTGTGTTAATATGTTATAAGAACAGTTTTAAAATTCTGTAACATTTTAAACCGTTAAGTTTAAAACGTTTAGTAAGAATAAAGTTTTTTATATTTTTTAGATATTCTTAAAAAACAATTCTGCTAACGTTACTGCAAGAATGTTTTTTGATAACACTGAGATTACTTGGCGCTTTAATCAAAAGAGTCTATCCCAAACCTGATCAAGATTACACAATAAGAAGGTTATTGTGTAGGTTATTTTATTGTCTGCCAGCTGAACATTTAGTACACAAGCCACGTTTTGATTTATCATTCATGTGTGTAAAGTTTAACACTGAGGGAATAATTTATGAGCTTGTTCAAAGCACTAACCCTAAGTATTAGCACTAGATAGTAATATTTGCTTAACAAACAGCTCTTCTATACAGGCATGTGATGAGTGCATCAATATTCCTCTCCGGTCTTCCATGAGCTTTGAGAAAATGATGGAGAATTAAAGAGCGAAGACAGTGACCTGTCACTATGGCAACCAGGTAAGTTCTAATCGTCTAGGTAACAGAGAGCTGAGGAGTTCTCAGTCCGTATGTGTGGGGTGTACAGAAGCTGTTGAAACTACATCAGTCATTCAGTCCTGAGCTTCATGTCCTTTACTGAAGAGAGAAACGAGAGAGAGAGGATGCCTGTGACTCTCTCTCTCTGACTGTAGAATAACAAGCATGTGAGTTCTGTTATAAAGAAATGAGTCCAATAACTAATCATGGAAAGCTGAGTGAGCACAGTTTAGCGGATACCCAGCTAATGGAATATTCTGAAAATGTTGGCTAATGTTCTCTCAAAGTTGTCATAGTTATCAAAAACATTCTTGCAGTAATGTTAGTTGAATGCTTTTTAACATATGTCATATATATCAGAAGACTAGGCTGGTTTTATGAGATAGGAGTGCAAACTGCTCACATTCAAACAAACTGCTAACATTCAACAATTTTAAGATCATTTTAAGATAATAGTTTAATATTTCAAATCACTGTAAAAAGAAAGATATTCTAAGGATAAATATATATTTTAAAAGCATTATAAATTTTAAAAAGCTTCAATACAGGAATACCCTGTCAGCAGATCATGAGTCTGTACCTCCACACAGCTAGTGGAACACAAAATCAATGATTTAAAAAATGAAAAGAGTTTGTCAAAGAACTGTCTCGATGCCATGTGTTGGGCTCAATCTACATTCAGTGAGAAACAAACAAGATAACAGATCAATAGTAAAAGTTTAAAACATTTAGCAGTTTCTCAGCAGGTTAACCTCTGGACTCTGATTAGCTGCATCTACTGAAGAGCTTCATGACTGTAATGAGAGACCATAAACATGATTTGTAATCAGTGTCAGTTTTCTTTCACACACACACACACACATATATATATATATGTATGTTAGGGCTTATACTGATTTAATCTTTCCAGGAATGAGGGCTCTAAAATCTTGTTCTTGGGTGTGTTTATAAAACTGCTCTCAATGCAGCTTCAATCTGCTTCTCATAAGAGCACCGTGTGTGTGGTAACTTTAGGTATATTAGATTAATTTAACTCAATGATTGGGTTTGTCCATGTTTTACATAACCACAGGTTTAAATAACTCAGCATTGTTGAGAATATATAGCACTGAAGTATATTTCTTCTAAACTGAACAAAATCTGCCTTCGCCATTTTAATTGAGAACGGCCCAAAATTTTAATGTTTTAAACTATTTAATATGGTATGTAAATGTATGTGTGTGTATTGTGAACTCTAATCACTGGACCACATCTTTGTGATCAGCGACTGTCATTATCGAGGGTAATATTATAACCCCCATGAAGAGACATGGCTGTCATAATGGATTTCAAATGTCTGATCATCAGGAAGACTAAAACAAACACTTTGTCCTTTTGCTCTTGTTAGTGATGTAGTGGGGGGGGGGGTCTCATGATGGACCTCTCACAGTGATGATGATTTGAGCTATTTTTAGATGTTCACTGTTAAAATGTCCTACAGCTGCCGGTATGTTGATGCTTTTAACAAAATCCAAATACAAAACTAGACAAACCTTCAGGTGGAGACCCAGCTAACAGGGAACGTTCTCAGGCTAACGTTCTCTAAAAGTTATCGAAAACATTTTTGCAGTAAAGTTAGTAGAATGTTTTATATCAGACATCAGAAATTTTATTAAGTTGTTAATGGAACTTTTTAAAGATATTACAGAATTGAAAAAATGTTTGGAGAATGTTCTCATAACCAAGCAATTACAATAACGTCTTAAAACTGTATGTTTGGAATGTTCCTTGAACTGTCAAAATAATATTTTTAATTTTACGTTTTAGGTCTGGATTTAGGTCTGGAAAACCTTTGTTTTAGGTCTGGATTTCTGGGTGCATGCACACGTGTGTTTGTGTTCAGTGTGGTGTATGTGTAAATGTGTGTTGAACCTGTATGGGGCGTTTGTGTCGCACAGACAAAATACTGAAGGAAACACTGGTGTATAATCTTACACAAATACAACAGGACTGGATGATTACTGTATTATTCTGACAGTATTTATGTGTATTTTAAAGGTTCTTGTACATATTCATACATGAAAAAGTCATGGTACTGCTCCTGTATTATTTGTTGTTATTGTTAGTGAAACACTTTTGAGTGTATTTGCTTTCTGTGTTTCTGGTTCAGATGAAATATTTGCAGAATGTGTTGATTTTGCAGCAGGAAATGTGCTGTTGAGTCAGATCTGCTTATCGTGTACAGCCAGCTTTGATGCTCTGTTTGCATGGGTCTGTTTCTCTGAGCATCTCTGACACACAGATGTCATTTGTTTTTCAGTGAATTCAGCAAAGGTTTTAAATCAGGAGTCTCCAATCTATGTTCGTGGAGATCCACAAACCTGCAGAGTTTAGCTCAAACCAGCACACCTGTCTCGATGTTTCTGTCTGTCCCAAAGACCTTGATTAGCTGCTTCAGGTGCGATTCTTTAGGGCTGGAGCTAACAAGCAAACAATTTTAGGTGGTGAGAACATTTATACAATTTTATGTTATAAAAGGTTATTTTATAGGTTCTAAATGTCCAGGTTTTTAGATGTTGTGTTAATGTTATTGCTTGGTTAAAAAGTTATTCAAACATTTTTAAAATTCTGTAACAATTTAAAACGTTCCACTAAAACGTTCTACTAACATACTGCTAGAATGTTTTGATATCTTTGAGAGAAGTTTTAAAGAACATTATCCAACGTTCTGAGAACATCCCCTGTTAGCTGGGTCTGTTCTGAAGTATCTGAAAATGTTGTCTCATTAGATCTCTGTTAGGGTTTTTGGAGATTGTTTGTGTGAGTCTTTAAACAGAGACCAGCTACAACATATAATGAAAAAGAGAAACATAGTTGAAAACTGTTGATGTTTATGAGATCTCAGAGACTTTATACAGTAATACAGGATTTTAATTGATTTTAATTGGCGTTGCATTTACAGCCGTTACTCACCTGTACAATAACAAAATAATCAACCATTTGTCTTTACATGTTTGTTTAATAATCTTTGCTTCTCATCTCTGTCAAGGTTTATGTTTATTAATGCACAGAAATGGACACATGGGCAGAATGAATCAATGAATCAGTTCAGAGCCTTTCGCGGCCCTCACAGCTTTAAAATGTACTGCTTTAATTTGCATTTCAATTAAAGAATATATTCTTTATTATTCATCACAGGTCAGCATATGTTTCACATCAAGGCTGTATGATCAAGTTGAGATAATGATACAAGTGAATTAAAGCTGGTAACATAAATGGCCTCGTAGTTCTTAATTGTTCCTGGTTTTATTGTGTATTGTGTTTTCAGTGCAGGTTATTCTAATAGAAAAAAACACTGTTTTATGCTTCTGTTGTAGGTATTGCAGCCTTTCTAAATGTTGCCAATAAACACAGTCTATGATGACAGTAAACTTTACTGTAGCTAATACTAAGAATTATTAGATTAGAAAATGTTACTGTTGGTCTATGTGGAGATTTTTTGAAGGGTTAACTTCATCTTTAGCCTCCCAGTCCTGATCAAAGAACTCCACAAACATGGTGACTGAGTTTCAGGACGAGAGTAATCCCCCACAATGCACTGCAAACTCACATTGTGTTCTGTAGCTTTATTCCAACAGAGAGTTGTTTTGCAGTCAGGCAGTAATACACTGGACTAAACATGGTGAAACACACAGAGTGGCGGCTTTGTGCCTGCAGTGATAATTATCAGAGTGACAGATGGTTTCAGACGTCTGAACGGAGCGATACGCTTCACATACACACATTTATTACTCACACACTGAACAATACTGAAAAACTGTTTATTGCCGGTATGTTTTGTTCAGTTAACTGTTTCAGGAATCAATGCATTTTGGTGAGATGTCATTTTATACTGTTGTTGACTTTAACTACTTTAAACTTCTTGTTGCGAAACACATTGGCCGTGTATCTGCTGGGTGCTGTAACTTAAGCAAACTCTTAAGACGTCAGTCGAAATACAAATGCTTGTTTTTCTCTGCAGTGCTTTTGTTGGTTCTGTGCATTTAATCTCAAATTATTCCAGCCTGAGTGGAGTAGTTTGAGTCTGTAAGGTTTCATATTATAAACGTATGATATACCTGCATCTTCTGTGACACGGCAGTTGTTGTATAACACTCAGCTTCTGAGCTGAGATTGACAGTTTCCATTTCCCAGCTGATGACAGAGTGAGTTAAATGGAACAGGCTGTAAACAGAGCGATGTGTAATAAAACGGTACATAGTCAGCTAACAATTTTAGGTTGTATGATTGTTTCCCTAACTTTTCCATTAAGTAACAAAAATGTTAAAAATATTATTTTGAAAGTTCTAGGAACATTCAAAACATTATTGCTTAATTATAAGAACCTTTTTAAAAATTTCTTTAACGTTTTATAAACATTCCACTGACAACTTAAGGACATTTTTGATATGTGGATATGTAATGTTAACAATGTTCTGCAAGAATTACTGCAAAAGCGTTTTTTGATGACTTTGAGAGGCCTTTTAGAGAACATTAGCCACGTTCTGAACGTTTCCTCTTAGTTGAGTAGATCCAAGCAGTGATCAGCAGTTTAATGATCTGACAGTGTCAACGGCCCCCAAAGGACCCACACGTGTGCCAGAATCAATGAAACTCAATCAGAGCCTAAGACAACATGAATATGAATATTAGGATGTAATCTGAGTAAAACGTCTGTAATTCTGGGTAGATAAATCTGGGTTTATTGCACTTACAGGAACTAATAATGTTTAAAGGTCAAAGTATCACAAGGTCCAGTAATTCTGATGTACACATCTCGAATGATTTTTATGTGTTTATTATTGTTATCCTCTTCATATTTAAAGGTGAAGAGTTTACATCTCTGTATCACCAACATCACCAGTTAGATTTGCAAATAAAACCAATAAATCTTATATAAATGCAGGTTTCCCGAAGACAAAACATGCTAATTATATTATTTAAAATAACAAGCTTACAAAGAACATTTTGGCTCACAAATATCATCAGGAAATTGTGTGAATGGTAAGAAGCATTTTTTCTGTAATGAACAGATAATGACTGTATGATCAGACTGCAGCTAAACTGACAGAATTAACAGTAATGATCTGAAATCTGTGAAGTCATTAGTGTCTAAAACAACACCGAGTACTTCAATTATACATCTAAAAATAATGCTGTATTTAAAGTACAGCATATGGACTATATTCTTCTCAGAATTGTTCAGAGCTTTATGCTTTTATTCCAGGAACTTCAGGAATGATAAATTAGAGCTGAGAAATGTTTAGTGGATGCAGAACTACACAAAGTAAAAAAACTTTGCTGCCTTCAATTTTTAACTTTAATCAAATTGGTTGCACAAATTATTTCAGCTTATTTTTGTAATCTTGACTGATGTGGAGTTGAGGTAACTTATAAGAAATAGTTGGAAAATTGCTAAACCTATTTTTTAAAGTTATACCAGTCAGGATTTAAAAATTAAGTTGAAAATACTTGTATAGCCAAGTTGAGTTTTTTACAGTGTAAGAATCAAAAGAGCAGAGAGAAACTCATATAAAAAAAACAGTCGGAACAAAACAACAGTAACTCTGTACCTCACAATATATCCCAACTAACAGGGAACGTTCTCAGAATGTTGGATAATCTCTCACAAAAGTATCGAAAAAGTTCTTACAGAAATGTTAGTGGAATGTTTTTAACAATATATATTATATATAAAAAATATTATTCCCAAGTTGTTGAATTATTTTATATTATTATTGTGGAATGTTTTAAAAACAATACAGAATTAAAAAATGTTTGAATAATGTTTGTAAAACCAAGTAATTACATTAACACAACATCTAAAACCGATGTTTTGAACATTGCTAGAACACTGAAAATAACGTTTTTGTTACTTATTAAAAATGTTAAGGAAACGTTCTTACAGCCTAAAATTGTATGCTGGGTGGCATCCAGATGAAGATGTGAGAGGAACCCTGAGATCTCAGACATCTGCAGCTGTTCAGAAGAAAGAGGTCAGCAGAGCATGACATTGTATTACATACATTTATGACAGTATTATGTTATATAGCTTTATGTTTAACTTGTCATTGCTTCAGAAATAAAAATGGTTATTGTTCGTTTTTAATTTTGTGACAGTTTGCAAACTGGAGAAAGGTCGAGTCGAGCGCATTGTATTGTGGGATACAGTATTCTGTGAGCATGCTCTGGTTGTATACTGCACATTTTGACAGATGTAGATTAGCTTGTTTAGGTACAAAGGGTCATTTTGTCACTCATTTTATCACCCTTAATCATAAACATAGACTTGATGATGTTTTGTTTGTAACAGCATCAAACATGAGTGATTTTTTAGTTTTCTTATAGATTACGGATCCGTGGATTTGTCCTCCTGGGGTGAGATTGAGGAGTTCATTCATTT
Source organism: Chromobotia macracanthus (assembly GCA_036877525.1). Taxonomy (NCBI): domain Eukaryota; kingdom Metazoa; phylum Chordata; class Actinopteri; order Cypriniformes; family Botiidae; genus Chromobotia; species Chromobotia macracanthus. The sequence goes on along the minus strand of JAZGTH010000086.1, from coordinate 1,593,611 downwards.
TTCTTAAACAATTGAGACACTGTCTCATTACAGAGGGCAAGTCCTTACCTCTTGTAAAACAGCTGGGAAAACTGTATCACCAGGCAGGCGGGCGGATGTGTCTGGATGATTACTGCCTGTGAAGCAACAGCCTGACACTGGTGTCATTTACAGACCCCGTCTATTCATCTCTGAAGACACAAGCTCAGTCATTCTGTACGTTATTCTGGGGTTATTGTAGTCTGGAGGGTAAAAAAGTTTGCTAATGTTTCTTAAAAGTCATCAAAAAACATTCTTACAGTAGCATTAGTTGAACGTTTTTAATGTTATATGTCATAAATCAAAACATAGTTCTTAAGTAGTTAGTGGTACATTATAAAATTAAGAAATGCTTAAATAACATTCATATAACCAAGAAATATTGTTAATACAGCGGAAAACATGGATGTTTTGAACCTTCCTTGAACTTTCAAAATGACATTTATCATGTTTTTGTTAGTTAATGGAAATGTTAGGGAAATGTTCTTACAACCTTAAATTGTTAGCTGGGTTGTTTATGAGGGAGTGTTATGAGATAGGCTGAAGGTTATTGTCTTTCGGCTGCTTGTGTATGTACAGCATGTTTCTCTGTGCTTGATGAAGCAGGACAGTTCACTTCCTCCAGACACGACCAATAAGGACAAACAGCCATTTGAGAATCGCTCTGAGAGCAATGACACTGGAGTGTGTTACCCTGAGATGCTTTCACTTCTGTCTGTTTTCTGAGGCACAGGTTTGTCCTAATGGCTAAATGAAGAACAGCCCACAGCTCAGCTCAGACTAATAAGAGTAAAGCCTTAATTGAAACCTGGCGTAGACTGTCATTTGTCCTTAATTTTCACCTGAAACGATCGAATTTTAGAGCTAATATTTTTTCTGAAACAGAGCATTGTGTAGGGCTGCAGGCCAGCAAGCTTTCAAACACAACTCAAGTGAAAACAAGTCACAAATGAGATCTCTTAAAAACTCAATTCCCCAATCGACAGTGAAATTAAATGGTGAGCAAATAGACTTTAATGATGTTTCTTCATTAAGTAATGAAAACACAAAAAATACAACGTCCCTTTTTTTTGATGTTTACCTTTTTTTGGTTATAAAAATGTTATTCAAACATTTTTTTATTTCTGTAACATTTTTAAAATGTTTCAGTAACAACTTTAGAAGAATGTTTTTGATGTGTATTGATGTGCATTGTTTGTTCATATTTTTATTTGAACATATATTTGTGTATATATATATATATATATATATATATATATATATATAAATTGTGTATGTATATTTATTTATATATATATATATATATAATTTATTTATTTATATATACAAAAATTTTACTGACAGTACTGCAAAGTACAGGAATACTCCTTTTTGTGATAACGTTAACCAACATTCTGAAAACATTTCATTAGCTGGGTCCACAGGTTTTAAAGTGATGTCTCAACATTGTTTCAAATTTTGCTCATTTTTTGCCAAGATACCAAAGTTTGCGATCAAAAGGTTTGAATATTTCTCATTAGAAAGTTTACAGGATCAACCAACAAGAGCAACTCTTGTTGAGGTGATTCTTTCATCGCTCAGGAAACGTAAGAGTTTCCTGTTATTTGTTACTATAGAGTAATTTTTTAGGCCCTGACTTTGTTTCATGCTTCTCCACATTTTGCTTAGAAGAAATAAATAGACACATGAAAAATTCTTGGCATATACATTAAGAATATAGAGCTATAAAAATCTCTGCCTGATTGTAAAAGGAATTCAGGTGTGACCTGCTTTATCAAGTTTGTGTCTCCTATAGACATACTGTATGTCTGTCCCTTATTTTTATATTCCTCCATAAGCAGACAGATCAAGGGCACATGCAGAATAAATCTCTCTGTTTGTCCTCAGCTCTGTGCATGTTCATAAATTACAGCATATGTGCTGCTTCTGACAGAGACGTTTATTTTTGTAGGTGTGCTGTTTAGTTCTCTTAATGATTTTGCTTTTTAGATTTCATTATAACACTTTACAATAAAGCTCCATTAACATTAGTCAATGAATTAGCTAATGTGAGTTACTACACATCCAGCTGTTCATTGTTTGTTCATGTTAGTTTACTGTGCAGTAACTAATACAACCATTCATTTTAAAAATGTATTAATTTAAAAATTAATATTACCACAGATTAACAAATGCTATATAAGTATTGTTGTTAACTCATATTAACTAAGAAGATTAACTACTGTTAACAAATAGAACCTTATTATAAAGTGTTACTGATTTCATCATATAAAGTGAACATTTTTAAACAAGATTGTTTTGGGGTCGCGTCAATGTGTTTATCAGCAACATGTTGTTATTTAAGGTTTGTAGCAAAGAGCTTTAAATTGTTTTTTTTAAATAATGATTTTCTCTGAGTTCCACTTTTTGAGATCTCGTGGAGAATCTGACCCAGGGTCAGCAGAACTACAGACCCACGAGAACAGAAAAATTGTCTGATTGCTGGTTTGGTGATTGCATTTTCTGATGTCAGTTTTTATGGTCAAAGACACAAAGAGCATCACCCATAACACTGGGAGGCAGCTGAGAGACAGCGTTACCATAGCGACAGTCTCCAATTCATCCCAGGCTGCAGTGAAATGACTGTGTGTAAATGCATTGAATACAGTATACAGAGTCAATAATTTATGGATGGCGTATTCTAGAAATGTATTCATTTATCCCAGAGAATTCCTGAGCAGAATGCCGAGTAAAACTGCAGAAATGAACTTAAACCAGAGTGTCAGTGTATTCCTAGTCTAAATTCAGATTGGGAATTCTGTTCAGTAATTGTTTCCCAGCTAACAATAATTGTAAGAATGTTTCACTAATGTTTCCATTCAGTAAGAAAAACACTGAAAATGTGATTTTGAAAATTCTAGGAACGTTCAAAACATCCATTTTTTTGGACATTGTTTTAATGTTATTGCTTGGCTCTAAAAATGTTATATAAAAATGTTTTTAAAATGTTCCACTAACTAATGAAGAATAATGTTTTTGATATGCAATATATAACTGGTTACTGCAAGGTACTGCACATAACTAATGTTACTGCAAGAACGTTTCTGATAACTGATAACTTTTACAGGCAGTTAGCAGACATACTGAGAACGATCACTGTTAGCTGGTTGTTTAAAAAAATTGATATAAAACTGCATAAGCAACATACGATATAAATACTGTAATAATATGTGGAGTAAATGTGAAACAATGAGGTTTATATTAAAACTTCTCAATATATTTACATGAATTTGCCATCAGTGCATTACAGGAATGATGCATAAATACCAAATGTTAAACGTTTCCTCTGTAAACAAAAATAAATGAATGACAGTGATTTGATATAACGCGTTTATCACTTTCATATCAGATAAAACAACTTCATAGACTCAGAACCTGCCCATTAACAATCCATGTTACATAACACGTCAGGAACACCAAAACATACAAGTCATGTATGTAACACATGTGCGCAATAGTATATACCGATTTTCAAACAGATGGATTGCATTTGTATGAGATTTCCTGTAACTTTGGCAGTTTTTTTTTTTGGAGAATTAACATTAAAAAAATGATTTTGCAACCGTGATGTAAGCTTCACCTTCCAGAGCCCATTTTCACAGTGATTATTCAGAAAGGGTAGAAGCCTGTTGAAAAATAAACGTAAAGAAAACAAACAGATGAAAATGAATGAAAAGAGCATTCCACCTTCTCTGCCGAGAGCGGCAGCACACGAGGTGTTTTTATCATTATCAACAGCTATAAAATTACAAACACTTATGAAGAGATTCATAGCAGTCAGCGCCATTTTAAAAAATGGTCTTTTTAAACTTCGGATTAAAATACAAAACGTGGAAAGTGTGAGAATCCGATCCGACGCCCGCAGTGACTGAACACGTGGGACAGACGTCACCATGAAAACGAGACCACCGGTGCTGTTGTGAGGGAAAATGTGGAAATGCAAACGTAAAAAATACATAAAAGCAAATGTAATAAAAGACAATCAAAAAGTGGATGATTTACACCGGACAAAAGAATCGAGCAAATTTAGAAAGACTTCACCAATAATTCATATGCATTTCTAGCCTATTGTGTTTTTTTAAACTCATCAAGTTTGGCACTTTATCTGAACAAATACAATATCTGTTCAAAAAGACGACTCGTCATACAAAACTGTATTTAACGTCTCTGCAACATAACTGTAGAATATAATATTTCATACAGAGCATACGGTAGGTAAACACGTTGTACGTACTCATAGTTTAAAATAAACATTCCAACAGATGTTTCACACACATGCACAAAAACAAACAGCCATCTTGCACTGCTCTGATGTTTCTCCTTCCCAATCCGTTTTCCTGACAAGTCTTTTCACGACACTTCCTCGGCTGAGCGTGTGTCTGATTTGAGACGCACAAACTCTTTGGCCACTTCATCGTTGGTCCTTTGTGACAGTATTCTCAGGATGGTGAGACCGGTTTCATCCATTGTAACACTTCTGACGAGCGGGTAGCAGGCGTTCAGACTGCCCTTCTCCATCAGCTCTCTGAGCTGCAGGACCGTCATGCCGATGACACGATCATCTCGAGCGAAGCAGTAGTCCTTCACAGAAATGTGAAGCTCGTATGCTTCAGGGCCGTGCTCGTTACTCAGCACGCTGGACACAAGACGGTACAAACCATTGTTTATATTAGTATACAAATTTAACTTCTAGATAAAGTATTCATGGAACGATATGTGACTTGCTCTGATGCTGTATGAGAAAACCATTTTACAGTAACAAGAATATAAAACTGTTTATCCAGGCCCAGTCGACCCTGGGTGACACTATACATTAAAAAACAAACTGTAATAGCACAGCAGTTTCCACAAACAAGAAAAAAATCTGAGAAAACTTTGAATTTAAATTTTTTGTCCACTGAAAGGCAGGGTAGGTGATTTTTTCCAGAAATATTTTTATGATGATGGTTGAACGTCTCTCCACATCCTGATAGCAATTAATCACCAAAAAAAACCTAAATATATAAATATATATCTTCTGTGAAAGGTGTAGGACCATAAAATGTTCGGTCTAAATTCAATGACAGGATGTCCTACTTGCCTGTCAAACTATGTATGTGTTCATGTGTAGGAGGAGTCTCTGAAGGGAGGGCGGGATCTTAAACTTTTAAAGCTAGTTGCTATCACTAGCCTCTCTGAAATTGCCTAAATATCAAGTAAAACATGTCTGTGGGTTTCACATACAGCTTCAGCAATGCTTGACTTACTACTGGAATGTTTCGTTGTATTTTGGACACCAGTTGTTATTCTTGGTTTTGGTGCTAAACTTGCGTTTTTTGTCAGTCAGTTGTGGTCCAATGGCGTTGACCTCCACAAACGGCCGGAACATGGCGTTTGTTTGCCATTTAATGTTGTTCACACCCACAACTGCACAGAGGAAGAGAATAATCACACCATTCAATACAATTATTATTATTGTGCTAATTTTCTAATGTTGTACTTTTTATAAATCTTGACAGTCACTCTGTTATTATTTATATAACTCTTATATTTTATTATATAGAAACATCAGGATGTTATTTATGTCAGTGTGTTTTGTTAAAGTTCTGTTTGTTACAGGTTCTGGGCATTATTTAGGTTTATAGTTCAGTTTTTTTTGCAGCTCTGTTCTGTCTCGCAGATGGAGTTCTGGAGAAAACATCCATCTGATGACATCACAGACAGAGCAAACGTTCATCCTGGTCATTAAAGCACCAGCAAATGTGTCCCAGAATCCAAACACACTATCAGTGAATTACATTACACCAACTGACTAAATATACAGTCTGTAGAGAAAAACACATTTGTTCTAATCATTAGTGTCGCCTCTACATCAGAGCTCAGAGTATCTTCATCACGAGTCAACTGTGTGTGTGTGAGTGTGTGTGTGACTGTGTGTGTGAGTGTATGTTGGGTGTGTGTGACTGTGTGTCTGTGTATGTTGTGTGTGTGTGACTGTGTGTGTGTGTGTGAGTGAGTGTGTGTGACTGTGTGTGTGTGTGTATGTTGGGTGTGTGTGACTGTGTGTGTGTATGACTGTGTGTGTGTGAGTGAGTGAGTGTGTGTGTGAGTGTGTGTATGTTGGGTGTGTGTGACTGTGTGTGTGTGTGTGTGTGTGTTGGGTGTGTGTGACTGTGTGTGTGTGTGTGACTGTGTGTGTGTGTGTGTGTGTATGTTGGGTGTGTGTGACTGTGTGTGTGTGAGTGAGTGTGTGTGTGTGTGTGTGTGTGTATGTTGGGTGTGTGTGACTGTGTGTGTGTGTATGTTGGGTGTGTGTGACTGTGTGTGAGTGAGTGTATGTGTGAGAGTGAGTGTGTGAGTGTGTGAGGCACCTTTTACGCTGACTTTGTGCTCTCCTGTGCCGGGGTGTGAGATCAGATCCACCTGGATGACCACCTCACCGAACGATCCAGACGTTGACTGACCTGGAAACAGTTTTGAAAAGTGAACTTCATTTGTCACAAAGCAAACACTGTATTATAGGAAGGACACAGAAAATAACTGTATAATGTAATATTAAAATAACTCTGCTTTGGAGTGTTATTATGCACCTAAAAGCTGGGCTGTGGCTACTGACCAAAAGAAAAAATTCCTGTTTACATCAAGACAGGAAATATATCAAGTAAATACATCAAGACAGTACAGAAAATGTGTTTGTATATATTTATAAACCAATAGATTTATGTTTTCATGTATTCATGATTATTTAGGACAAATGTTAGTGAGAGGGTTGAGAGATTTTTCTCTTTTAACATAAGACCTAATTTTTTAGTACTGTACTGTACCCACACACACGAACACGCACACAAGCAGGTCATTGTGTTTGTGTGTGTCCTGCATACTAACAGACCTCCATGGCTCTATCTCATCTCTCAGAGGGCTCGTTACTCTGCTCAACAGAACTACAGATGTCTCGACAGCAATAAGAAACACACACACACATGTGCAATCTCTCTTGCATGATAAATGGCCGTGCTTACATGCCTCCAATAAATATCCTGAACATCAGGCAGATTTCTGTCGGCTCACAATCACAGATTCATTCACAAACTTAAGCACAAACAGAGCAGAGATCACATGTACCTGACGCCTTTAACATTTTAACAAGAATTGAACATTTGTTTTGTATTTAAAGCCATTCATAGCATAATTCAAGAGCAATCATTTCAAAGCTAAGTTGTTTAACAGAGAGAACATGAAAAACCTGACTGGAATTATTTGAAATAATGTTCGCAATAAAAACGAGAGATATTGTGGCCTTTAAGAAAAATCAATATCATTTATCCTCTATGCAATTAACTTTTGTTGTTTCTCCCTCAATTCATTTCAACAGCTGTGTGTCAGTCCCTCTGAATGAGGGTGAATAACGGAGGTCTATTGCATTTGAGATGTCACCTCAGGTCATTAGTTTAAACTGTTTTCTTCCCAGCTAACAATATAAAGGTTTCTGTAATGTTTCAAAAAGTAACAAAAACATTGAAAAGGTTCTGAAAGTTCTATGAATGGTCAAATGTCCAGTTTTTAGACATTATATTAACATTATTGCTTGATTATAAGAACGTTATTCCAACATTTTTTTTTAAGTCTGTAACATTTTAAAACATTCTGCCAACTACTTAAGAATAACATTTCAGATATACGATATCTTACTTTAAAGACACTTTCCATTAATGTTACTGCAAAAACTTTTTTGATAACTTGAGAGAAGTTTTAGAGAGCATTAGCCAACATTCTCAGAATGTTCCCTGTTAGCTGGACTGTCAGTGGAGACTGATGGAGGAGTGATCAGTGTGTTCGGGTTCACAGGAAACAGAGAAACCATCACATAACATTAGCTGACAGTAATCTGAGGCCGTGTGATGAGTTTCAGCTAAATGAAGGACTACAGAATGACCTGCAGGAGTCCGGGCAGACCGAACCAATCAATCATGATGGAATTAAACTTCTCTCTGACCTCTCGTAACAATCGCTGAAGGTGGATTTTCCTGACAACATTTCGATTGTTTAAGATGTTACAACAACAGCTGCTAAACCAAATAACAGCTGTTAGCATAAGAATTTAACATAAGGTTGACTTCAGTTCCGTCATTTTGCCTTTGACCTCTTTAAAGGGCCAAAAGCTGAAGAATCTCATTTTCCTAAATTGAAACTAAAAGTTAAAAGTAAAGCTGTTCAGACTGAACTCTCAACAGACCCTCACACGCTGATGCACAGCCATTCTCAGGCATCTGCTTATATGTACATTAATGTTCAGTTGTGAAATGTTTTTAAAATGTTAAGATGTTAAATTAACGTCAGGAAAGTTCTTGTAGTAACATTAGTAGAAAGTGTCTTTAAAGTTACATATAATATATATGAAATATTATTCTTAAGTAGTTAGTGGAACATTTTAAAAATGTTACAGAATTCACAGAAAGTTTGAATAACATAAAAACAATAACGCTAATACAAAAAATGACTTTTTGAATGTTCCTAGAACATTTTTAATTATTTGTTTCCTAATGGGAATGATTTTACAGCTTCAGTTTGGTAGCTGGGAAGAAACAGAGACTGAATTCACGAGTTCAGCTGCTGCAGACTGAGGATCTCCGCTTGTTTGTAGGGTCAAAGGTCACAGCACACAATCAAAGAGCTTATTACTTTGTGTTGATTGTTCTGTATATAACTGAGATCAGAGTTTCAGTCTCTGGAGACGAGACATGAAGACTCTGTCTAAATATATCATCTATAAATATATAAGAGTGCAAATATAACTACAGTTATCTCAGACAGTGCAGCTGTATGCTAGATTGAGTTTTTGATCAAACTTGTCTTTCCTGAAAAGTGCAAAAAAGTTTGGCCAACTTCAGCCGATGTGACATTTTTGAAAAATGCTGTAAGACCAAAAGAGATATTCTTCTCAGAACCAGAGAAACCCCGGTTCTCCATCACCTGCCCGACAGAACACCCCGAACTGAAATGATGAATCACAGCCTACATGAACTGTGAGGAATTACATGCAGCATAAGAGCACGTAAACACAGCTCATCATATCAGAAGAAATACAGACACACACGAAACGTGAAAACATTGTTTGATTTTGGTACTTACTGCTTTTAAAAATAAGGTGTAAAACAATGTACAGTATGCTACAATAAATGCTTTTTCCTGCATATAGACCGATGTGCATACTGTACAGTATAGCGCATGCATACTGCATACTATATTCTTTCAAAAATAGTAGGCAGGTATTACACAAGCATGCTCTTACCTTGTGACATTTGAGTGCATATGTATTTCTTGATCAAGGCATCTGTAGGTTGTGTGTAAAGGCTGAGGGCGTATTTCAGTGACTTCAGATCTGGACTCTTTTCTAGAAAGGTTTTCTTCAGCCCGTTCCCCCCCGCATGGAAATATTGCTGAGTGGAGAAACACAAGCGCCGGTGACTCTGAAACTCAACATACTGCTGGTCCATACAACATGTTACATTAAAAAACTGTATAGTTGTGGTCTTGGCTGCTGATTGGTTGATGGTCAGCACACACAACATAACACCAGACATGACAATAAAATAAAAAATTATGTTCTAATGACAATTTATTTAAAATAAAATATTTTTTGATGTAGTGACTGTTTTATGATATTTATAAGGCACTAAAAACATCTTTCATACTTTTTATTTTATTTAAAGTTACATATTATGAGTTATTGTTCATATTACTGAAGGCTAAATTATGTTTTATTAAAAATGTAAAAATGTAGAAAGGTTTCTGTGAGGGTTAGGTTTAGGGGTAGAGTTAGTGGAGAGGGATAAAATATAGAGTGTGTACAGTACAAAAACTGTTATGTCTATGGAAAGTCTCCCAAAAGCATAGAAACCTAATATGTGTATGTGTTTATGTGAGTGTGTGTTTGTGTGAGTGTGTGTGTGTGTGTCTATCAGAACTGTTTTATTATTCTATCAGTGTTAAGGGTCAGTCAGTGAGTGAATTGTTGTACTGATATTTTCTGGTTTGCCAGTCATCTGCTGAGAGAAATCATATTTCCATAGACAGACCAAACAGAGCAGGTGTCATTCTGAATCATTTCATCTCCTCTACTCTTACTTCCACCTCTTCTAATGCTAAATAATATGTAAAAATATGAGACCAGACTTGGACCAGACCAGACTTGTTCTCAAATGTTTATGTTCAGAATATTCTCAGAACTTTCCCTAAATGCAATTTTCCTATTTAAATTAAAGTAGAAAACAGTAAGTGCAGTCATATATCTGTTCCTCAGTCATGTCACAGGTCCTGCTGTGAGTCTTCTATATGATCATCTCATGAGTCTTTCACGACTGATAAAAACTGTCTGATGCTGTGTGTGTCTGCTGACAGATGAAAGCAGCACTTACTACAGAACCAAATAAACAATACTCCATATGTCTGGATGATGTTCATGCATCTGCTTTCATGTGTGCTGGTGCGTTTCTGCTGTATTATTCATATTCCGTTTTCCCAGCATGCATTACGAGGAGTCGTATTCATGTTACAGTTTCTTTGTTGTTTAAGTTGAAGGCTCACAGAACATAATATCTTTCCTGTTTTATCACTAATTCACACAGAGACAATGGAGTCAATAACATCTGTAGAGTACAGGCAGTTATGAGCTGGAAAAAATAGCCTTTGTAATGGCCATTAAATCTGCTGGTGTAACGTTTTTAAACAAACAGCCTGATGGCACCAAACAAAACTAGACTGGATATGAGTGGAAACCTCCAGACCTCACAAATGTCATTCACCAGTATAACCCTGCAGGTGCCTGTAGTACATACTATACACAATAACATTATACACAAAGCACATCTGATCATACTATACCATATACTATAGATCTGTCTCACTGTGATCTTATTACTAACACATTCTTTTTATAGTGTTATTGATTTGCACAGTGGACTGTTTAATTTTGTATGCAGCTCTGTTGTAAATGTGTGAAGTATTTTATTAAGTCAATAAAGCACCTTGAAACAGAGAGAGAGAGAAAGAGAGAGGCAGGTACCTTGATGGTAGGCAGCACTAGATCCATGGCTGCACACTGCCGAGGACTCAGACTACGAGCTTCCTCTCGAATCACATGTTCCTGAAAGAGACAGAAAGAGAGAGACAGAAAGAGAGAGTGAGAGAGAGAGAGAGAAAGAGAGAGACAGAAAGAGAGAGAGAGAGACAGAAAGAGAGAGAGAAGTGTCATATTTTTGTTCTGTGTTTTTTAAAGGTGCAGTAAGTGATTTCTGAGAACCGCTGCTGATGTTTAAAATCGACACACAAACACACCCCTCCCTTCATCGCTCCGTCCTCAAAATAATTAACACACTATGTAACACAGACAATGACCTTATAAAACCAAAACCATATTTGTTGTTACTGTAAATTCTGTTATTACTGTAAATGTCCTTCATTTTAACATCAGAAGTGGAAATTTGTTTGTAAAATGTATAGAGAAAGCAGAAGATTTATGAGGATTACGCGTGTGTTTGAGTTTAGTGAGAGATTCAGCAGGTATGACAGTCAGAGGTCAACAGGGTCTTTTTGAAGAGCTCTCCACCATTGATCAGAATCTAAAGAAACAATTCTCACAGGAAATGAAAGACTTTGTAGTCTCGCCACGATTTAAAAAGATCATTCAGTCTGTGAAACTTCAAATTCATTTAATCTTATACAGGTCAACGGTTGTGCAAAGTTTAATACAAATAAGCCTCACACAGATAACAGTGGCAAAGAGACTTAAAATTAACCCCATAATAATCAGAGCAAGTTCCTGTGTGTGTTCATCAGCTGTAGCGGATTTCTTTCCATTTTATTTCCCAGTTTTTAGATATTTACATATTTGAGTTGTATTTGAACCTTTAACACTCAGCTGGAGAGTACTGATCATGTTAAGATGCTCCATACAGTCACTGACAAACTCTCAGCGCAGATGTTTGATGGACTTTTCTATGTGATCAGATTTTTGCTGGACGATGAAAGTGGTACAAAATCCTGTTTTATGAGACTCATGTGACATCTAGGAATGTCAACAACCTAAAAATCTCATTGAGACTTGAGGGCGGAGCTTTTATGATTTGAGCCAGTAAACAACAACCTTAGCAACCACCTTAGCAACGCTCTGTTAACCATCCAGAACACCATATAAAATGCATAGCAACTTTAAAAAATTCATCTAAAAATGAAAGATGGTTAACACGCTGGTAAATAAGTTAACAAAAAATACTGGTCCATCTAAATACACAATATTAGTAATAAAACATCTTTATACTTTCATAGTTTTGCAACTGCTATGAATAACATTTACGATCAGTCCAATTACTAAATCAGACACTTATGAAGTTTCATTTGCGTAATGATGTTGATTATATAGGCTGCAGACATCAAGACAGCTCATTAGATTTGGGAACTGAGCCAAAGAAACAAAGCCATCGGCACACAGTTACTATAGCACAGAGGACAGAAGTCACAGTAATAAGACAGATGGAGGTAAAGGCACAACTGAGCAGAAATGTTTCAATGCATATGGAATGAGGGAGGGAAAATGAGATGGAGAATATCTGCTTATGGACTGTGGAGACATAATCACAGGAAACTCACCCATCTGACTGCTGCCCACTCAGCTAACAGGGAACGTTCTGAGAACGCTGGACGTTCTTTCAAAGTTATCAAAAATCAGTCTAGAGGTTTCGCTAGTGCAATATTTTTTAACAGTATATATCAAAACGTTATTCTTAAGTTGTTAGTGGAACGTTTTAAGTTGCAGAATTGTTTGAAACAAATGTTTGAATAATGTTCTTGTAACCAAGCAATAATGATAATGTCTAAAACTGTATGTTCTGAACATTCATAGAACTCTCAAAATAACATTTTTGATTACTTAATGGAAATGTTGTGGAACCTGTGACTACATTTATAGCTTAAATTATGAGGTAAAGATGCACCTTCAGTTTGGACAGTTGACCCAAATCCTTAGCAGCACTGAAGATCATCTGAGCTCCCTGCTGTTAAACCAAACACAAAACAAAGACGTTCAGAAGTGCTTCTGTCTCAGCTGGAGACGTGAAGATCTCAGGAGAAGAGCTGTTAGTGTGTTGTTAGTATGTTAGCAGCGAGAACTTTGGGTCCTGAATCAGCTTATTCAGTTGATTCAGAAGGTTAACGTTCTATAAAAGTTCTCTCAGAGTTATCAATGACGTTCTTGCATTAATGTATTAATCTTTTTTTAACATTATATATCTATATATTTAAAACGCCATTCTTAAGTTGTTAGTAGAATGTTTTAAAAAAATTGAATAATGTTCTTATAACTAAGCAATACTGTTGATGCAACATCTAAAAAAACATTCATGGAGCATTCAAAATAACATTTTTAAAGTTTATGTTACATAATGGAAACCTCTGATAAACATTCTTACAACTTCAAATTGTTAGCTGGGTACCTGAGACTTTACAAGCGAGAGAGAGAGACTCACTGTCTGGTCTGAGAGGGGGGGGAGAACAATCTGTTGTTCGATGGTGTTGAGAACAATCTTCCACAGTTCCTTCAGAACTCTCTTAAGAACCGTCTTCTCACAGATCTTAGCAAACAGCATTAAACTGGACAGAAGAGAAGACATGAGGCATCTGATCTCTCAGCAGAACAAACATCCAGAAGATCTTCATTTGGTGATGGATTTCTGGGCTTTACTTACTTCTTGTCCAGCAGATCCATGAGGGGTCTCAGGACGGTTTCTGCATCCATGGCTGCATTACTTTTGTTCCCTGCATTTCCCTTCATCTGCATGAGCTCCTGGTTCATTTGTTTCACACAGTCTTCAATGACAGGCTTAAAACTGCAGATGGACAATTGATCAGTTTGAAAATGTGACAAAACAACACTTGCAATCACAACAAATAGAAAATAAATACAGTGGTACAACAAAAGATTTCAAATAGCAATTCATTTCAGATGTTTTTGTACATGTCTTCTAAACTTGCTTCATCATTTGAGCTGATATCAGTTTTGGAACAGAACATGAAATGTAAATTCTTCATAAACGTCTCTCATTTTGTGCTTTATTCGACTGTGCATATTAATCTCAAGAAAAGTTTTATCGTCTTTCATCTGAATGCTTCCAAGACGAATGGAAGACAAATTTTTCTTTCCTGCAAAATGGACAGAGCAAGATAAAATTACCAATATCAAACAAATTACACAAAAACATCATATTCTATATTATTTCCCACTATATCCCCCGAGAAATGTGTCTCATTCTAATGCAAATGCAGCTTGATGTTTGTTTATTATTTTGACATTTAATTTGTCCTGAAACATCTAAATCAACATAAAATCAGAGCCGAGTTTCTGTGTTTTACTCTGAAACTTGTCACATTATAAAGGGAAAGTTGATTGACAGCTCTCACCTGGAGCCAAAGACGCCACTCAAGTCATCCAGAACAGTATTGAGTTTATTCTGCAGTTCCTTCAGCAGATCACTGGCCTCAGAGTCCAGCTGGAAGACACACACAGCATCACTTTCACTGACTGCAGCCCATTACAACTCGTACCTCAAACACACAGTAACAGAGGCCTGCTAATACTAAACCTGTGCATTACAAATGTTACTGATTACTAACTCATTCGTTCATTATCTGTATTCATGGTTCAAAATAAACACTCACTACTGCCAAATGTAACACAAAAACAGTTAACAGGGAACATTCTCAGAACATAGGCCAATGTTCTTTAAAAGTTCTCTCAAAGTTATCAAAAACATTCTTGCAGTAGCATTGGAAGGACTTTTTTTTAACATTATGTAATGTTATGTAACCAAGCAAAAATGTAAATACGTCTAAAAAAATGGATGTTTAAAATATTCCTATAATGTCCAAGTGTTTTAGTTTCCTTATGAAAATGTTAGGGAAATGTTTTTACAACCTAAAAATTTAGGAATAGAATATATGGTGTAATGTATGAGTATTAATCTGGACATTGATTTGACATGCAGATTTAAATAAAAGCTTCTACACTCTTGGAAATAAACGATTAAAGAAAGATTCGTTATTAGGTTATATGGCACCATTAAAACCCTAAACATCCACAGAACCTTTCTGTTGCCCAAAAGCTTCTTTGTAGTGGAAAAACTTTCTACAGACTATTAAAAAAGAGATGGTTCTTTTAAGAATCGTTGGTCAAAAGGTTATTTTAAAGACTGTACTAAATAAGTTAATACAGTTAATACTTGCACTTCTTAGAACAACAAAGAAAGCAGCTAAATAACTGTAATAATTTTATTGTATATAAATAAACAAATGGCGGTCAGCATGAAGGATTTACAGGCAGTAATTTTTTGTTCACCTCAGTGTCTCAGTCCACCTGCCATAAAGTTAATTTTGGACTACAGTTGTTGTATAAAAATCAATACGGCTCAGTTGGGACTTCACTGAATTTGTTTTCAGCTTCATAAGACTCCTGATTGAGAACTGGCTGACAGATTTGTTGGAATGACATGGTTTGGTGATTTTACCAGTCAGACATACACAGTCTGTCTCGACTGAGGAATCGCTTGACTAATGATGGCTGAAAATTCAATACAAGCCCCTCGTCGCATTACAGCCACGTCAGCCAATGAGACGCAGGTGTTTGGCATTCAAACCTTATCAGGACCGTTCCACAATAAACACAGAAAACTGCTGCTCCGTTACACAAGCCTTTAAAGAACACAATAGGCCAGATTTCTTTTGGTTAAAGGCAGGTTAGATGATTTTTGTTACAGAAACATTCTTTGTTATGCTGGTTGAAAGTCTCTTCACATCCTGATAGCATCACTAAGTAAAGTGATCTGAATATATTTATATAAATATACATCTATGCAGGACCATGAAATGTTTGTCCTACTTGTCTATTAAACTATGTATGTGTTCATGTGTTGGAGGAGGCGTGACTTTAGAGAGCTCTGAATGGAGGGCGGGATCTTAAGCTTTCAAAACTAGCTTGTTATTGCTAGCCTGTCTGAAGTTGCATAACCTGCCTTTAAGAGACAGTTTTATGAACACAAAGAGAATATTGTGTGGTTTAGATTAGGGATTTGTTTGCATTATAATTTCCAGAGCTTGTTGAGTTATATGGTTGAGCTGGTTATATTTTGAGTGTTCTATACGCAGCTAACAGGGAATAATCTCAGAACGTTGGCAAACGTTCTCCAAAAATTCCCTCAATATCATAAAATATTCCTGCAGTACTGTTAGTAGAACTTTTTTGTTATATATCATACATCAAAAACTGTATACAAAAACATTCTTACCACCTAAAATTGTTAGCTGGGTATTTACTTCCTCAGAAAGAACTGAAGTCTTGTGATGGAAGCAGATGAGTTCTTAAATTAGTCACACTTTCCAACAGCTGGAGTTCTTATTTGAGGACGATAGCCTGTAGCTTTCCTTTCAACAGAGCTAAGACATAATCTTAACCTGATACACCCGCGACTGATCATTCTTCATTCATCTGAAATTAGATTTTGAATTACTTTGTGTCTGAATAAGAAACGATCCTTTGCAGGAATTCACCACGTTACTGAAAAGTGTTCAGCTGTTGCGATTAAAAAGCAGACGTGTTGATATCGACTAAGGAGTGAAGCTGCGAATTGATGTGGAGTCTTTATTAAAGCAACATAAAACAATAAACACTCGCCAGAGGTCAGTTTCAAACTTGCTTCAGCGGATTAAACACCAGAAGCAAAATACAATAAAAAAACTGCTGGTGTGCAAACCAGCCACAAAACTTTGACATTAATAAACAAGTTCAAGTAAAAGTGTGAAGGCCTGTTAGCTGGGATGCGCCTGAGTGTTTCATGTCATGTGGGTTTGGAGCGTCAGGTGAAGAGTAAGTGATGACAGAAGTCTGAGGATTCAGCATCACTCCTGTGACGTTTCATGCTAAATGACTCGAGGAGGTGTGTCATGCTCTGAAGGGGGCAGGACCTTAAACAGGATGAAGGAGTGAAGTGGGCGGGGTTTCAATGACTGCAGCCAGATTTGACATCAGAGTACACAGAAAGCTCTAGAGTGCAGCTTCAGGCAACAGACCAGCCAAAAATAAACTGTGTCATTCTTTACTCATGTCATTCCAACCTGTATGACGTTTGATTTCCTACGGAACATAAATGTGGATTTTTTTGTTTTGTTTTTTATATAAAGAGAAAAACAGGAAGTGGGGCTGTCAAGCTCTTTAAATGACAAAACCTGCCTGACTCATACACTATATTCCAAATCTTCTGAAACTGAACAAGAACTGAGAAAATCCACTGAAGATTCTTCCTGCTTTTCAGAATTATGATGTTAAACCTCATTGGTTTTCATGTCTTGTCAATGACACTCTCACTCTCTCCCACTATATATTTATCTTACAAAATACACAAATATATATATATAAATATATCTCTCTATATATATTTTAGTTTTAAACACCTGTCCACATTATGCTAAAGAACAAACTGGATATTCTGAAGTATATCTCTGTGTGGCACAGAAAGTCATCCAGGTTTGATACAACATGAGGATCACAGCAGATTTTATTTTTGGGTGAACGATTCCTGTAAGATGATTATAGATTTCTGCAGCTGCTGCTAAAGCTCTAGAATGTTCTGTGTGTGTTTGAGGGACACTGGCTTGGAGTGACAGGAGAGGAAACCTGTTCACACACCTTACAGAAGACAACAACACCTTCCTCCTGCACGAGCCCAGAGGAGAGGAGATAAAATCAAACAGGAGAACAGGAAACACACTCAGTTTATCACATTTACTGACACAACACATGCAAAATTCACAAGGGTTGATACAGTATGTTGTGCTCGTGTCATGATGGAATTACTGCAGTAACAGTGACTTTGAGAATGCCTGGAATGTTTTGTTAATAAACAAATAAACAAAATGTTTAATAATAAAATGCATTGTTGTTTTTACTGTATATTTTTGGAATATCTTTAAACCAGTTATTCTTTATGAAGTGAAATGAATCAGAATATAAACCTGAATCAGAACCTAAATCACTAGCTTTGATCAGGATAGTTTCTGACTTATAAAAATCATTCATTGTCAAACACGTAACTCATGATTACAGTAATTCCAGCATGAGAGTTCATCACAGCAGGACATGATCCAGAACTCACACACACACAGGAATGTTTGTGGAGAAAAGCTCTGGATTTAACTGGAGTAAACAGAGCAGGTAAAATACTCACCTGTTTTCCTCCCATGGATTCAAACATTTTCTCCAGCTGAACTCGAAGCTGCTGTATGTTGTTGAGGAGGATGCAGGGCTGTCAGGAGAAGAAACACGTCATGATTAATCAATAGTTGTTAAAAAAGTTACGGTTTGCAGCGTTAAAAATACACAAAAAAATGTTACAGCATTATTTTCATTATAATTAAATATATTTTCTTGCCAGATTCTCTGGCTGGTAAATCTTAGACTATCAGTTTCATTACTTCTGGTGAACCAACAGAAATTCAGTCTCTTCAAATAGATTTCACACAGTTGTGATGAACCCCGACCTGGACTTTTCTGGGTCAAGTTATGCTACGTTGACACATTTACATGTAGAAATGTTTAGCGATCTGTCAATGAAGTGATGAATGAGCTCAGAGGAGAGTGCCTTTATTCTGTATGACAGCACGAGGTGTGTGTTTAATTACTGACCGCGTCATTCTCTTTCTGTGCGTCTGTCACAGCATTTCAAGATCCATCTGTCTTTCCTACTGCATGTCAAGCTTTTATAATCTTCACACAAAGACAGACTGAAAAACGGCCGCAGAACAAAAGCAGCTCTGAATAAGAAGCTCAAACGCTGTCGTTTCACACAAAAGAGAGAAAGTTAAAAGAACCGCGCAAACAGATGGAACCAGGAAGCCAGCACTTTGTATTAGTCGTCTGTGTATGCGGTTTCCACAAGCCCATCAAAGTCAACTTTAACAGCTCACTACAGTCGCCTGGCCGTCTCCATGGCAACCATCACGGAGCACATCTAGGCTAATCCGATCAAGCCATGTTTTCGACACTTTGAGGGTCATGACTTTAAAACAGGATGACATTTATATGGTTGTAAGAGCATGTGTGTGTGTGTGTGAGTGTGTGTTTGTGTGTGTGTGAGAGTGTTTTGTGTGTGTGCTTGTGTTGTGTAAACTCACCACTTTCTCTTTGCTCAGATGGTTGCTGAAATCTTTTGTGATGATCGCCGCATACTGCAGCAGGACTTTATTTATGGTCTGCAAACAGAATAAAAGCATGAAAATATATTTCACTAAACAGTAGTTTTGCCCTAATAAAGCACTGAGAGACCAAACAAGTGCCTGAAACCCTCTTTATCCTGTTAAAAATCACTCAAGCACTGGCACAGCCAGGAACTCAGACAGAAGCAAAACAGCAGCTAACGACTGACGTCTCCAGCTGACGATCAGATTTGTCAACAGCATTGTGACTTTAACTCTGTTCAGCCACCTGGTGCCAAGTGAAAGTAAATAAAACACTTAATAAATGAATAATTATGTAAATAAGTTAATGATATGCGTCTGCTAAGGAGGCTTTAATAGATTTCTCGCATCAAGTTTGTTTGAAGTAATCAATACCTCCTACAAGACTCTTTACCCATAATCCTGTGGGAGGAAAAGAATGGTTTCAAAGCCTCTCTCTCTCTTTCTCTCTCTCTCTGTTTGCCCTTTGTACTTAATTTACATTCAGCAGAGGCATCTGGAATAGCCAATTAGCTGGGCTGACATCTCCTGCAAATCTTGAAACTAAAGGATTCTGGTCTGTGTGTGTGTCTGTATGTATACTGGGAAATATTATCATATTGTATGAGATGTTTACTGAACCATAACCTAATTCTCACTTTAATCCTAAAACCCAAGTCTTAACCCTCAAACAGCCCAAACAAGAGGTTTCAGAAAGTGAGGACCAGTCTCACTTTACTCTGTTTGTCCTCACTCTGATGATCTAACTGCTCACACTGGTCCTCACATAGATAGATGTATACACACACACACCATACAGTAACATACATACATAGATTGTGATCAAGGTAACCTATTAAAACTCACGGCAGTGCACAGCTTTGTGTGCTTTAATATACACTAACATTAACACACTCTTGTTCCAGCTTCACTGTCATCCATTTTAGTTTAGTGATTTCATAAACATAACCGGTTCTCACCTTCGCAAACCTGTGCATGAAGTGAGCGAGGGCCTGAGGGTTCGGACACTCCAGCTTCTTGATGATCTCAAAGCTCTGATTCAGCTGCGTGAAGACGTCCACCACAGAGCAGGAGAAGAGAGCATGCTCTGATGTCTGCTGGAACTGCAGTGCAAACAAAGCAATTACAACACGAGCAATCACAGGCACTGTGCAGTAAAGCACAACGAGCTGCAATCTGTAACTTCTGCCTCTCTATCACCATCTCTGTTTGAAACATAAAACTGCAGGTTACTTTACATACTTTTCTTTATGTATGTTAAAGTCAAATGAAGCCAAACTGACATGAAAATGGACCCAACAGCTCAAATTATAAATCATTATTATAAACTTACTGTTGTGAATCAGGCTAAGATAAAGAGATTGGGTTTGAACACTGATCTGTTATGTACTTGCTCAATAACTGATTTTTGTTCATTTCTAACCCAATAAAGTTATGTATTTCACTGGGCTGGTCTGATGTACAGCCGTGGGGAATGCCGGCTAACAGAACCTACAACCCAATTAACCTGCGATTCTCCAGGCGCTTTTACCAGCGACCACAAACGTAATCATCATTAGATGATTAACCCCAACCGCTGCTCCATTAGTGTTGCAATCTCACGAGCTAAATCTCACAAGACTCGAACCCCGTGAAGCTGAACAGCTAAACATGGTTATCAACCCGGCATGCTCCTGTGAGCTCTCCTCGAGCACTGTGAATCAACAAATGAATCCCAGTTCTATTTCTCTGTTGTATTCACCTGCCTGTGAAGAGGCTTGTGTGCATTTACTGTTCTCAGCTGCTGAAGTAACGTGCAGGCCAACATTTAACACTAATAAATGATCTGTGTTTTTACTGCTAAAAAGCAATTAGCATATGTGACCTGTGCTGGCAAAATGAGTCGCAATAATCAATTATAAAAATCAAAAATAATTTTTTCACAAATAAGTTCTTGTAGTTTTCACATTTTCCATTAAAAAGCCTTACAAATCATGTATAATATGTTGGAATCAGACAAAAAATGAATGAGCTACAGCTGTCTGAAGCACCAGTCATGGAGAGGAGAAAAAACGGCCATTTTAATGGATTTTTAAAACAAAAGAATAACACAAATAAAATGATTTTAGATGTTTAACTGTTTGGAGGATTGGCATCACCAGACGAGGGCTTAATGAACTCATTTTTGTGAAAACCAAAAAGTGACATTTTTCACTTGTTTTGCCTGTAGCTTGTAATTAGCCCGGGCTCATTCTGCCAGCACAGGTCACATATGAAACCAGTCACGACACGACTTGTTTTGCGTCTGTGAGGGGAACAGCGAGCAGAATAAATGTGTTTTTATACTGCGCTAGAGTAACATCAGCTTATATTTAAACCAGTGCATAGTTTGTTCAATGTATACAGTTATTTCCTGAGCCTCATCTGCCTAATGTTTATAATTGAACAGTTTATCAGAACGCCTCATTCAATTCACTTTTTTAATGTATGTGCTGTAAGAAAATTTATGTGAAAGCAAACAGCGACATCAATTCTGAGTGGCAGCTGCTGGAAAAAAAAAGGAGAGAAAACGATATTAGTCATTTTCATACTCCTGCTTCAGAATCATCATAACTGTGCCTTCAAGACATGTCAGAATGATCATATTTACAAGATGAATGCACAAGAATGCCAGAAACATGTTGTTTACTAGTGGAAACTGTGGATATCTGAATCTCTGAGTTGGGGCCGAAGGTAACCAATATGTTACCCAGTTAACAATTTTAGGTTATAAGAACGTTTCCACAAAAACACTAAAAAGTTATTTTGAAAGTTTAAGGAATGTTCAAAACATCCAGTTATTGCTTGGTTGTAAGAATGCTATTTAAACATTTCTCACTTTTGTAACGTTCCACTAACAAAAATGTTCCACTAACTACTTGAGAATAAATACAATTAGAAAAACATCTTCTAACTTTACTGCAAGAATGTTTTTGATAACATTTGCCAACGATCTAAGAAGGTTCCCTGTTAGCTGGGGACATATTAAGTGATATGTATAACCAATATGTTTTTGTAAACACTGATGTCTTTTTTGTATGTATTCTGTGTATTTTTAATGTTGATCAATCCTTCCAAAAAATAATTTAACATTTAATCAGTTAATAAAACACCAGGCTTGTGCTGCAAACTACATTTCCCATCATCCTCTGGGGCAGTTTATTAGAACTTAAAAGCAAGAAAAGAGACAGAAAACTTCCATTTCATTAAAAGCAAAATCCCTCACCACACATCACAGTCTCAGACTGGTAAGCAAGAAGTTTCCAGCAGGACTGAAGTACAGAAGAGCAATGCACCATTAAATGTTAAAGTGACGTTTAAACAGTAACGGTTGTGTTAGACTGTTTGCCAATTTACACATGAAAACTTTACAGAATCATTTGTAAAATCAGTCTCACCCCGTCTTTTTTATCCCTCTCTAGAGCTCCGTTAAGAAAATCCATAGCTACATCTTCATTTTCATCCAACCACTGGATCACAAACGGCTCGAACCACCTGTGGAGAAAACACAACACAAATCAGTGATATTAAAGTGCACACACAAACACACACACAAACGCTTATCACATGAAACATTTGCTTTGTATTAGACAAACAAGTTTCAGTCAAACAAGCAAGACAAAGATCCTCACCAGGGTCAAAATCTCTCTGCTAAAGTAATGAACCTCTGCTAGCACTGTTTACTTGTTAAACTGAGACCCGATCTGAACGGTCACTGAAAAGATTTATGTGCTGTTACTCACTCTTACTGACAGTAATAAGGCAATTCATATGATGCCATTTAGTGCCATCTTAATATTAATCTGAACGTGAAGGTTTAGGAACCAGATTCACAGACAATGATAATGATCCCAGCTAACAGTGAACATTTCCAGAACTTATGTTAACTAATGTTATCCAAAAGTTCTCTTAAAGTAATCAAAAATGTTACAGAATTTAATAGTTTTAATAAAGTAATGGTAATACAATGTCTAAAAAACATTTTGAATGTTCTTAGAACTTAATAATATATTATATAATAATAATAATATAATTATTTATAATAGAATAATTATTTAATGTTTTTATTTATGGAAATGTTTTTACAACATAAAATTGTTCACTGGAATAGCACACAAACACCCCTCAGACTTCAATTCAAACGGTTTTTATCTGCAAGTTGTCAATTTAATATCCATATTTAAAATACATCTCTAAAATATTCCCTAATTATAGATGAAGTCAGAAACCGAAGGATCTCACATCCTAGCCGAAGGATCTCACTTAATTTGATTAATAAGAAATGTTTCAATTAAAGTTTTAGTGTGATAAATTTCTACTGTGTGGTAACGGTTCATAAATGCAAAAATGCACTTAAGGCCTTTCTGCTTAGTGAACAGAGTAAAAAACTCTGTGTTGTGCCTAAAGCCTCTGAAAATTCATACTTCACTCGAGCTTAAGGGTAAATAAATAAGAGTGATGTGACAACCACACTGTTTTACAAGAGACGTATAACAGAGACAAACAGAGCTGAGCAAATCCGAGCACAACTCAGAGCTCAGAGAGCAATCAGGAGAGTTATAAACAGATCCATGGAGGACTTCTGCGTGTGTATGTTTACTTAACCATATATTGGGGACAAATTTGTACCCAAAACTCAGCAAAACCTGACAAATCTGAGCAAATCCTCTTTTTGGGTATGTCCTCAATTGTAAAAACCCTTTTTTGTACACAAAATTGTAAAAATGCAGACAGTTTTCTTTTAGGGGTTAGAGTGTGAGTTAGGTTATATTGTGTATAAAAACAATAGAAGTCTATGGAATGTCCCCATTTAGACAGATAAGTAAACGTGTGTGTTGTTAGTTCTGTTAAAGCTATACGTTCACACTGCAGAGATGTTGTTGTGTTATATGCTGATTCTCGTGCTCAGCCAATAGAAAACAAGATGCAAATAAATGCAAATCTCTCCTCTCGACGTGTCCCAAATGTTAATAAATCCAGTCGGTGGAAAAGCTCTCCTGTGCCATGATGCATCACGTTTCCACGGCGACATCAATTGTTTTTTGATTGACAGGTGTGCAGCTCTACCCTCATGCTCCGCCCCCTCTGTCAACCCTCCACATTCATAACTCACACTAATAAATGAGTAAAAGCAGCCAATCAGAGCCCAGTGTGTGTCTGCAGATTCAGGACAGGTGCATGATGGGTAATAGATTATGAGTTTACAGTTTCCATTAATACTCTGAGTTAATGTGAACCAGAGACAAAACAGACAGAGCCAGAACTCACCTGGAGGTGAACATAATCACCAGTACAGAAATAAAGAGAAATGAATACTATAAAATTCTCTTTTGACTCCCTTGATCTCATTATGTTCTCATTGCTAAAGTATTATTTAATACTAACAGCTAAACAATAGCTAGCAGCAACAAATAAAAATACACAAAATTTGCTCAGTATTGAACTACTAATTGGTTGTTGATAGTATAAGGTTAACAGTGTTTTCACCTGGAAAATATGTAAACAACAAATGTTTGTGTGTGTGTGTTTGTGTGTGTGTTTGTGTGTGTTTGTGTGTGTGTGTTTGTGTGTGTGTTGTGTGTGTTTGTGTGTGTGTGTGTTTGTGTGTGCGTATGTGTGTGTTTGTGTGAGTGTGTGTGTGCGTGTGTGTGTGCGTGTGTGTGTGTGTGTGTGTGTGTGTGTGTGTGTGTGTGTGTGTGTGCGTATGTGTGTGTGTGTGTGTGTGCGTGTGTGTGTGCGTGTGTGTGTGTGTGTGTGTGTGTGTGTGTGTGCGTATGTGTGTGTGCGTGTGTGTGTGTGACAGGGATACTCACAGGGAATACTCTGGAGGGATTTCTTTATAGGCAGGCAGGTCCCGAACATACTCGTTGTGGAACCATTTGACTTTGAAGTGTAGATTCATGTACTCGGTGCTCTTGCATAGACGATGCTTCTCATGTTCTGCACAGAATAAAAAGATAAAACATTTGAGATTACTGCATTATGTTGTGTCACTTTAAACACAGCACATATGTTCATCTATCTATGGCATCTTTCAGAAGCCAAACCATAGAAAAAATATTGTTCTGTAACACTTTACGATAAAGTTTAAGTTGATAGCATTAGTTAATACAATGAAAAGTAAAAGATTGTATTACAACTACTGTAAATATTCCTAATGCAATAACTAATGTTAACAAATTCAACCATATTGCAAAGTGTATCAGTATTACAAATGAAATTTTTCATTTGTTTTCATTTGAAGAGATCTCAACAAGGTCTCAGACTACAGTATGCTCTGACTTGCAAAAAAGCATCTGTGATCAAAAGTCAGAGATTTAAATATGAACTCAAACATTCATTCATCATCTGATTTATTCAGTGAATGCTATAGCTCTGAACTCTCATGAGTGGAAGCAGTTCCTCATTTGTGTATTTTTTGACTTTAAGGAATTTGAGAAGCTGACACTTAAGTGATATTCAGCTGAAAACTCCATTCAGTCTAACTAAATAAATTGGGATACACAATTTCCCTTTGGCTCCCTAAACCTCTGATGCCCTGATGAAACTGGCATGTTTTCTGGTGTTCTGTAGCTCTGCAGTTGCTCTCAGTGTGACAGTGAACCAATCGTGTCCCAAACAACCTCAAAAGATGAAGACATGCACACCTGCGCAGACACAGAGCGGACAGAACCAGAGTCTGTTTGGCAGAGAGGCTGGGATACAGTCTGATAATAAAGGTCAGAGAGGACTGTGGCTAGACAGAGAAACAGACCTTAGCCTTCAACAGCTGCTGATGTTGATCCACACACAGAGCAAGTTTGACAGCCATTAGAGAAAGCACAGAGGAAAGAAGCAGTACAGTGAAATAAAGAAAACAGGAAAACAGGAAAACAGCGAGACAGGAAGTGAGAGGTTTACACTCCTCCTGCAGTTGTCAAACAATGGAAACCTTCAGTAAGACATCGGACAGACAGATTTCTGCAGGTATGCACTGTAACCCCCTCAGTTCCTGCTGAAGATATATCGCTTGTGAAAGACAGTTAAGTCACATCCACTCACACAGGAAGAATCGCCGTATCCAGCCCTTCAAATGCCACAGTATTTTTAACAGTATGTCTGATAGACCAGTAAAACCACTTTGTTTTAGAGCCAGAATATCTACATTTCTGCTACATTTTTGTCAATACATGTAACCTGGGAACCAAACCCACAACCTTTTGCGCTGCTAATGCCATGCTCTATCATCTGAGCTACAGGAACATGAATCTGAAACTGAGTCGTATCAAACACTGTCCTGAGTAATCAGATCTCAAGTGTAGTCAAATATTAGCATGAAAACAATTCACCCTTACTGTTTATGTATTATCATTACTGTTATATTTTAACATTTTAGGGCAACTGTTTTCAAATGAGAAAACTGAGGATAAAGATGAAAAAGATCTGCTAAAGCTTATATACTTGACAATATCAACTCACAAAAAGCATCAAATGCAAAACACATCATTTATTAGTTATCTTACAGAAATAATCCATCTGAAATTCAAAAGAAAAATGTTTCTCCCTTTAAAACATCCATCCAGTCAGATGACAGACTCATGACAGCTTTACTTCAGCATGAAAAAACTTACTGGACACTTTCCAAATATTCACAGCATGCTTTAAAACCTTCATCTTTCAGACTCTGGCTGGAAACATCTGAACATGTTGGTGTCAGTTATTAATTAAAAGTTTGAGCTCCTCCATTAACACACTGTGAAGTTCTGATTTCACACCCTTCAGGTACACAGACACGCTCTCACGTTTCTGTGCCCTACACAACGCCAGACACAAGGGTCACTCACTCGAACCTTCAACCCTGTAAAGCTGAGCTTCTAATAGCTTTACCTGACAAAATTCCATCCCGGGTTATACTGCATTTATTTAACTATGAAAAACAAACAAACATCACTGAATTATAAAAGCAAAGATTAACCCAACAGCTATTTTTATTCATGTACATAAAGTTTGTTTTGTTAATTCGTGCAGATCTAGTTTCCCATTATGCTTAATATGTTTTCCAACCTGCTTCTGAGGCACAACTGCATGAATTATTCAAATGATTGACTAACTTTATTTAGCTGCTCATTGTTTCTCATGAAACTCAGAGGAGATAAATAATAACAGCAGGTTTATTTCAGAAAGTTCTCCTGAATCGTGTGGATGTGCCGCTGATTGCTGGTTTCTCTTAAAAACACTGGAAGTTTGTATGGAAGTTTTTCTTGTCTCACGTGAGAGATATCAGATGGGATCTCTCCAGGATCAAACATGGCATTTTACCAGCAGAAACGACTCTCACTTTAACATCAAAGCATTTATAATTCATATTTCACTTCCTGACAGGAGTTTTCCATCACAAATACAATCCTAATCTTAGGTCTTTAGGTGGGCGTAGATAAACCTCCATCAGACCACACGCGTGGAGTCAAACTGCGAATGAAGGTCTCTGCTGTGAGAAGACGTGGATGGTCCAGAAGCAGCATGTGATGGACTCTGACAGCACTGTTTGTATCACCTCACTCCGAGGTGAACATGAATTCCAGCGCTGCATGATACAGTCGAGAGGGGTGGCAGGAAGTGTGAGTTCAGTCTGCCCACACAGAGGGCCAACGTGCACTCCTCTGGACTGCGTGTCCACCTCCAGTTTCAGGATTATTCAAAAGCACTTCCTCCCCTGAGACAGGCCCTTATTAAGATATGGGCACAGGCAGCGTGGGCCTTTCTGACAGAACAAATTCAAGCACAGATGAACTTTAAACACAGAAGCATTACACCGCTGTCACGCAACAGCAGGTCTGAAATTCCTCCTTTGTGTTTGCTAAAGTTCTCTCCTTCCTTCACACATTCTAACTAGTGATAGACTGAAATATCAGTCAATTAAAATAACATTTTGAGATTGAGCACTGATCAAACAAAAGAGTTTTTTTCCTCTCAGTTTCAACTGGAACATCTATTAAAGTCTTTCCAAAAGACAAAAAACATTTTCTGCCCTCAGAATAACAAACTTATTATCAAACAGACACGGAGAGAAACTCTGGACAGCAAGAGGAACTGGACAGGGACTCACGATGCCTGTCTGTGATTGATGAGACCTGTCTGTCAGCATGTTACTATGGTGTTAGTTTTAGCCACAGCGACTCACAAAGGAGAAGAGAACAGCGTTTTGTCATTTCAATAAAGTTTTAATTAAAAAAAAATCTCACTCTCACTTTTTAAGTGAGATATCTTGTCTCTCTCTAGTTTGTTTCTGCTTGTAGGCAACGCATTCTTCTAAAAACATATTTCACACTTGGTGATAAAGCTGAAAACATATTACAGACAAAGAGCAGACCATTCACAAGCTTTATCATTTATGTTCAGTGGCTCATAAAAATGGCAGCAAAATGAAACTTAAGTTGTGATGAAGAATTTCTCTGCTGACCGTTCTGAAGGGCAGTTTCTGATTACCGAAGTTTAGTCCGATATTAAACGCAGAATTAAATCATGATTTAATTTCACGATTTCACATTTCCATTCAAACCAGATCCCAGCACTGATATTTCTCTCTGATCTCACACTGTGCTACCTTGATTGTATAGAAACAGCAGATGAACTGTTAACTGCCCATTCTTGCTATATGTGGCAACAAAACACATATTTTAAGGAATATATATGTGATAAATTCAGAAAACAGAAGTGTTGTTGCCTAGATAACATTGTGATTTTTAACAACTACACACGTCAAAATACAACTCTTTTTGGCATATCAGCTTTTTCATTCATTATTTCTTGTACAATTTTCACTATATAATTTAATGTATTAATTCAGTGAAGCGTCACTAAACTCCTCCCTCCCACAATGCATTGTGGGTAATATCAGCTGTTCCAGTGTTCATGGATCTGTGCTTTAAAACAACAGAAGATCTGCATACCTTAAAGATACTCATTTCAACTTACTACGATTTGAGATATACTCATTTTAATTTAGAATACTATTTAAGATGGATAGTATGTGAACTGGGGCACAGCGTACATCCACAATGTGCGACAGACTCATTATTATTATTACTCATTATCATTAACTGTGTTATTGCATTTACAACAATTAGAATGGTCATAAATAATAGTGTGTTGCTATGCAACAGAAATAATGATCAGCTATATGTACAAATTCACATTTGTATTAACTGCAGAGACACACACACTCGCTGTCCCCTGAGGTTTGTCTTCAATCATGTCTCAGAAAGACCCCCTCAGGGGAGTTCAACACAACACTCTTATTTATCACACTGTTTACATTGATTACAAACACACTCACAGACAAACAGACTGTAATCACCCCCTACAGCTGCTCTTTCTAATGTTACGTGCCAAACAGCAGGAGTATGAGAAACCCTGCTTCATACTGTGTGGAGAACAGGCAGACGAGGGCTGGTTTTACCTACAGATGTACCTCACAACATCTGACACGCTGCGATATAGAAATCCCACCTGACTTTAATAGAAACTCCAGCTTCATTTACTCGCCCTTGTGTCACTTCAAGTCTGTATGACTGTACTGGACAAATCAAGGGTCAGTAAATTATAACATTTTATTTCTGGGTAAACTTTTTTTTAAGGTAGGGTGGGCAATTAGAAAGCATAAGACCCCACCCTTCTTTTAGAGTGCTAAAGCCATGCCTCCTCCAACACATGAACACGGTGCGCAGAGGTATGCAAATACATAGTATGACAAACATGTAGGACTTCCTATCAGTGCATTCAGCCAAATGCAATGATTGGGCAAACATTTTATGGCAACTTAAGAATAGCGTTTTTAATATATATGCTATAATGTTAAATAAAGTTCTATTAACGTTTTTCTACTTTGAGAGAACTTTTAGAGAACAATAACCAACGTTCTGCGAACATTCGGTTAGCTGGGTTCTTATCTAAAGCAAATGTCCAGATATTGTCTGGGGCACTGTATGTTTTGAACTCCTCCACAAACAGCTCTACAGTTCACAGCTCACTGTATCACTGCTGCAGTTCTGCTTATCCACCTTGTAGGCTGGAATGTAATTACTGTGTTTGGATTTTTCTCTGTATCAGTGATTTTGAACTTCAGACACACACTCACACCACCTTACATGACTCTAAGCTCTGAACCGTGAACAATTTCACACTTCAATAAATAACATTCACAACAACTTTTCCTTTTTGCCACAGAAAATACAATTTTTCTTGGATATTGAGTTTGATCGGCTGCAGTTGTGGCCTTGTTGATCCGTTAGAAGACAGTCTAATTCACCAAAAAAGAGGAAAACACACAGACTGTTTATACAAACTGATTGTGAATGAATCACATCACTGAGAACATCAATACAGCTTCAGATATATTAAACTGGAGCGTAACATTTTCTGACCTCTGACTCTCTGTAATTAGTGATACATTTCCAGTGCTGCATTTATAAAGTCACTGCTCTGTAAAATGAACCACCTTCATCTTCTACACAGCTGCCTCCGGCTGCTACACAGGAACGCTTCAAAGCTTCATTAGGCAACACACACACACAATATACACTATATGGTGACAATACCACACATGTCCTGCTAAGTGCCTCTGGGTAAGAAGTTAAAGAAATGAGTCAGGTGCTCAGGGCCAGACTTTCAATAAACAGGCCAGAGAGAGAAAAAGAGAGAGAGTGAGAGAGAAGTGACCCCTGGAGGATGAGTGAGACCTTGAACTGAGCAAAACTTCATAATGTGCTTGTAGCATCTGAAGAGATTTCAGTATGAACATAACTCAACATTACATGATAGCACTGCTATTACTGCGGTCTACACGCTGTGAAGTGTTTTGATAAATATTAACAACAAATAGGCAACCGCAACATGAATAAATTCAAGTTCATTTGCTTCTTGAAAACACAGGTAAGCCTTATAAAACACAGGCAAACCAAAAATACTGTTTTGATGAAAGTTCAGCTTCAATAAAACAAAAAAAAATCCATTTGTAACTGCATTAAGTGCAGGAAGAGATGCAGAAGTTACACGCTTCAGCTTCAGACTGTAGCTGGATGTTCATGTAAATTTCTCTGGGCTGAGAAGATCTGAGGTGTTACTGATGAAAGGTTTTGTCTTTCTGTGAGTTTATTTCCTGACCAGCTTCAGAGTGAAGTCTGAGTGAGAGAGTTTATATTCAACCACCTGCTGGAGGTTATGAAACTCACCAGTTTGATCTCTCAAAGAAACAGTGAGACACCAGAGATGATTTCAGATCTGTATTCTGTGAGAAAAGACCGGCTTGCCTGGTGGGTGTTTAACTTGCACAGCTTGTGAAATTCTCTCCTGAAACACTCTTCTGCTGAGGGCTAAACCTTCTGTACACACACACACCTCATCCATCTCCTGCGGTGTGGCTGGAGTGTTTCTGAAGGGGTTTTGAAGACATCACTGTCCTGCTGAAATCTTCACAGCTGTCTAGATGTATCTTTGCATCACATACTACAGAATACACAAGCCGATATTTAGTGGTGGTTGCCAGGTTGTATTAGTTGTACTCAGTACAAACCCCTAATCCTGAGTTTCACACCTATACTCTTAAAAATTAAGGTTCTTAAAAGGTTCTTTCTTAAAATAAAGAGAGAGAGAGAGAGAGAGAGAGAGAGAGAGAGAGAGGGGAGAATAACCTTTAAATTCATTCACCTTTCACTGAGGAACACCCATGGGTTTGTGTGTATATGTGTTCCTTTATTTTCTTAGCTATCCAGACAGACAGTCTGCAGTCAGGGGCACAACAGTGTGTGTGTGTGTGAGTGTGTGTGTGTGTGTGTGTGTCACAGCCTTTGACAGCAGGCCATCTGTATTTGGATTTAAATATCACGGGTCAATCTGAACCCTGAAGACTATGAAACAGAGACGCCCCTCTGCCCCACTGACATCAACATCACAAACAATCACATCATAAATACCATCCACAAAAACAACAAACCACACTTTCTTATCAATCACATACTATAATACATTAAGGTCAAAAGCAGACTGTATGCAAACACATATGTAATGCTTGACCAACACTCTGCAAGCACACAATAACATTTTACTGTAACATTTTACAACACTTGCTCGCATGTGACGTATGAACATCAGCTCCACAGTAATCAACAGCTTGTACAAATATACAACGTGACCTTATTAAAACACCTCCAGAATGAACTCAACATTAATCCTGTCTTTACATTCTCGTACTTATGGTAGAGAGTAACACTTACATGTTTTCTGTTGATCTGTGAAATCATATCAGGGCATCTCACATAATTTCATCTGCCAGCAAAAACCTCTGAACCCAATGAGACAGTCAAAACATTACACAAGAGCAACTCACCCTCCATCGCATACTTCATATCCAAGGCAAAGAGATTCCACATGATCTCAGCACTGATTTTACCCATATTCAACTCCTGAGGGAACCTAAAACGAAACAGAAATAAACATCATTACAACCATACAGCAATCTGTTCCGCTAACACCTCCTGCATCTGTGTTTAGCTTCATCACAGCTGGAGTCTTCAGTTTGAGGTCTTTTAAGATATTTCTAAAGATCAACTTTGTCAAATAACCAACAGCTTCCGCTCTTTAAGTGCATCTCACATTTAACAAGTAATAGATTTTTTTTAATGTTTTTTTTAATGTTAACGCTGCAGTTCACAACTTTTTGCAACTCAACTTGGTCTCCATCCACAGCACACAAACCCTTATGAAAACAAACACACACACATGCACGGCACATGTAAATACTACAGTCAGGAACTTGTGTGTCACTATGAGAAAGAGAGTTTAACATGTAAAGGGTCCCATCACATTTGAGGCGAGTGTACATTTCAGCACATTCTCTATACAGGGACCATTTTCACCGCGCCGTCCATTGCGAGAGCTGTTTCCATGGCAACCAGTGTCTCAGCTGCCATACTGTATCAGTGAGTGAATTGATTAGTTCTCTGCTCAGCACCACTGCTCAACAACAATCTCCAACTGATTTAGACCAGACTCAGCTCAGTTTAGGCCCGGCTTAACTGTGTGGGACTGTGTAGGATGGACAGAAGATGTAGAAACAGACACATTTGGAGTCGAGTCAGGGGCTTCACTCACAGAATGACTGTATCTTTCTCAACAGAACGATTCCCTGCTTTAAAAAATTATTTTTGGGCTTCATTCACACAGTTCTGATTTGATGTTAAAATCTAAACTTCAGACTGGATTTCATCACCTGAAATTTGACCTTTGTTCAGACGGTCAAAATCTGA
>JAZGTH010000086.1:1412500-1555000 GCA_036877525.1 Chromobotia macracanthus | reverse complement strand
ATAACCCTAACTTAATTTTTACAATTAATAATACTTTGTGTACTATATTTGTGTAGTTGTTTTTACAAATGAGAATGTCCCCAAAAGAAGGCTTTGCTCAGGGTTGTCAGATTTTGCTGTAAACACACACACACACACACACACACACACACACACACACACACACACACACACACACACAACACAGCTCTGTGATTGTCTCTCTCACCTGGTCCAGCAGCTGGTTGTAGAGCTCATGGCAGTTGTCAAAGATGTATTTGTAGGTTGAATCCAGACATGCTTTGACACAGTCTTTAACCACTAGACTGGCTCTGGGGGGATTCTGCAGCTCCTGCACCTACAACACAAAACCCCTGCCCATTACTCAAACACAACACACACACACACTAACATGCAACCTGTATTATGAGCAGTGTCTATGGCATTGCTATGCAATTTACAAAGACTGTTCTAAAAGCTTTTAGCAGTGTACTCTATGATTGTGAGTTGATTTATCATGTTGTTATGGGGTTGCTAAGGTGTGGATGCTAAGTTGTTTTGATTCATCAGTGCATTGCATTGTGTTCCTGTAGCTCACCTGGCATGACTGTAAATTTACTGTTAATGCTGCGTGGTTATAAAGTCTCAATGATATTCAGGTCTCTCTTAGTGCAGGTCTATAAGATTAAATGGCACACATCCTCTCAACATGTCACACGTCTGTAGCACAAGGGGTTCAGGACATTTATGCATTTGGCAGATGCGCTTATCCAAACCACCTTACAGTTTATTGAAGCTATACATTTCAACAACACGTGTGTTGCCTGGGAATCGAACCCACAGCCTTTGTGCACAGGAACACTCAGTACAGGGGGTATGGATTTTTTCACTAACCATAAGAAAGAGCATTAGTTATATTGACACTTAACTTAACAAACACCAGTAATAAATGACACAGATACACTCTCCTGCAGAGACATCGTGGACAGTTTTTCTCCTGCCCTGAGGGAACATTCTAGGTCTACAGTATATGTCAAGTAATGAAATGAGATTATATATTTATATGTGTTTTTTTTTGTCTTATGTAACCGCCTAACGTGTCCCATTCCTCTGAGCGTGGTGTGTTGGCTTCTCTGAACACAGGCGCTAAAGGGAAGGCATACACATCATTACCCATAATGCAACATGACAGTCTGGGATTTTATTCTCTGCCTGCTTGTGTTCTCTCAGTGGGCGGGACTTCCTGTACCTCTTTAGCTGTACGTCACTGATTCGCCTGCTCAGCTGTCACTCATTAAAGTGCCAAAGCTCTTGTGACAGGATGTGAGGTATGCCTAATGAACTGACAGCTGCGTGTGCATCCATGCGCACAGATTTCCTTTGAATACATGCAAGTGTACAACCTACTAATTATTTTCAAGAGATTTAACACACACGAGGGTCTACACGGGTATTCACACTGACTTGATTTCCAACAAAGGTTTTTCAAAGGTTAGTAACATTTTCAATCAAAAATACTTCAGTAGAAAATAATAAAACATGATGTACAGTTTTAGATTTTACAGTTTTCATTTCATCTCTCTACATCAGATTACTAACTGCTTACTATCTGTTTACTTATCTACCACTACCAAAAAACCCATCAACTCCAGCATGTGAACACAGACATTTCTCAGTGTGCAGTGATCTGACAACACCGACAGGCAAATGTGTGGATGTCAGTATTTTAACTTTAACAGTCCGGGAGGAGAGAGAGGGAAAAATCAATCACTGTTTATTCTCTGTATTGGATATAACAGCTTTTTACAACTTGTATTGACCTGTAGTGCAAGAGTCTGTCATTTATTAAAATGCATCTTAACTGCACAACAGAGAATTCTGCTTTGTTTACTAACAGCAGAAAACACACACTGATCAGATGGAGAGCTTGAATGCATAACACATCTGCCAAATGCATGAATGTAAATGTAACAACAGCAGGGCAGTCAAAGCTGTGATGTCATGATGAGTGTAACGCTACAGCAGCAGCACAAGTGATCTCCAGCGGTCTGCATCTCTTTCTAGTGAGATCCCACATACACACCCAGCTGACATTTTCCTAACATTTCCATTAAGTAACAAAAACGTTTAAATGTTATTTTGAAAAGAAAATCATTTAAACATTTTTTAATTATGTCATTTTTTTAAAACGTTCCTCTAAACAACATTTTTGATATACATGATATGTAACGTTTAAAAATGTTCTACTAACACTAATGCAAGGTAACTTTTTTACAGAACATTACCTAACATTCTGAGAACATTCACTGTTAGCTGGGCATTCACTCTGAATTTATTTTTAGAGTAATCTTACAGATTTACATCCTCACACATAGAGCTGAGCTACATGACATAGAAAATGTTACTGCCGTGGAACCTCAAACAATCTGGGTCTTGTTATTGTGCTCATATTTCAGTTACATATTTCAAGAGCGAGACCAACGAGAAATCATTGAAACCCTGCAGTGCTCGTGAAAACTGTTTCATTATAAACGGATGGTAAAGCCACACAGCTTCATATATAAAAAGCCGATGAAGCCGAACGTATTTAAAAACAACATTCTCTGTAACATTAAAGTGAAACACATCCACCCTCTTTTAATACAGGATTCTGATTGGCTGTAATTTTCAGCTCATTTGCATCTGAGACAATCACCATACAACCTGCATCAGCAGTGCTGCCAATGTGTGAGGGTAATATATCTGAATTACAACCTTATTATCACCAGTTATATAATGTGAAAGATTGTTGCAAACACATTCTCTGGACTGTTTCTCTCAGGAATGTTTTGAGCGATCTGACATCAGGGTTTAGCTGGAAATCTATATGATTCAATGGTAATAACTGTACAACAATGGTAATTTAATCTTCTGCTCTTTAATGCAGGAAAGTCTGGCAGGGATCACAATACACAACAGTCACAATGTTTAGACTGACTGTGACAGCAGCAGCAGGAACCCTCATGATTTCAGTCATGTTTCCATTTTAAAGAATTTCTTCTTTCATTCAGTACATGAGAACGTTGTGTGTGTTGAAGTCAGTTTGATTCATGACACTGCTGAGTCACATACATTCATTCCAGTTTAAGATCCTCTATAACTGTGAATGTGTGTGTGTGTGTGCTTGAGTGACCGTGTGTTTGAATGTGTGTGTGTGCATGAGTGACCATGTTTGTGTGTGAGTGTAAGCTTGAGAGTGTGTGTGTGCCTCAGTCACGTGTGTTTGTGTATGTTGTACCTTCATCCTAAAAAAGGTGATGCTTGTTAGCAGGTCAACAGTTGATTTGAGGTCCTGGAGTCTCTCTGGATTTCCGGCAGGGAAGTTATCCTGCAAACACACACAGAAACACACACACACACAATAAGTGTGAGACATCTTTGCATTCTTGCTCAATTTAAGGCCTTCTTAGTAAATAAAAGTATTATTTTTTTGTTTTTTAAATGTTTTTAAAAGTATTAAAAACATTTAAAAAACAACTTCTAAACTTAATAATGCCAAGCAAAAGCCACAACAGAAAGAGAAAATGTGAACCAAGAAGGGTTGTAATGCTATCAGCCTGCTCACTGTACTGTAAAAGAATACAGTATATTTTGCCGCAAGCGCAACAAAGTAGACCACGTGTGCGCAGACGCTGCAGACAACTACACGTGTGTGCAGCTACAGGCCCTAAACACGTAACAAACTCAGAATGTGGGAGGCTCTGAATGTGGCATTTGGATGATGATTGTTACATTGTGTTGATGTGTTTGAAATGTCACTGAGTTTTGTGCTGCACTGTTACGTAATGATTTTGACTTTGTTTTGTAAGAATGAGGAAAGACTCCTGCAGACTGACAATCGCTCGCGGCAGTTTAATCAATATTAGAGAGTTTGGGGCTGCTGGGACTCCAGGCTTGTGTTTTGCTACAGCTCTCTAGTTATTCAGAGACAACAAGCTGTTTGTCAACAACAACAAAGAAAAAATAAGAAAAGGGGAAAGACTGTCTGAGACTGACTCAGGAATGTGACGGTTTTTCTGTAGATCAGAAGGGATAGTTCATTCATGAATTACATTTTTCCATTATTACTCTCCCTCACGTCATTCCAAAACAGTTTAATTATTTATCTTCTGTAGAACACAGAAGAAGATGTTTTGAGAAATGTCTCGGTGGTTTTGTGTTCACACAATGGAAGTCAATGGGTGCCACTGTTGTTTGGTTACCAGCATACTTCAAAATATCTTCTCTTGTGTTCCTCAGAAGCACAAAAGTCATACAGGTTTGCAGTGACATGAGGATTAGTAAATGATGAATGAAGAATGCTAATTTATGGGTGAACTAAGTGTGACAAAAAGTGTGACAGTGAGCAGCATGCAAAGAGAGAGATTAAACATCATGATCAGAGGTCAGTTGAAATAGACTGTTTTACACCGAAATACTCAGGTCACTCTGAGACCAAATGTGTTTGAATTATGGGAAGAGTCAGAGAAACACACATATGAATATATGGAACGGGCTACAGGCAGGGCGGTAACAGACTGCTCAGGTGAGAGATGCCAGCAGAGAGAATCAGAGGAGAGTTTTGATGAAAAATCATCAGAACGTCTAAGTGTTCTGCACAGCATATGTCAAACACAGCCGAGTTTAGTCGTACCCTTTTCCACCCTAATGGCACTGGTGGGCCGGACCACGTTTCCAGAACCCTCTTCTTTCAGTGAAAACAGGAGAGACTGTCTATTGTTCCCTCAAGTCTAGATTAAGTCTGTATTAAGTGTTGAACAGTAGGATTACAGTAGGATGTGGACACTGCATCAGAACACAACATTTTTCTAATAAAGAAGAGGCACTAAAACACAGCTGAGGTATGAAACCTGCCTTGGTCAAACCCGTCCAAGCTGTAAGGAAACCAAATTCAGTTTGCCTTCAGAATTTCATTACAGTCCAGTCCACAGAGTCCTACAGATCCAGAGTGTTTTACTGTCAGCGCGGGAAGTTCACAGGCAGACAGCAGCAGGTAACAAGCTCTGAATTCCCTGGATGCCTGCCAGTCGAGTGTGTGTGTGTGTGTGTGTGTGTGTGTGTGTGAAGTCCTTCAGCACTGTGTAGCTCACAGAATGAGACATGCAGATGGACGACACAGTCTGTGAGAGACTTCTGAAGTCATGGATAAAAACACAACTAAACAAAAACAACCCCACAGAAGACAGTTGTTGATTTAAAGCTGTTACCTTCATCTATATTTAAAGAGACGCTGCAATTACTCTAAAAGCAGGAAGAGCAGCAGAATCCAAGAACAATCTTTAATATTTTCAACCAGTTTTTTACATTTTTGCTGTGTCTGAGCATAAAAGAAAGTGCCAGCCGGGCTGTGTTCTAAGAGCTTGTGATGTGTTTGAATGTCCTAGTAAATTAAGGTGGGATCACTTAAAGTGATGGAGAGATTTAATTATCTCCATGGTGATGAATTAAAGATAAGAGATTCTCTTTCTGATGTACTTTTAATCACTGTACGAGTTACTGAAATGGAAAATCCATCTGCAGGACAAGACGTCTAGAGAGAAGGGAAGACGGAGGGGTCTGAAATCTGTGTGAAACTGTTGCACTTACTCACCCGATATTTGGAGAGGTCAATCCGGAGAGAGTTATGAAGCTGATCCAGTAGTTTAACAAACTTCTCCCTCTGCAAAAAAAACAAATAAAAGCCAGAATACAATAATGTATTTTTCCATCTGCTTGCTTGTTTGTTTGTCCATGACTTCATGCAAAAATAATCCACGTAGCCATTATAGGTAGGGTTGGCAATTTCAGAGAGGCTAGTTAAAGCAAGCTAGCTTTGAAAGCATAAGATCCCACCCTCCCTTCAGAGTGTCTCCAAAGTCACACCTCCTCCAACACATGAACACATACATAGTTTGACCGACAAGTTGGACATCCTATCATTGCATTCAGACCAAATGCAGTGAATGGACGAACATTATATGGTCCTGCACCTTCCACAGAAGATACAGTGTATTTATATAAATTAATTTGAGCACTTAGTGCTTATTATCAGAATGTGAAGAGACTAGCAGTAAGACTAACTAACCCCAAAGTTGGATGCAGCGAATCGGTCAGAGGCAGAGATGTTGGTGGTTGCCGTGGTAGTGTGAGCGAAATAGGCGTTAATGTTGGCGAGCAGATTACTCATCACTGCAGGAACACCGGGACACATGTACTTAGAGGACAGACAGGAGAAATGACTGCAAGAAAGAAAAGAGAGAAAAACAGATGTTACACTGAGTCATAAAACTCGTTCGGCACTCATAACACAACTCATTATAATATTATTCACACCGGATTACAACAAATTTATTTCCCATGAGAACCACTCTCAAAAAAACAAAAAGGTACGTTATGTGGCCCCTCGAGATGAGTTCGAAACTGATAATGAATTGGGTAGATTTTAATACCCTTATCACATGAAACATAAATGGAGATGTTTAACATGTAAATTATCATGAGTTTTGCGGATATGAAATGATCTGCCCAATTTATGCCCAGTGTTGGAATGAACAGGGAAAACATGAATTCTGAATTCTGCTCGTGTGCTGAGCAGGAAACTGCACAGAAACATCAGCCGCTGTTAAAAAGATTCATTAAAGAAAGATATAAGAGGAGAGAAAGAGAAGAGGACAGAATCACTAAAAATAGAGCCAGTCCTGCAGGGCTGAAACACAAGGCCACACACACTCTTACACACACAGATACACTCTCCCTCACACACACACACTCTTACACACACAGATACACTCTCTCTCACACACACACACTCTTACACACACAGATACACTCTCCCTCACACACACACACTCTTACACACACAGATACACTTTCTCTCACACACACACACTTTTACACACACAGATACACTCTCTCTCACACACACACACTCTTACACACACAGATACACTCTCTCTCACCTGCTGACCGACAGCATGAACAAAACATCTACTGACACACACTAGAAGCAACCCAGTTCCAGTTGTTCAGCACAACAGTATCAGGTTGAGACTTGTTGTAACTATTTATTAAGCACTACAAGAAGAGAGCTGTCTGACCTCAAAAGGACAGCTTAGACAATTTAACAGCCCAAATAACATTTTTAAATATAATAATAATAATAAAAAAAAAACTAATACGAGCTCACATTGTGCCCAATATTACATTCTGAGTCCTGAAGTAAACTCAGTTGAGAAGCAGAAGGTTTACTCTGGTAAGTGTGGCAGATGAAGCTGTGAATCTGAAGAGCCTGCAGTTATTGATTTGGATCTCATTAGTTTTGATGGTGTGACCCGTGTGCCCGATCGCCCTCTCACGACACCCAAGAGAATGAAGCTTTATTATCCCTCCAAGAAAAGCTGAAGCATTTGCCCTCGCCCTCATATTTCCCTCTCTCTGTTTCAAAACAGGATTGAAAGACGCTCACCACAGCATCAGAATAAATGATATGGGATGGAAGGTGATGACGTCCTGTTGCCTGGTAACTCATTTTTAAAATCCTTCTTTTGCTGCTCCAGCGGTCCGTTGAGTTGCAGTGTAAATCAGGAAAATAAAACGTGACTCTGAGTATTGACTGGTCCTTTCACTCTGCTGTCCTCTTTAACCTCCAGGTAGCTCTCAGCAATCTGCCTCCTAAATTGTAATTTTGTCACAGGTCCCTGCAATATTTTCAGGATTGGTGTCTTGATTTGTCAGAAACTGAGAATCGACTGGGCGGTATCCCAGCTAACAGGGAACATTCTCAGAACATTGTTAATGTTCTTAAAAACATTCTTAAGCAGCTAGTGGAACATTTTTAAAATGTTACAGAATTAAAAAAATGTTTGAATGACATTCTTATGACCAAACAATAATGTTAAAACAATGTCTAAAAAACTAGACGCTTTAAACCTTTTGTTACTTAATGGAAACATTATAGAAATGTTCTTACAACATAAAATTGATATCTAAGATGATGGTATACATAAATCGGTAGACACTGTGCTACACCATTTAAAAACAATGCAACTTGTAAACAAACAACATTGTAATATATACTATGTTAACATTGTGTAAATTTGGTCAATTTTGGTCACCCACCCCTGCAGAATTAAGAAGTAAAACTACAAGGAATGTTTTTTATAAATGGTTTATGCATTCTTTGCTGATATGGGCAGATCACTGAAATAAAATATTCTTACATAATTGACCTGCTACAGCTCATATGTTATGCATTTCTGTAAAGCTTTGGACCAACATACTGCTGATGGCTGAAGATTTCAGCCTAAAATCATTACCTCCCCTTCACCAATAAAAAAATGCTGAATGTTAGAAAATATGGCCTGTGTCTCTAATAATGTTAGAGGCGGATCACATGACTTTGTTTATGATTAGAGGTTCGAGGAAAGGTCAGTATCATCACAAATGTCTCTACAGAATTTCCTCTCTATATATCTTCATATAGATTTCAGGTTTAACCTGCTGATGTGACCATATTGCATATATGCAACACACTTAGACGTACATGCTTCAAATGCATGTGTGAATTCATTTCACTAGGATCCTAAAAACCACAAACGCTAATTTGTGCTAAAAAAATAACACACAACCGTATTTCTTATATTTAAGGATTTATAGGTCACTTCCTCAGTAGGTGACTTCTGAACAGCCAGTGCTGAAAGACATTTAAGTCAATGAATCAATATTAATTATTCTCCTAAAGCAAAAATAAATATAAACGTGTGCTAGATGAGTCAGCGAGTGACTGAAGAGCAGAACCTGCGGTCTCTCTGGATCAGAAGGAAAAGTTACAGTGCTCAGAGTTTGTATGCAGTATGGAAGTGCAGTTCTTTCTGCATTACAGCGCCGGAAACTGGTGCAGTCAGCATGCAGACGAACAGAGCTCTGCTGTCTGTCTGCAGTCCCTGTTCACTGGCAGCAGAGCAGGAATTCATTTTTTATAGGAGCTGAGCTGGAGTCTCATGCAGGGGATTCTGGGATTGACAGCAAGCAACTCATGACAGCATCAAACATTTGGGGAATTCTAAACTTCATGCGAATGAAAAATGTATGTTTTGT
Organism: Chromobotia macracanthus; assembly: GCA_036877525.1. NCBI lineage: Eukaryota > Metazoa > Chordata > Actinopteri > Cypriniformes > Botiidae > Chromobotia > Chromobotia macracanthus. The sequence continues at coordinate 1,545,907 of JAZGTH010000086.1, read as the reverse complement.
TTAAAAACATACTCATTTACAATGCTGATTATTCTTTTTTAGATATATATATTTAGATTATATCTTATATTTATTATTAAACAATCTTTGTGTAAGTGAGTATTATATCATGTTTTACTCACACATGTATGGTATATTACACAAATAAACTGGCACATTTATTTTCTGATTGATCTTATGCTGTTGGGTTGGGATCTTCTCTATCAGTAGATGTGTCCTGTGTGGGCATCCACACTAAAGTTTACAGTGTTAAGAGATTTCTGTTGATTTTAAAAAGGCTGTTGTGTCTCTATTAATGGACAGAACAGAGGAAGAACACAGGTTCAGGTGACACTGATGAGAACATGCCTTCATTTCAAACCTCAGTTTCAGGAGGTTCCACCTGAAAGCCAAACCTCTGTTTTACACTCAGAATTGAGTGAATTCAGAATTGATAAGTGATGTTCTGGTCTCCAATACTGCAAAGTAATATAACACTGAGAGAGAGAGAGACAGGGTGGATGAGAGAGACAGAGTGAGTGAGAGCATGAGAGTTTTTCATTGGAGGCTTCAGTCATTCTGGTAAAACAATGTGATTTCTAAAGTTATGATGTTCAGAAATCATCAGCGGGAGCTCGTGGAGATTCAACACAAAACAAGTCTTTCATAAATTCCTGTTGAAGAACAAGAAGCGTCAGTGCTGAATAACGTCCAGCGTCATCTTACAGAGCACTACATCCAGACATGAGCATTAAACACCAGCTCAACACAACAAGAGAGCGACTACAGTGTGTGTGTGTGTGCTGCTTTAGTTCAACACTTCAGAATCAATTCAGCCCAACAGCATAAAGAGCATCACTTCTGAGTCGTCTATCAGTGATGAAACTCTTTTTGACTGCGTCGTGTTGTACCATCAGATATGGCAGGTAAGACATTGTGCGTGTGATTTTATAGCACAAAGCTGAATGTCGCTGCGGGTTATTTTTATCAGTTTAATCTTAACAGTTACAGTGTCGTATTTCAGCACAGAATCTGTAAACATGAAGCAGCTCGGCAAAGACACTGTTATTCAGGTCTGAGCATCACAGAACAGCCGTCAGCTCTGCTCATTTTATATGCAAATGTGTGGCTCATCTCACATGCGAAAGGGGTGTGGCAGCATAAAACAGAATCTAGAAAGAGTTTTTTTATGTTTCAAAGAAAGAGGTCTTTACTCACGTCATGGCCTGATAAATGGACTCCACACCGAAGCGCATGGCAAACTCATCCACAATCTCCTGAGAGACGTCATCAAAGTAAACTTTCCAGGCGTCATCACCTCTGACCTCTGGGATCTTCACCACTCCTCCATTCTTCACCTCCGTCAGGTAGTGGAAGAGATTCTGCACAGATCACAATTCACAACAAACAATGTTTAACTAAGAGCACGACCAAGAAGCTACTGTCGTTCACCAGGAGCTTAAAAGATTAAGAAATGAATCTCTGTAAAGCTGCTTTGTGACAATATGTTACACAAATTCAAATGACTTGGCTTAAATCATAGCAGTGCTGATGTCACACACACACACCTCATGTAAACATGTGTACTGGCCGTGGGGTGGAGCCACCTTCTCTTCTCCCTTCATCTCCACACTGATCTTCAGCCTGATCGCCCCAGACACCATCGACTTATCTGTGCGCTTCTCTGCAGCGGAAACATGAGCAGGAGAAATCAGTGCGTGTGTGTGTGTAAGGGAAAGTGTTGGTGGGTGTGTTAAAGAGAAACTGTGTGTGACAGGACAGTGTGTGTGAAAGAGAAATTATATATATGTGTGTGTGAGTGAGTGTATCTGTGTGTGAGAGAGAAAGATAAAAGTTTGTGTGTTTCAGTGAACAGATGGTAAAAAGACAAACAGAAACAGAAAGCAGAAGATTTGAACAGTGTTTGAGCTGTACCGCGTCTCTCTATCTGACCCTGCCAATAACATCTACTACAGCTGATCTCAGAACAGTGACCGGCAGACAGACACAGACCAAACCTCATCAGCTCACAGCCTTTTCCATTACAAATCTGACCTTAGGTCAGACTGCAAATATAAGCTGGCCAATATCAAAATATAAGAGGAGCTGTTTCATAACAAAACTTTACACTAGAGATTTCAGCTGAAACTTTAAAGACAATACAAACAAAATGGGGTTTCCGCAACCCCATTTTAATTCTAAATGTGATGTTCAGAAGTTACACATTAAGACCTGGAATGTGTATTAAGAAAGTAAACAGGGTGAATTTTAATTTCACACTGACTTCAATAGCAGCTGCTGAACGTCTGTTAGATTGAAACACTAGATGCTCTCTGTGGCTGGAGCTCCACACATGTGGGTTTTATAGCATTATCTAAATGCAGTAATTGATGTCTGGTGTGGGCTGAAGTGTCTCAGTGAGATGGACAGATGGAGAGAGCGTGAACACACATCAGTGCTTCAGTCTGGCTCTGAAACCGCAAACTTCTGCAGGAAACCAAGCGGAACAATCCAACACATAAAGCATCAACAAAATCAACAAAATCACTGTTCTCTCGGGATAACAAGGCCATCTACACATGGACAAGACTGTGGAGGTTCTACTCATCAGAGAGACAGATCATCCAAGAATGAAATGAAAAGACTTCAAAAGCTCTGGTCCAAAACTCAGTTAGCTGTCTACCTAGACAAGGTTCTAGGGCATTGTAAGCATGTTTCAAAACACAAGCTGTTCCAGAAGGTAGGCAGAAACATTATGCTGCTTTCTAAGAAACCTTGTTTTGGGCCAAAGGCTACATTGCGTGAATCTCAGGATGGATTGCTCATCCAAGATGGTAAACAAAAAGTTAGAAATCAAAAATAAATATTTCATTTAATACTGAAAATACTAATAAATTAAACTTTTCATCACATTTGTGTGTTTAATTATATTATTCATACACTCCTAGAAAAGGTGCTTCATCATTGCATAGAAGAACCATTAATAACCACAAAACCAAACTCTTTTACAAAAGGCTCTTTGAAAGGGGTAAGAAAGAAATGGTTCTTTAAAGAACCTTTGACTGAATGGTTCTTTAGGGAACCAAGAATGGTTCTCTATCGCATCGCTGTGAAAAACCGTTAAGAACCTTTTTGAGGTGTATTGTTAGCTTATATAAATGCAACATATAGCAACATATCAACTCTACCGAATTCATCATCACCTGATGTTCTACAGCAGACAATCACACTGAGGTTTAAACGGAAGTTTCTGAAGTGAAACGTGAGGACCAGAACATACCGAGATTGTACCAAACGTCCATTTCTCCACTCAGCATTCGCACCTCGATGATGGTTTGACCCAGAAAATCATCCGACTCCTTCTTAAAGTGCTGCTTCACTCTGGACTTTATATCATCATCTTCATCCCACACACGGACTTTAATCCTGTCTGTGGCATTATGACACTCGCTGTGGAGAGACCAAAGGAGAGTGTGTAAAAGACGTTAAAAAGTGACATTAAAGTCATTAATGAGAAAATCGTTGTTTTAAAATGCAAGTGAGAAGTCTATGACACTGAGTGTGTTTATATACACATATTGTACACTAATTACACATAATTACCTCAAAAAGTATAAAGTAAATGCCTTAAATTATGTTGAAAGACCATCAACTGTTTCCTAAAAGATAAAGATCAATTTATCTTTTAGAAAAAACAAAAATCAAGAAAAAACATTATTTACGAATCAATTTTACCTTTGAGGATGTGCCCAACAACAAGTATTGTCAGATTTAGCTAACTTCAGTGGAATAATTTTGTCCCCAAAGTGCAGTTAAACACACACAGACACACACAGACACACACACACAGACACACACACACACACACACAGACACACACACTCACACACACACACACAGACACACACACACACACAGACACAGACACAGACACACACACACACACACACAGACAGACACACACAGACACACTCACACACACACTCACACACACACAGACACTCACACAGACACAGACACACACACACACACAGACACACACAGACACACACACACACTCACACACACACAGACACACACACACACTCATACACACACACACACACACACACAGACACACACAAACACTCACTCACACACACACAGACACACACACACACACAGGCACACACACACACACACACTCACACACACACACACACACACACACAGACACACACAGACACACACACACACACACAGACACACACACAGACACACACACAGACACACACAGACACACACACACTCACACACACACACTCACACACACACAGACACACACACACACAGACACACACAGACACACACACACACACACACAGACACACACACACTCACACACACACACACAGACACACACACACTCACACACACACACACAGACACACACAGACACACACACACACAGACACACACACACACACACACAGACACACACAGACACACACACACACACAGACACACACACAGACACACACACAGACACACACACACACACACACAGACACACACACACTCACACACACACACTCACACACACACAGACACACACACACACAGACACACACAGACACACACACACACACACACACACACAGACACACACAGACACACACACACTCACACACACACACACAGACACACACACACTCACACACACACACACAGACACACACACACACAGACACACACACACACACACACACACAGACACACACACACACAGACACACACACACACACACACAGACACACACACACAGACACACACACACACACACACAGACACACACACACACACACACAGACACTCACACAGACACAGACACACACACACACAGACACACACAGACACACACACACAGACACACACACACACACACACACACACACACACACACACACACAGACACACTCACACACACACTCACACACACACAGACACTCACACAGACACACACACAGACAGACACACACACACACAGACACACACACACACTCATACACACACACACAGACACACACACTCACACACACACTCACACACACACAGACACTCACACAGACACAGACACACACACAGACAGACACACACACACACAGACACACACACACACTCATACACACACACACACAGACACACACAGACACACACAGACACACACACAAAATGTGATTTGAAACTCTTGAAAATATACTAAAAGATAAACCGCACTGTGTGCTAATATGCTAACAGAGCTGCTACTGAGATGTGCTGTAGTCTGTGAGCTGGACGAAGCGGCTAATAAGAATGAAATCAACATCACACCTCTAGATCAATCCGTTTATCTGCTGGCATGATGCTTTATGGAACACGCTGCATACTAAAACATTATGACTTTGGGAAAAATCCTGGTGTGAACACAGAAAAGAACAAAATCGTTTTTGACTACAGAGGTTTATAGTGACTCTTCATGAGCACATAAAAGAATTTACTGTGAGGAATATTTGATAGATGCAATGTGCTATTATGGCAAAAAAGACTATCATTCGTCAATCTGGCAGTTAAAAAAAGAAAGACAGGGGCTGGGAGAGACTTGGGGGTAAGCTTCATGTAGCAAACACAAAGAATCCCTTCGAGCCTCTCAGACCAATTTAAACAGGTCAGAATGTATTTTATAAGAAGCACCTTTCTCTAATTCTATGCACGTCTTTCTGATACAGACTCTCCAAATCCCTGGAGTCTCTCATCAGCCGATACAATGAGATATTTGTCACAAGCTCTTCTCTTCCTGCAGCTGAAGGTACATACACACACTGAATATGACAGAGCAATTTCCTGCTTGCTAACTTTTCTCAATTGCTCTGTGCTTTTATGAAGAGCTGTCAGTTCTCAAGTCTATATAGCAGAATGTTGCTCTCAAACGCTGTCCATGGTGCTGATATGGGCAACGTAACATAGAGCTGGTACTGTCCATGGTGCTGAAAACACAAAACTGCACAGCAGTCCCACCATCTCTGAAAGGGTAGACTGAGGTAAACGGTCCAAAATTACAACATTTGAAGCACCAAATCCAAATGGCCAGAAAGAAATATAGTTTTAATAAGCTTTGTCCTTAACGTTCTTATCATATAATGGTTAAAATGAGGCTCTCAAAATGCCATATTCGCTGTGTGTTGTCTAACAAGAGCCTTGACAGTATACAGTATATTCACAGTATAGCACAACCTCTCATAGCTCACTGCTTAAGTAGGTCACAGATTCTATATAATTACCTGTCACATTTCAGATGTCTAATACTGAAGCAAGCACAAACTTACACAGTGTAGTAGAGTAACGTGACCTCTTTTAATATTCTCTCTCTCTCTCACTGTTGTTATTTGTCCCTCTGGCTCAGTTTCAGGTGTCTTCATTATATCCCTCACTTAATTTTCATGCCTCTCACTATATGGCCGCTGGTATTATAGTGACTGTGAGATCTGTAGAAAAGAGCTCATTCACATATAAACAGACTGTCCACAACTCTAAACTCTGACTGGATGAGCCACATTCAAACCTGTTGTACATTTCTATTACTACAGGTTCCATAGTTCCACGGCCCACAGTTAGACTGATAAACTATATGACTTACTTAAAGAACTCTTGTTATTTTGATTATGTTTAATGTAACTATTTATTGAAAATGTTGGTGTCTTGTTATACTGCTGATACTGAAGCTGTGCAGTGATTTTAACATCACATTGTTTTCAGACCAGCAGTAAAATCACACAGCTTGTGGATAACTGCTATATAACCTACATGGCCCAGAACATGTAAACAGCTGCTTTTTTAATTTTATTTCAGCTACAACTATTACTAACAGACACATACAATCCAGTACAGAGCCACATATAACAAACATGTGTAGTAGAACTGGGCTCTTCTGTGTTCTCTTGTGGCATGACAGTGTGCACATGATGGGTCTGGTGTAGAAGAACACAAACTACACAAACCAGCAGCTGTTAGTGATGCTTAACAAACACATGAGTTCATGTGTCTGCATACTTCACCACGTGATGCACTCACATCTGCCCTGTTATCTTTCTTTTTGTTATCTGCCCTGTTAATTTGACATATTTTTCTGTTGGTCCATCTCTCTCTTTTTCTCTTTGTATCTCTCTCTCTCATTTTCTCTCTCTCATCCCCCTTCATTGTAAATACGTTTAAAAGCTCATTTCTCTCATCTCATTTGCTTGCTAATTGGCTGGTTTCTCTGCTGGGACAGCTTTGATTGGTGCAGATATCTGTGGGGGCAGAAAGGGGGAAACCTACTGGTTAGTCATAAGGCCATCAACATAACATTTCCCATAATGCTCAGAAGCCATTTCCTGTAGCCAACTTAGACATGTGACAGCACAATTCACTGTGAAACAAATCTCTAGAATCACTGGAGAACTTCCTCTTTGAATGACATCAGTGCTGGAGGAAAGTGTGCATTACTCAACAGCCATCAGCAGCCATTAACAGTGTGATACATGAGAGCGGTTTGAGTGAAATGACCCTGGAACACCCATAATGGAAAACTGCCAGCCAGAGTGCATCTGGATTCAGTAACAGTGCTGTCTGATGAACGCACCACTGCTATTCTTCATATTTAAAGCTGCAATCCTTAACTGTCTGGTTAAAAATGAACAAAAGTCAGTTATTGATCAAGAACATGACAGATCAGTGTCACAATCTCCTTATCTTACCCTCATTTACAACGTTTATAGTAATGATTGGAGCTATGGGGTCAGATTTCACGGTAAATGTCCATTTGTAAATCGAAGAAAAAATACGGCTACTATATCACATATCTGGGCACTGAAGATGGTGCAGTGCTTGTAGCTTGTTTCTAAAGCAGATGTTTAGAATTTAAAATCGTCTTGCACATTAGGAAATTAACTCTGAAGTTGTATGTTTCAATCAAAGATGACATTGGTCAGAGAGGCAAAAGTAATGGACTGCAGCTTTTATTATGGTTAGGGATTTAAAGCAGTATTAAACTTTGGAGCTGGAATATTATTTACAAAGATGATTTTGAATATACGCCCCATACTCTATAGTCATTTTGTGCATTAAGGATCAGAACCTGATCAGATCCTCCACAAACATTGGCTGGTGTTTAGTTCAAGATTAAGTTTGTGAACTCAAGCTTAACTTAAAGTGGGCGTTGAAGATTAGAGGTCATATACTGTAGAGTAACAAGCTGTAACTCTAATCACCGCCTCTAATAATCCACCAATCTCTCGCAGCGATAAACATCCACAAGTTCAAAACAGCAGCAGCAGAAAGCAGAGATGAGTCCTGAACTCAATGCAGTGGTTTGTAAATCTCTCTGATGTAATACAGGTTGAAAGGTTTCAGGTTATCACACATTGTCTCTCTGACAACCACAGCGGTGCCGTGAAAACATGCATTGATCTAAGAATAACGGTTTTGTTGAGAGCCCAGTCAACTTACTCTGAGACCTCCAATACATCCACAATCACACAAATCACACAGGAAATGAGGTCACTGCCAAAATCAGACAGCCATAGATACATTGATCTCACAGCTCTGCATTTTGGATTGTCAGAAACACTAACTGCTAACAAAGGTCTCTGACAGATGGGTCAGGACAGTGAGTCCGGCCTTCACTTTAATGTGACACCCAGATGGTTGCAGAAGAGTCCAGGTTACCCACAAGAAAGTAAAAACACAGATAAGATCTCATTATTATCTTAATTATTTCTCCTAGACAACAATAAGATTAAATGAAGAACAAATTAAAACTTTTGCTTAAGTCTCCTTAGTCTCAGATATTTATCCTGCGAAAGACCCAGAAATTTCCATTCGATTTTCAGAAGAGATCTCAACAATGTCTCAAACTGAATCAAAAGTCAACACTATTGAAGATTTCAAAATGAATTCAAACTTTACTCATTGAATTTACCCAAATCCAGATTATTTATCTTCATACTCTTTAATGTATTTTAACATTTGTCTCATTTGTTTCTATTTTTATTTCTCCTGAGTAATTTTAGGAGAAACGGGATAAAGTTGATGCCTAAATGAAACACAACAGAGATCTCCATCAAGAGATCTCCTGAGCTATGACAGAACAGCCTCTGAGAAAATCAATTTCCTCTGGGTAAACTTCAGCAATGGCTGCCTTCAGGAATATTAAACAAACAGTCCCACGAGACCACGGCTAAACCACCAGACTACAAATGATTTCCATTACTCATAATTTACGACCCGAAGAGACCTTTCAAACAGCCTTTTTAAGTATCAACACGAAAAGAAATATTTCATAGTCTTAATGGAGGCGTTCTTCAGACAATGTAAAATTAATGAAAGGCTACTTAAATAATTCATAAGCCTTTTGAAAATTTGTGATTGAGTGACAGGAATGTTGTGAAATATAAACAATATCTCAGCACTCAAGTTCAACCTGGGTTTGTTTTTTAAGCTTCACTGCATAAGAACTTCCAGTAATCCCAAATGAACCTGTTCACACTCCAAATCAGAGACTCAGAGCAGATCTTCAAGAGCAGTGTGCTTGTTCTGAAACGACAGGTCGTGAACCTAAAATAGGTCAACATGATGGTACATACAGCAGAAATAAAAACAATGCATAATGCAAAAAATACAACACAACTAACTTATATAATCAGAGTTTAAAATCAACTTCTAAAAGGGGGACATTTCCATATTTTAGTTTTTGATGTCAAAGGTTGTGCCTGCAATATTTCTGGTGTATTTTGACAGCTGTCAAAAGTAACTATAGGAGAATGCCAACGAGGACAGGTTCTTTAAAAAAAAAATCAGCTATGGCTTTCTTGCCATGAGGGTAAACATGATGTTTGGATGCAGAGATACAAAAATAATATTTTTATCATTCACATATTTTATGAGACACTTGATTATGAATCCTATCCTATCACCACAACAGTATCTGTGTTCAGAGCACAGAAGGTAAATTAAGAAATCATGAGCCTCACAAGAAGAATTTCTCGTCCCAGACAGGGTTGAGGTTTCCAAAGACAGTTTTGGTCCTGCGTTTGGTCTTTCCCACTTGTACTGTGACATAAGGATCGCTGGAGCCCGTCTTGTCTTTGGCTTGTAAACCTTGAGCACATAAAACTAGAGAAAAACAGAAAAAATGTCAAGTTGAGATAGACTCTGTATTCATGAGTCTCGCAAAAGAAAATAATGCAGAGCTTCAGGAACTGGACACTTAAAAAAACACAAAGCAATAAACCAGAGACACACACTATCGGTCATGCACTGTGTGTGTTTGTGTGTATGTACGGCACCCTAGCTAACAAAAACGTCAATTCAAAACAGACAAATGTGCAATAAAGCAACATAAAAACAGTGTGAGTGTTACGGTGGCACTAAACTCGGTCAATAGGAAGGCCAGTCGTGTCCCCATCCATCAGTGAGGCAACAGAATTTCACAGGAAGCTCTTGGCTCATTAAATATGAAAGAGGAGGGTGTTAAATTATTCAGGGAACATATATCCATGGGGCTGGAGACAGACACGGATGCAATGTCACAGGGCTGCTTGAAGAGGCTCATAAAGTCCAGACAGTTTAGCCAGAATAAAAGAATGCTGTTGTAAGTGTGTGTGTATTTGTTTGAGTGGCCAGCGATGTATTCACACATTGAGGAGTTTGTTGTTATATCAGTGTCTTTCACAGTGGCTGGGATATTGTTTTTGGGATTGTGATGTTGGGATATTGTTTTGGGGTTTTTGGATCTGTTTTTGGGGTCACGTCCTCTAACTGCACTGCGAGGAAAGTTATTTTCTACCTGTTCACCAGAAAAAATGTTTAAACGTCCTTAAAACATATAAACTTCACTTAAGAGGTAAACAATGTGAGGTGACATAAATAAAAATATCCAAGATATTAAGAACATAACAGTAAATTTTGCAAAAAACTAAAAATTATGAAAATAAACTTTATAAAATTATAACAAAATTAAATTAAGGGAAAATAAACTTATATATTTTTACTTCTCAGGTAAATATGTTGTTTTAGGGATGCTTAGATATACTGGAAAACGGGAGAAAACTGATTAAGAAAATTATTATTTTCATTGTTGTACCCTGGTTCAGTTCTGCACATTGTCAGTTCATGTTGCTGTCAAACTAAATCAGAATTCAGAGGCCGGTGATTATAAGAACCTTGATAAATAAATCAGGAGCACATGAATACATTTTAAAATTGGAAATTCGATCACAAGCAAGCCTGGATAAATTAAAGCTGAGAGCTGTTGAAAGCTGTTCTTTCCGTTGTATTGACACTCTGACAAAATAGAATAATTCAATAATAATTCACAGCCTCTGTGTTTACCCAAAAAGACAGGTGAGGAAACATCACAGACCTTCTCAATGAGAAACAAACTTCTCTTGGCAGACAGCTTAACTGTTTGACTGAAACAGAGCAACACGAGGCCATACATCAGACAACTGAGTCTATATGACTCAGTTGTCATATAGAGAAGCTTCTGCGACTGCCTATTTCCTCTCCAGACCAGATGGCTGCTGTCGTCTGGTCGTTTGAGCTGTCAGAAAACAAGCAAAACTCTCGGCAGATTTCCCAATCAACAAAACTGAGCTGCCGTTTCTCTGTGGACGAGATGTTTCTTCTCTGGGCTGCTGCTGGACCTGCGCTGGGGGGCTTTTGAAAGGTGTTTTCATAAATGTATTTTCACCTGGAGTGATGGATTATGGGTCTTCTACAGCACAAAATGAAATGATGAAACACATGCTTCTCTATTACACGCAAGTATAGATGACATGTTTATCTAGAATGCACTTTAAACACAACTGCTCTGCTGTAGACCAGCGTCTGCTGCCGTCACTCACCTGTGATGGTGATCTTGGCAGACCATTTGGAGGTTCCTTCCAGCACGGCTTGTTTGGCTGTTTTCAGGTGGGTTGTGAAGTCTTCCTTCGAGAGCTGGAACATCTCCTGCATCACCTCAAACACCTCAGGCCGGTTCTTCTCCCTAATCTTCATCCGTTCCTTCATGGCCATGATGATGTTTTGGGTTTTGTCCTCAGCTCCATGTTTGGAGCTCTTTTCCACCGCCCCTGTAATGATCAGATGAATCGGAAAAGGTGTGTTTTAAATCATGGGATGTTAAAAGCAGTCAAATATCAGAGGTGTTGAGATGTTGTACTATTTCTGATGGACAAATATATAAAAACTGTAAAAAGAAAAACAAAGCTGCCAAAATCATTTTTAAGTAAATAAATTAATCTACAGTTTTTAGCAAGACTGAGAGTAATATAATATTATTAGGAGCTAAATAAGATAAAAGAATATATCTATTAAAATGAATCATTCATAGACGCATCGCACTATTAATATCATGTGAATGTTTTTTACTACTTTAAAAGACTCTGAATGTCAGAAAGCTGAGAAATGTAAGACCCAGTTTATTGGCTGTGATGACCTCATAGAACTACACCAAATGTTCTTCATTATCAGTGTCCCTTTTTAAAGGCAGGGTAGTCAATTTCAGAGAGGTAGTGATGGCAAGCTAGATTTGAAAGCCTAAGATCCCGTCCTCCCTTCAGAGAGCTCTCTAAAGCCACGCCTCCTCCAACACATGAACACAGTTTGACAGACAGAATGCAATGATTGGACAAGCATTTAATAGTCCTACTAGACCAGTTTGGCCAACCTGAGAGACCAACTAACCATCTTAGACTGTTTTATTTAGCAGGGCCTAATAAATATGATGACATTGATGATTCTTTTAATAAATCTCTCTTTAAAGGCCCACTTGTGTCTCTGGCAGATGGCCATATTTGTGAGGTTTACTAGAGAACTCTGTAAGATATATTGCCCCCTCAGCACTTACTGTAAGTGCAGACTGACTTGAGCACTCATTTGAGAGGGTGTGTTTCAGTCTTTAATAGTGACGATTGCACTGTTTACATGACAGACCGTAGAGAGAATAAAAGACAGCTGACAAAAACACACCATCAGAGCTGAGAGACAGACAGATAATAGTGTTTCCAAACAATTAAGACTGCTAATGAGTGTTTGTTAGAAATACTCTAGTTTTCAACATTTCTGGATAAAAATAAAGAGTTCTTAAACAACTGCTGTAAGAACAAGCTATGAATGATGCACCATCTACAGTACCTGGACAGTTTACAGACACAGTTTACATCACAGCTGACAGCTTTTAATTATAAATCATTATTATAAACTTACTGTTGTGAATCGAGGTACGGTAAGGAGATTGTGTTGGACACTGATCTGTCATGTACTTGCTCAATAACTGGTTTTTGGACTGTGGCTTTAAGTATGAGGTTTCTGAATCATAGACTCACGCTGGAGACAGTCTGCATTCAGAAGATCCTGACACTTCTCGTGACATTTAACCCCACACTCAGTGCAGCGCATGCCCTGTCGAGCGATGCCCCACAGCAGCCCCTCACACTCATGGCAGTAGGTGGGTGTGGTGGCCGTCCACACCTCAAAATTATGGGGTGTCGTGGAGGAGATTGGATAGATCAGTGCCTGAAGGGTCTTTCTGAGCACATGCAGTTTCTGAGAGAGAGACAGAGAGAGAAATTAGAGTGTTAGGGGCAGTTAGATGCACAGATGTTGTCTTGCCGAGTCAATGGAGATCTTTGCATTGAGTGCTGCTCTGATGTTCTCAGCACACACACTGTTGAGGAAAACAATCTGAGCTTCAGTACACACAATGAAACTAAAACAGGCATTCATTTCATTCTGTTGATATTGGGGCAATACCTGGAAATGTTTCAGACATGAGATTGTTTATTGTGAAAGTTCACAGTTTGCGTGTTCGCAGGAGAAACACGTGATGGCAGGTGAGAGTGACTGGCAGCACGGTATGTAAGATCGCAATCAACACATGCTGAAAATCTGTTCTTTAACAGCTGAAGAACACACAGAAGGCCTGATCTCTCCACTATTCTTTGCTTCTTTCTCATGATGCACTTTTGCTGAGACGCGTGTGCTGACTCCCACAGAGTCATTACAGTAAGAGCTGCCGAGAACATCACACGCATCCAAATGCCTTATAAACAGATGAGCAAACACAAGAACTGCAGTGAAAATTCCAGCTAACTAGCAAAGCTTTAGTAAAAATAGATAAACGCATAATAACACTTTGTACATCTCTGTGGGAAAATTTCAGTACAAAACCGCAACACCTTCAAATATAACGTGCCAAATATAAACATAGATAATAATTCCTAACTGAAATTAGGAATAACATGATTGATGATAGCTATCTTATATTTTAAAAGGTTGTGTCAACATCATTTTTTTTTCTTGACCATATTCCGCACGTACAAAATTAAATAGTGTTTTTTGTTACTGTGCCTTTCTAAATATTTTTTGTAAAATACGTCATGAAACTTTTTTCATGACGAAACATTTTTTTTTAAAAAGATTGTCTTTTTAATGTAACCATAACAGTATACAGTTAGAGTTTTTTATTGTGATTATGTAACACTATTGAAAGTAGTCTGCATTAGGATTAACAGCTGGCCAAATCTAAAGAAGACTTTCCAATTTAATTCAGCAACAAAACAGATGACATATACACCGAATAAAACACTAGACACTGAGCCAGAGAGAGAGAGAGAGAGAGAGAGAGAGAGAGAGATTCATCACTCATGCTGGAGAAAGTGGCCAGCACTGTCACAATCTCCAACAGAAATGAGAAACAGAGGAATTAAACCCATCTGTCACACACACAGCAGCTAAACACACACCCTTCTCACTAAAACCCTCATAAAACCAGAAAACTGGCCACTGTGTCTTTAAATTCGGTCATCAATTAACCGCTCTGGTATCTTTTTAAATCCCCGTGATTTTCTTCTTTCACATTAACACAAAAGCAGAACTCTTCCATGCAACAACAGTTCTTGATTGTCAGTAAATGACTTGATTTTTTAGTTTTGGGTGCAGTGTCACTTTAACTGGAGGACTGTGCACATACACACCTCACATCAGCTCTCTCTCTCTCTCTCTCTCTCTCTCTTTCTCTCTCTCTCACTCTGCTCCCTGTCTTTGGTGAATTAAGCAACCAATTTAATGTTTGGAATGAGGCCTTCATGTTTGCAGCTCTCGTCTTCTAGACTCACTGCAGTGATGTGCTTTACTTTCTGGAGTGCTGAGGCAGAACTTCCTCTCTGATCCACAGCAGGTGCTGGGATGCTGGAGACAGCTGCTGTCTACATCAATCCCTCCCCAGCTAACAATTTTAGGTTGTAGGAACGTTTCTATTAAGCAACAGTAACATTAAAAATGTTATTTGAATGTTCTAGTTACATCACAGACTCTCTCTCTCATTATCTCAGTGTTGCCTTTAGCTGTGAGCTTTCATGAAACCGCTAGTGATATAACAGGTTTTTCTGTCCTTGTTTCCCAGTGTCGTCTGCAGCATATGGACGCCTGAGCTGTTTTTTGCAATAGTTTGTCTGAGGGATTCTGTTTTTTCTCATCCTGCCCACTCAGTTTCTCATTCCCTCTCTCTCCCTCTCTCCGTCTTCATTTCTCTCACTCACTGGTGTTTTTAATGGCTTTAAAACTCTCAGACATCTGCTCAGCCTACTTACAAATCTGCAGGCCAGTCACAGCCGGCATCTTTATATCTGAACTTCCTCCTGCACTGCTTCAGTCTCATACACGAGTGATCAGATCCGAGCGGTTCTGTTGAGTCTATTTATCACACAACAACACAGCCATCAACTGAATGACTGAACACATGAAAGCCATCAAAACATCACAATTATGAGCAGGAAACTTCAGCTTTCAGACTGATCGATGAAGAAGTGAGAAAGAAATATGAAACTGCCCAAAATCAAACACAGTTCCATTACATTACAAAATGTTATTTTACATTTTACATCTAAAAATGTTCAAAACGTCTAGTTTTTAGACATTGTATTAACGTTATTGCAATAAAACATTAAATACAGAATTAAAAAATGTTTGAATAACCATTTTTAATATATGATATATATGTATATATATATATATATATATATATATATATATATATATATATATATATGTTTAAAAAGTTTTACTATTACTAACATTTACTAACATTCGTGCAAGAACATTTTTTGGGAACTTTGAGAGAACTTTAAGAAAATGTTAACCAATGTTCTGAAAACATTTGCTGTTAGCTGCTGAATGAATGCACACATAAAAGCCATGCACACGGCACACTTACAAGCAGGAAACTCAATCTTTTCAACTGGCAGATGAAAAATATGGAAGAAATATGAACTTATTCAAAACCATACACATCGCGCTATAATTATGGCTTTCAAATGCACAAGCAGAAACATCCCAGGAAGTCTTAAAGCCCCATTACTGTCAGAGATGTCAACAGAAGAGAAAACATCATTATATGCCATTCTGAGATTACTTTTATTAGCAGATAGAAATCCATTCATGAGAGGAGGTCTGGAAACCAGAGTAATTCTTCTATCGATTAAGACTTTATTTCCTCTATCCGGGTTTGGCGCCTCTGCAGAGCTAAAGTACCAGACTACAATTAAAACTGAAACCACAGCCAAAGAAGAGGAATCAGACACATCACACATCCTAATGCTGCTTAAAACACACAAACAACAACAAGAGCATTCTGAACTTCTGACAGATAAACACAGACAACAGACGAGCTGCTCAACTCAGTTCAGAGTGAAACACTGAGCCTAAGCTCTGCGTTTTGATATGCAAGTATATGTGTTATAATATATCTCTGTGTCTGTGTGTTTTAGCTTTACTCATGCAGTATTATTTGTGTCACATGACTGCTCCCAGCTCGACTGTGACCATCTGCTTACAGAGTGAATTATACATTGGCTATACATTATATGTATGTTCAGAACTCACCAACTCCTCGTTGTTTAAAGTCGATCTGTTCACCAGTCCAAATGCAATACCTGCCTTTCGAGCCGCCAAAGTCTGCAAGAATAAAAAGAAAATGAATAAAGAGAAAATATTAAAGAAAATGAGACAAAGACAAATCAACAGAAAGCTACAAGAAATAATATGTTGTGTTATACTGAATAAAGTCAGAACACTGAAGTACCAGACTACATGATATATATATATATATATATATATATTTTTTTTTTTTTTAATTATTTTATTATTATTATTTATTATTTTTCCTCAGACTTCATATACACACCTAAACTGTTATTTACAGAAGCTTACGCTCAGAAAAGAACTCTTCTCTTCTTACAAACCATCTCATTCTGTGCAGGCTATTTCAAATGCTTTCATACATGAAGTTCATGTAACTTCAGATTTGACTTTAGAGTTAATTGGTTTTAAAGCATTATCATCTTGAATTCTGAAATGGATTTCTGAAGAACCACAGAACTGTGGTACCATCAAGCAATGGTTTTAGCAAATGCATATAACATTATAGGAACCTGAGAAAACGTTTTCTTACACCATATAATGTTATAGGAACCTGAGAAAACGTTTTCTTACACCATCACTTACTGAAACTGTATCTAACATTGGACTCTCAACTCCACTTGTCATTCTGTTCTCACCAAAATTAACACAAAAAGTCAATTAACACAAAAAAATGTAAGTGGTAGAGACACTTACCAAAGCCTAAAGTATCCAGATGCCGAGAAAAAAGAAAATAAAATTAGAGAGGGAAAAAAGGTTGAGCTGCTTTACACACAGTAAAGCACATCTGACCTCATACCTGTTATCATGCAGAAAATCAGATCATGAATGTTTTTCTAAACAGCTGAATGAAAGCTGCTGAGGTGAGAATCTTTTCTGAGCCACAATCCTTAAAAATTCAAACTCACCTCTAACATGCAGAAGTTACATTTCCCTCATGCATCTGCTGCGCTATTGTTTTATAAAGTTACTGTAAGATGTCCTGATATTTTCCTAATGTCTGCCAGTACTGTTGCCATAACTGTTACAAACAGACAAGATCAGACTGCATGTGTTAAGCCAGCTAAAAAAAACATGACCCAAAAGAGTTCAGGACAGAGGGAGAGAAAGACAGAGAGACAGAGACAGAGAGAGAGAGAGAGAGAGAGAGAGAGAGAGAGAGAGAGAGAGAGAGAGAGAGAGAGAGAGAGAGAGAGAGACAGAGGTAATGGGGGACACTACATGGCCAGTCAAGAAGCCATGATTAGCCATATTTATATCTGCAGGCATGACAGCTCACAATACTCAGGTAGTCTTTACCAACTAAACCTGGAGCTGATAGTGGTAAAGACCCAGCAGGCTGCTAACAGCCGTTTGAAGCCGGGGTGCGAGGGAAAAGAGGGCAGAGTTCACCTCTACATGAACGCCAAGTGTTGATGTAAGTTTACACATGCATTTACGTTGCTGAGTGTTGCTGCAGGCAATGGAACTTTCCAGCTGAGCTCAGATCATCTACATTTTGAATTAAAGCCCTCAGTGTATTTTAGATCTTGATCCTGTCACAGGTCATGTGACTAACTGTTGTTGCCATGAAGCAATCACACAACCCAAAGAGGGGAAGAAACAGGACAGAGGCATGATGGGAAAAGACCAGATCAGACCCGGTTCAGCACTGACTTCACACACGCTGTAAAAGGATTTTGAGACACGCCACTTTTACATGATTTAAAACAGCACAATTAAATCAGAAGTCAATGAAGCCCCAATTATATTTTTGGGTTGAGTTGTCAACATTTCCGTTTTTTATTGTTCTGGTGTCGATTGACAGTTTGCAGTTTGCTTTGGCTTTGAAAGAAATGTGACAACTCACGAAAAAATATCACCCATAACAATTATGGGGCCAAATGGGTGTTGACCACAGGACACGCCAAAAACCAAAGAACAGAACAATGACCCGTACTTACCAAAACAGAGTTGGGTTTAAATTTCATGCAAAATATGGACAGATACAGCATCAACATTTGTTCTTCAAAACTGAACATTTGCACAAAACTGAATTTAAAATCTGTTAAGAAAATCTGAAGAAATGAAGGCAACATGAGCTAAAAAAAGATTAAAAACAGAATCCTTTGAAATGTTTAACAAATACAAAAATATGAATATAAACATATGACACATTACACAGATGCAGAAAATCAAAATCGTTTCTGTGAATTTACTATCTACAATATCATCAATAAAACAACACTTTAACATAAAATATATCAGTGCTACACATTTAAAAATACCAGACAGATTACCTACTTTTACTCGTAGGTGAAGCTTAAAACACCCAAAATAGCATCAAAATGTAAATGCACGTCTGCATCTTACGCTCCCTCCTGTGCTACTGAATAGCCCCACCGGTGGCCATGTGCACAGTGGCTCTGATTGGTTAATACAGTCATCTGACCCTCCATCAGTCAAACATAAGCTGGGTGTGATTACTCACCAGGTCTCGCACAATCGGCACGGTTCTTTTGCGGCGTAAATCTGGCATGCTGTCAATGCTGTAAAGTATGCTGCCAACCCTGGAGACGCAGGCAGATTTACACTCGATTAATACCATAATCACACTGTATAGTGTGAAACATTACCTGGCTGAAAAGATGTTGTGTGATTTACAGCACTGGAAAATAACATGGGATGGGCAAAGGGGGCTGGGGTACAGGAAGTCTATCATAACTGCTTTTCCAGTTTACAATGTTAGGTTGTAAGAATGTTTCCATAATGTTTCCATTAAGTTACAAAACCATTAAAATGTTATTTTGATAGTTCTAGGAACGTTCAAAACTTGTTTTTTAGACATTGTATTAGCAATATTGCTTGGTTATAAGAACGTTATTCAAACATTTTCTCATGAATGCAGTGACATCACCAGTGCTCACAGGACTGGGGCCTTTAATAAAAATAAATGCCAACGGCGCTGGATTTATTTAATTATTTATTTTTGATAGCTCATTACCAAAAATTCAATTCATTCCCAGCCCATTTATTAACCTGGATACACAGGCCTGCCAACAATTAACACCAGATCAGGTCCCCAGAACATCCAGAAATAACATTCATGGCACATTCATGCTCCTCTGCCCGTTGTTTATCAGAGCATAACAACATCAGCCTGTGTTTGTGTTTGTGTAAAGAATAAAGAAGATGAGATCTTACAGCTGAGTCACACACCAGATAACGCCACCACACACACACACACACACAGATCTGTAAATCTGTAGATGTTTATGGATGTGTTTATAATACTGCAGACAGCAGGGCAGTTTCTCCTGTGTGTGTGTGGAATCAGACGGGTTTTACTCACCCTCCACCGGTCAGCCCCAGTTTGGCCGGATCCAGGATATTGGCACAACCCTGTCAAACGAGAAAACAGCTCACAGACAACTTACACAAATCAATAAAACACTGAAATAAATCACCTATACTTAAAGTATGCAAACACCTCACCGAAAACACATGTTGGGCATGCAAAAAATAAGACAAAAGAAATTCTCTGTGCGTTCCAAACAGAACAAATGAACTTGTCTTTGAAAAACACTTTAAAGGGAGAATAATTTAGGTAACGCTACTGGACTGTTGAAAAGTTCTCAAGCAGTTGAAGGAAAAAGGAAAGCAAAAACATCCCTCAAAAACATCATCATGGAGTACAGCTACAGCACGCCATCCGTTCTCAATTGTTACTGCACTTTCTGTTTTATAATACCATTAGTTAACATCACCACCAAACAATGAAGTAGAGATGTTACGCTGAAAAACATGCACCATGTTTACGAACACTCAGAAATACACACACACAAATACATAAGTACAGAACAGAAGACCTCTGTATCCAGAATGCTGCTGTCTGCAGGAGAGAAGCAGAAACACAGAGAGAGAACGTCAGAAATAATGACACATATTGATTCTTTTATCTATAAATAACTGCTCGCACTTATAATGACTTGTGTTTAATGGAGTCAAACAAATAGTGCCAGCACAGCTCCTCTGCGACATTTCAGTCTGTAATTTAGAAACGCACACACACATAAACATACAAACAAACCTTCAACCAATAGATCATGTTATATTGGTCATACAGTGCTGTCAAAAGCTTGCATGCCCAGCCCCTCATGTTTCTTTAAATACACCTAATCAATATCCAAACACACTTTCTGCCAAATTTCAAAACCTCAGAAATGAGGTTACACCAGCGACTGTTACCCAGCCTGAATTCTCACATTACAGCAGATCATCTCTAAACCTCCTGAAACCCCAGAGTCTCTGTCTCTCTCTCTTTCTCTCAGATCAACTCAGACTTGTTAATGTTGCTTAGGTGTTTAAATGGAATGGCTGTGATTCGTTTGGTTCAGTGTCATTTCTGCACAGCTCACTGGACCATGTACATCATCAAAGTGACTGAGACTTCAGAGGGAGAGTCAATAAACATGTGGACACAGGAAGACTAGCTGTGGTGAGTTTAAATCTAGCTGGTTAATGGAGTGTAGATAATAATGGTCAAGTATTGATCAAGTCTTTCCTGTCACCCGTGGCTTCTGTGATGCTCAGTCCATGAAGAACATCCTTCAGTCTAAACTGAGAACTTAACATTATATATTCTGATTTTAATGGTTTGTTTAAAATCTATTTCCTGCTTACATACAAACAAAGTATTTAAATCTGTTCAAAATACTCAATTTATAACAACTGAACTTATCATTTTTGGTTTAAGTGAATCTTATGAAATGTAACTTTGCATTATACTTTTTTATGTCAGTTGAGCACATTTCCTCCACAGTTCACATCACTGTACTGAATTGAGATGTTTTACTTGTTTTTTCTGATTCACACTTTTACTAGTGATTGCTTCTCCCTCCTCATCAATATATCAGATGTTGGTGAGTGGGCAGGAGAAATCATGTATGAGGAGAAATCATGTATGATGAGGAGGAGAAATCATGTATGATGAGGAGGAGAAATCATGTATGATGATGAGGAGGAGAAATCATGTATGATGATGAGGAGGAGAAATCATGTATGATGAGGAGGAGAAATCATGTATGATGAGGAGGAGAAATCATGTATGATGATGAGGAGGAGAAATCATGTATGATGAAGGATTTCTCAGACCCATTATATATGTTTAAAGATTTCCCTGTCAGTGACACAGATGAAATGAGATATTTTGTCTCAGGAGAGAAAGAATACACTGTCTGCTGTATCGTTCTTTAAAATGAAGATGATAGTGAACAAACCCTCTTTACACAGCTGTGTCAAAAGTCTTTCCCTGATTAATAATCTATTCATCAGGATTGGATCTTTCTGTCTGTCATTGATTGGATTATGGGCCATTCCAATTTACCAGAATGAAATTTAAAATATCAAAATGATGTAATATTTTGGACAGACTGCATTCATAAAGAAATACTGAGTGGGTTTACAAATACAGTCGACTGATCTCAGTGGTCCAGGCAGAAAAATTAAATAGACACAATAAATAAACACATGAAGCGAGTCGGGCAACTCAGACTACAAGACAAGATATAAGAGTGACAACAACACTGACCTGCTTAAAACACCCTCGAGAGGGAGAATCAGCATGTGAAAGCAGTGTGGGCTAGAACTAAATAAAGACTAATTTGGCAGAAATAACAAATCTTGGGAGATCTCATTGCAAAAAACTAAAAAATAAATGCAGCAATCCTGCTGTTAAAACAAGCTTGAGGAAAGACAGAACAGAAATAGCAACAGTCAAAACCTCTACGAGATCTTTATATCATGGAAAAATTCCTCAGGTGAGTTCTTTAATTAGACAGTGAGAGACACAGAGCAGAAACTGCCTGTGAAAACAAGGTGCTAAATACTGCAGAGCACAGCTTCATTATGCTACAGGCCGGGATTCCTCCATCATTCTGCTGAATATGTTCAATAAAATGAATTCTACTTAACAATTAATATAAATGAATCTCACAAAAAATTCACAAACTCTAAAGGAATAAAAGAAATTATAAAATGAAAAGGAACTTCTTATTTTTACATTTATTTACAGATATTTCTCATCACCATAACGTATCCAGACCCTTTCAAAGCTTTTTTCTCAATATTCTTAATATTTTGATATATATCAATGTTCTCAATATTTTTAATGGTTTATCTTATTGAATTCTCATTACCAAAATAGAAAAAATCTATTTATTTTTGCTGGTGCTTTATTTCTGAGAATGCAAAACAGCACTGAAGCATGAAAACTGACCTTTATATGAAGTGATTAATATACATGTGATCAGTGACCAGTGAATAGTGTGAAATCATAATTGTTTCTTCTTCACTTGACATCATCAGTGTTACAACAGCAATCAATCATTGTCATTCCTGTGCTGATCTGGACTGTGGCTAATGTTTGAGAGAATCAGAATCAGGATTTGACAGAATCAGTTCACAGATCATCTGTTACACTGCAGCATGAATGAGAACTAAACAGAGAATCCCAGCAGTGCTGAGCTATTGTGAAGAACAGCTCTGGGGTTTTACTCTCTCACTGAGATTTCCACATGTAGGTCAAGAGAGTTTTCAGTGTGAGCAAGACTGAGTGGAAATTCCCTCTTTCCTCACTGACTGTGAAAAACTCTGAACTACATTTTTAGACACAGATGATGGAATTTCACAGTACAGCCGCAGCTCCTGTGAATTATGTTCTAAATTAATGTCTGCATCTGTTCTCTAACAAACAGCAGTTTAATATGATTAGTATTTCATGGGCAAAGTGACTTTAACAGGTTTAAGAATCGATCGCACACATACTGTATAAACCCTTGTTATACAACATGCTAAACCTGCTATCATTAAATGTTTCCTTTTATTTAAGAAACAGTTCACAGTTCACAGTTAAAATTACAGTTCAATTGTCATTTTGGGGTGGTATTTTTCTTTAAAAATAAATGCTTAAATATAAACAGCATTATAGATGACAGGGTTGATTTGACTCCCTGAGCTTAATGAAGTCACAAAAGGTGAAGAACATATTCATCTACACTCTGAGCCACTACACACACACACACACACACACACACACACACACACACACACACACACACACAAACTCACACTCACAAACAACACACCACACTCACACACCCAAACACACACACACACACCCACTCACACACACACACACACACACAACAACCACACACACACACACACACACTCACACACTCACACACACAAACACACTCACCACACCAAAAAACACACACACCTCACCCAAAAACACACCAACACACACACACACACACACATCACTAACACACACACACACACACACACACACACACACACCCACTCAACCACAACACACACACACACACACAACACAAACACACACACAAAACAAAAAAAAAAACAAACAACAACTACACACACACACACACACACACACACACACACACACACAACACACACAACACACACACACTCACTCACACTCACACACACACACACACACACACACACACACACACACACACACACACACACACACACACACACACACACACACACACACACACACACACACACACACACACACACACACACACACACACACACACACACACACACACACACACACACACTCACACACACACACACAACAACACACACACACACACACACTCACCACACCACACTCACACACACACACACACACACACACACACACACACTCACTCACACACACTCACACACACACACACTCTCATACACACGTTTACTTCTATCAATCAAAATGGGGTTGTTCTGTAGACTTCTATTGTTTTTATACACAGCTAATTATAAACAATATAATCTAACACTAACTCACACTCTAACCGTAACAGAAACCTTTCTGCACTTTTACACTTTAATAAAACTTTGTTTCCTATATTTGTTTAGTGTTTTGACAAATAAGGGCCTCCCCAAAAGGAGGTTTTGCTCAGATTTGTCAGGTTTTGCTTTACAAATTTGTCCAAAATATATGGTTAAGTAAACTCACACACACACAGACTTACACACACATACACACAGACACACACACACAGTGCATACACAAACATTCACACACAAAATCAACAGCCGGTTCTAACCACTCAAGATCAAATATTCATCTTGCCCTTCAAAACAACCCTCAAAAGACTCTGGGGTTTCAGGAACCAAACCTTGATAAAGACATCATCTGTGGGCCCTCAGATGACTAACTCAGTGTCTCACTTTCAACAGAAGCCTTTATCACAATTATAAAAAACGAATCAAAATTTCATAAAGGAAAAAATGACAAGTCTATACCTCCTGCCAGGATCTGCTGTTCTAGTTCCGCCATCTGTTTCCTGTAGGCCCTGAGTGCTGCTTCTTTAAAAGTGGGCCGTGTCCTCTTCTTTGGAGGTGCTTCCTGCACAGAAACCTCTGTAACATTTTTGTTCTCATCCTCTTGTTTTATCATCTCTTTCACCTCATCTGCTTCTGTTGTTTCTGTGGTTTCTTGAACCTCTTTTGCCTCCTCTTTGTTTTCTTCCTGCTCCTCAGCTTCTGCTTCCTGTTCCTCAGATTCTTCAACATACTCCACCATACTCACTTCATACTCTGCTGTATCCTCAGTCAAGGGATTGTCATCATACTCCTCGCTGTACTCTTCATCGTATTGTTCATCAAGGCTGCAGTCGTATTCCAAAACAGGGTTACCCTCCTGCGAGACTTCGTATTCTTGCGAGACGTCATACTCCTCTTCCTGATACTGTTCCTCTGCCTCGTTAGCATTTGTTCTGTTCTCCAGATTAGCTAGAACTTGCTCCATCACCTCCACATAATGTGTCTCATTGTCCACAGGCTGTTCAGCAGCTTGTTCCTCCTCCTCTGCCTTGTAATAGAAAGGTTCTGTGTACACATCAGAGTCAATAGTTGTGCTTGAGCTGTTTGCTGTAGACTGGGATGTTGTTCTGAACCTGCCCATGAATGAGGTGTTGCTTGGTTCTTCTGCCGGGGCACTGGTGCTTTGGGAACCTTTGTTCCACACAAAATCTAAAGCTGACTTTGCTCTTTGTAGAGTGGATCCAAATCCCCCGAAGCTGAATGTTTTTTCGTTAAGGTCTATGCTAAGCCTGCTGCTCCAGGATTTTGGGACCTCCTCCACTTTCTCATTTCCAATATCACTCTGGCTGCGGTACATGGCTGAGGACTTCTGGTTCTGCTGGAGGTGGTTAACATTGACCTCTTGTCGTTTGAGTGTCTGTGGAGCAGATTCAGGTTTGGCCGTGACTTTCTTTGTTTTTGGCTTCTTTTCTGGTTGTGGTTCAGTCACAGGAATTGGTACTGGTTTTGGTATGGGTTCAATTACAACATCTTGTTCAGGTTCTGGCTGTGGAATTTGTTCTGGTTCTGGTTCTGGTTCTGGCTCTAGCTCTGGTTCTGGCTCTATCTCAGGTCCTAGAACAAGCTCATGCTCTACATCTATATCTTGGTCTTGGCCTGTCTCAGGAGTGCTATCAAGAGTAAAAAAGGTCTCACCTTCAAATTGCAAATCAACTTCAAGGCATTTTGTAATTTTCTCAGGAAATCCAGGGTTGGCTGCAGGGTCAAACGGGCTACTGATCTCAGAGATTATGTTCTGTTCAGTGGAAGCATCCAAACCTGAATCAGCACCTTGTTCAAGGTGATGCCAATCTTTCCACGGTGAGAGGTCACCCTGCAGAGACAGCTGAGAGCCACTGTAATGGCTCCTGTCCCCTGATATACAAACCAGACCATTACTTACACCACTGTCAACAGTCTCAGTGGTTTCAGCTTCATTATGTTCCACATATCGTCGTTCTTGGCTCAAATTTTGACTTGGAGGACTAGCATACCAGGAGGAAGCCATGTCCTCTTGCTTCCTCTGCCACAGTTCCTGATCCGAAGAGGAGAGCAGAGAGCAGCCGTTTACTCTGCTGAAGTACTGACTCTCTGAGAAGTCCTCAGAGTATGACTGACATAGTTTAGAACAGTCAGACTCAGACCGACTGAGTTTGG
Organism: Chromobotia macracanthus; assembly: GCA_036877525.1. Taxonomy (NCBI): domain Eukaryota; kingdom Metazoa; phylum Chordata; class Actinopteri; order Cypriniformes; family Botiidae; genus Chromobotia; species Chromobotia macracanthus. The sequence continues at coordinate 1,518,913 of JAZGTH010000086.1, read as the reverse complement.
GAGTAGAGTAGTCGCTCTGAGAAAGCCATCCGGATGTTACGTCAGAATAGTAAGACTTGCTCTGCTTGTCTGGGTCATCGTAGGCCGCAGTATCCACATAGTGCACAGAGTATGGACTGTCATCAGCCAGCCGCCGGTGATTGTGGGATTTTTTCTTGTCCGTTTTACTCTTCTGTGGTGGTTTGGACACAATTGCATATTTGTTTTTATTTAATTCATCCAGCTCTTTGTCACTTTCCATAGAGTCCCAGTCATCACTTTCAGTTTTGTCTTTAGCAGAAACTTTGAGGTCCATGCTTTCATATGTCTGAGAGGAGGCAATCGCTTTGTCCTTCCTTTCTTTTGAATCACGTGCTAGACTGTCAGTTGAGATTGATATGCCCGTTCCTTTAAGCTTATAGCATTTTTTCAAAACTAAATCCCTATCTTGTGGGCTTGAAAAAATAACTACAATGGGTCGAGGTTTAGAATTGTAACATTCTCTTTGTTGCCCTAGTCGATGGGCGAGTTCAATTTTAAATGTTTTGCGTGCATCAACGAAACCCATTTTGTCTTTTAGAATTTGGTAAATAAGATCTTCAGTTTTTTCATATTTCTCCTCAGGCACATTTAGAAATTTCAGAGTAGCTTTGTTGGTCTGTCGGCTAATCTGTCTGATGTAGTCATGGATATCTCGAGTCTCACGTCTGGACTGTACGAATCCTGAGCGCAGCTGCTCGATTTCACTCTGCACCACCTCCACACTGCTGGAGATCTCATCGATGGAGCTTTTAAGGGCATTGACATGCCCTCGAAGTTCAGAGAGCTCAGACTCAATCTGACTGATTCCCTGAAGTTCCTTAAAGATCATTTCCATCACATCCTGAGTCTGACTGATGCATCCTGTTGAGCTGGACCCTGGCTCTAGGGCTGTGTTTTTTTGTCGCCCAGCCCGGTCCAGAGATTTGCTCCTGATGCCAAGAGTCTTTCTCCAGTTGCTTGCTTCTGAATCTGAAGACACACATTCCTGGCTCTTCTTCCATTTTCTCAACTTTTTCAGAGCACCCAATCGAAGGGTGTGGAGACTGCTGCGCTCTCCCCGCTCGCCCTCTGAGCTACCATCAGAGGGCGCCAAACTAATCAAACTCTTCCTGTTCCTTCTTACCGGCATTGTGTAAGCTTTTTGTTCATCGAATCTATGGACAAGTTTTGCCTCGTTTAGAGAGTCAGAAAAATTACTATCAATTGATAGGACCTCATGAAATTCATTGTTCAGAAAGAGGGCATTTTTTGGCAGTCCATTTGCAATTGCTACACGGTAACTAAATGTTGGGGAGAGTGAGGAACAGTCGTTTTTTCCGTCATCCTCCTCAAGAGATAAATTGCGTGTCGATGAGCATTTGGAGATTTTTTTTACTGTGCTTTTCAATGTGGTCGACAACGTTGGGTTCCGTGCGTGCAGCTCGGGTGACGTTTTTGGTTCTTTTTTGTGTTCGCGGCTCTCTTTCTTCTTTGTGGTATTTGCCAATTTCTTTGTAAACATTCCTTTGCAAATCTTTACAATGTAAGACGATAGCTTTTTGAAGTGGGCAGAAACCATGAAGAGCGATGTTTTAGCAGTATTGCATTCCGGATGCAGCGTCACAAAACTGGTCTTGAATCCAGTGGCTGCTGAAACGGAAGCACACAAACACTTCAGAGTTTGGAAAGTCAACCCTGATGTCTGAGAGGGTCTGGAGAAGTGATGACCTCATACGCCAATCAAAAATCATTGCACATTCTCAGTGAGGAACATGTTCAAGGGCTTCATGTCTCTGCAAGAGAAGAAACAACACCATTTCAGTTCAATGTGAAATGCATTGTATTGAATGTTACACTGACACACTCCATCATAAGTCCTTTTGCATTTGAGGACCAGGTTCTCACAGGACTGTCAAATCCAATCAGCTGAGCTGAATGTGTCCCATTTTGTCACTATTATGGAAAGCGTCTTCCCAGCTAACAGTTTTAGGTTGTAAGAACGTTTCTCTAACGTTTCCAAAATAAAACAAATGTTATAAAACACTGAATAAAACACTTGATAAATGTTCTTGAAATGTTCAAAAACATCCAGTTTTTTAGACGTAGCATTAACATTATTGTTTGGTTATAAGATAATGATTGAATACTGTAATTTTTAACTGTTGCACTAACATCTTAGTAACAACTTAACAATAGCTTTTTAATATATGTAATATCTAACATTAAAAACGTTCTTTTAACATTACTGCAGCAATATTTTAGATAACATTTATGAAAGAACTTTTAGAAATCATAAACCAACAATCTGAGAACATTCCCTATTAGCTGGATTATTTACACATAAACCAAAAAAGACTGAAGAAACCAAAATTACAATGTCTTTTCTGTAATCTTTTTTTTTTTTTTTGTAAAGATTACTTACAATGCATGGACGAGCCATTACACCGCTGAAATCCTAATAAACATGAGTATGTGTTTACATTCTTGTACAAATTCATGAAAGTGTGAAAACAAGCTTTAAAATAAGACAGCTGCTCTGTTAGCTATATCAAGATAAATGACTTGTGTGTTTACACTGCGCTCCCCAAGATATATTTTGGTTTCAGTTTGTCAACAAAATGTCTTGCTTGATATCATGCTAAATATGTCCTAATATGGCCCACAGCACTACACATTTGGTTTGTCCAAAAACATGCCTGATTTAAAGCATCAGGTTGTTAACAGAGAGATCCATAAACTGAACTGGGTGTGTCAGATAAGAGAGACACAGAAAATATGACGTGGGTTCTCAAGACCCGGATTAAGAGTCACTGCTCCAGAAAGCCGAGTTAATACAGAAGGTCAGCTGATCTCTGGAAGATGAACTGGATTCATTCTAGCTTTAGTAATCTAGCATGTGTAATATCTCGTGATCCAGAAACACAACCTGCATAATAATCAGAGCTGATTCAAATTCTAGAAAACTCACTATGACTGTTAACCTGACTCAGACAGTCTAGATTTTAACAGAGAGAAATATGTTTGAAAAAAATCAATAATTCAGACATGACTGGCTTTGCCTGAGACCTCATACGTTATTCATAAACGATGATAAAAGATGATTAATAAAGACATTTTTCATCACTGCACTGTAGGGCCTCGTTGTGTCTAATTACTGAAGATGGTTAATGTGGGATTAACAAATTATAACAGCCTTTGAAATAGAGATGAATAAGGAAGGTCAGTTTATACTGTATGAGTTTAGTGGTGTCTGATAAAGATGCATAACTATTACTATTCATTTAATAATTCTTTCAATCTCTGCAGATAATATAAAGGGTAAAAAAACCCTACAGGCTTACAACGTAAGAACAACGTAAAGAACAGACCATCATAGAGACCAGGGTCAGTCGATAAGCAGGAACATTCTATCAAATGCAAAGCAGAATGCTACAATACACTCAGATTGCATTAAATTTCCAATATTTCCCCATCTTTCCCATATTTTAGAAATATCATAAAACTCATTGAAACTTTGAAACAACACAAATGAAATGTGTTGTGAGGGAAAAATCCAAATACCAAAATCCCAAAGCAAATCAATATTTTAGCATCCTTAAAGTAGCCGCCTTTAACCTAGAGTTTGAAACAAGCTGTCATTTTATTAATCATGTTGAGGAGATAGTAAACGTTTGACTTTTACTTTACACAAACATACACGCACTAATGATATTAACTAAATAACATTTCTTACTGCTTTCATTTGATTTTGGGGTGACATATCTTGGACATGAGATTTACCCGCTTCAACACAAATAATTCACTGCCTCTCTGATGACAGACACTTAATGAAAACAGATCATGGCAGTCAATCATTAGGGTCATGTGACCACAGTTTCACTATTTAAGACACTTTCTTTATCTGTTATCTGACACTTAATCTAATCAAGATAATAAAAAGTCCAGCAAGTGGTTTCTCAGACTGTGATGGACATTTTAAAATGCATGGTATTTGTCAATCTAAGTTCACTGTCTACTCACAGAATTAAGTGTAGAACAGAGAATCTGAGGTTTCTAACTCTCTTTCCCAATTAATTTATTACTTCTTTTGTGATAAATTCAATTAAAGTCTCTTTATTAAGCCATGACAGAACAACACACCTCAATCAATCAATCAAAGCAAAATAGAGACAATGGCATCAGCACCTTCCACAGCAGGTAGAGAACAGTGTCTAATTTACACTGTTAATGTTTTACTGGTTCAGCGCTGAAGATTATTATAATACATCATGGATCTTATACAAACTCTGTTCAGAGGAGCTATGACTAAGTGAAAACATTCCTCTGAGTTGAGGCTCATTAATTCAACCCCACTGATCTGTATTTCACAAACTGCCTGATTCATTTCATAATATAAATGGATGGATTCCAATTTTGATATGAAACAGCCCAAGACTCCAGCGTCACTGAATTACTTAAGGATTTGTTGCTTTGGATTTACAATAAAACTTTGCTCAAGCACACACACACACACACACACACACACACACGAGATGTCTACTGTTTTAATACATAACTAGTTATAAACAATTTAACTTAACCCAACTCTAATCCTAACAGAAAGACTTCTGCATTTTTTCTTCATAAAATTTTTTACTATTTTTTAGTGTTTTTACAATTGATGTCCTAAAAAGAAGGTTTTGCTCAGATTTGTCAGGTTTTGCTCAGATTTGTCAGGTTTTGCTCATTTCTGGGTACAAATATGTCCCAAATATATGGTTAAGTAAAACCACACACACATTTAGAGATGTAAGGAATGGCAGATTTCTTTAGAGTAATATAGTTTTGAGGATGTTACACTGTGTTCTATGTAAATGTTACATAAACAGTCCACCAACTTCTACACCTGAAGGTTCAAGAAAACTGTCGTTAAATCAATGAAACTGAACTGCCATGTCAAACAGACTCAGATCCACACCAACAGCTCCAGTATGAAGACTATGCAGTATGATAAAACTGAAAAAGTTTACATTTCAGTCAGTTAGTAGTTTCGTGCACTTATTGTTTAGCTGCTCCAAATGATTGCTTTTGACAGATTGTTGTGCAACAGCTGAAATAAACAGATAGCTCATTAGTCGATCTCTCTCACTCTCTCGCTCACCCTGAGGGAAGCTGATTGTGAAAGGAAGCTCATGTGTGTCCGTCTGAGAGCTTGAGATGCAGAAGAGAATTATCGATCCATTGCAGACACAGTGGGCTTGACCCCTTACCTCACACACCAGCCCCTCTTGATGCATATTTACAACAGAGAGAGTGGGCGAGAGACAGGCAGAGAGACAGAGAGAGAGAAGAGAGAGAGAGAAAGAGAGAGAGCCCCACCCACTAACACAATTACAACCCATTGCTCATCTCACATTCAGTCATTACTCTGAGAAACCTTGACATGCACAGATCTCTGTCCTATGCTTTAATAAAAGCAAATAATTCACATTCATTACCAAAAAAGACAACAGCTAATTCTGTTACAATGTTAGAACAGCTGGGCAGCTGACCTGACATGCATGCATTAAAAACATGCTAATTTGTGTGTGGCAATGCATCAGTGCTCTCTGTGCATGCTGTCAGTTCAAGCTCCAGCTGAAAAATGCAGCAAATCAGAGAATCCCGGGAGCAGTGGAATTAGAAAGCTCTCCCGATAATAATCTAGCATTAAAATCATCCCTTAGACTGCGTGTGCATGCCACCAGATGTCAACCCAGTAAAACATGCTGAAAGCATCAAGGGGCTGAAAGCGTCGGACGCTCGCCCCCCTTCCCCGAACCACACACAAAGTCTAATGGCATGCAATACTACAGGTCACATACTGACCAACAATCAAATCTGAGCATTTCTGCATAATGCTGTGTGAACACACTGACTTTATCTGCAAATAAACTGCATGATCACTTGCAATGCCATTTCAGATAACATGGACCAGGCATCAGGTGCAACATCTTAACTTAGCCAAAAGAAGCACAGTGAAGTGAAGACACGTACCTGAATCACAGCCCTCTCCTATAGCATGCAGAATCCATCTACTACAGAGCGGCAGCAGCAGAATCGTCTAAAAACTAAACTCTTATGTGTCCGGCCGGGAAGCAGACGGCATCCTCTGAAAACAGAATGCACACAGCGAACCCTTCAGACGACAGAACCTCAGTTCCACGTCCTGCTCTCCTGTTCTCCGTGATCCATTCCTCCTGCGTCCTGCTGCAGCGGTCGCGCTCGGCTCAACCTTGGGATGTTGCCTGGCTTAGTGGGCGCATGCTGTTGCAAATCAGGGAAGGACCCTAGATAAAATCCCTCTTCTGTGTCTGACGTCCCCCCAGACGCAGGTGGCGGCGCTTGGGTGAGCAGCAGACAGCGTCTGAGACGGTGGAAGCCCTCCTGTCTGGCTGCACGGGAAGCTTGTGTGTAAATGCGAGCAGACGGGAGTCTGTGTGTGAGAGAGAGAGTGAGAAGCCCTTAGAGGAGAGCAGCACTGAGCTTCTCTGCCTCATGCAAAAAGAAATGCACAAAGCCACTCCTGCGATTCACAGAGCTGCACACGTGACGTGAGAGAGAGAGAGTGAGTGAGCGAAAGAGAGAATGAGAGAAGAGTCAAGAGAGAAAGCAGGGAGGATGTGAAAGGATGAGAGACAGCAGGGGGAGGAAATGTGTGTGTGTGTGCAGCTATTTAGCCCTTGCGAGAATCTCTTTACCTCCCTCTCTCAACCTCTCTATTCTTTGTCTGGATGTCTTGTTCATTTTCTAATTGAAGGCCTTTATTTAGTCAAGAATCACTGCTGTTGCTGCTCATGTGGAGTCATACTGGGGGTTTGTTCAAACACTCAGTACTGAACTTCAGTGTGTAACTCGCTTGTTCTGCAGACATGAACGCAGTAAAAATCATGCAGCTTGTTATTCCTTTTCTAAGCGATCAGATTTATGATGGACTACACTGTGAGAGAGAGCCTGAGAGAAAATTGAGTTTGGGCTTCTTCAACTTTAACCATCTAAAAATCATCTAAAATACCTCAGCAACTACCCTGAATATGATAGCAAGCACCTAGATCACCCTAGCAACAATATAGCAACCACCCAAACAAATTAACCCATATCATTCACAACAACAATCCAGATCACCTTAACAACCACTTATTAATATCCTAGAAACCAGATGAAAAACCTTGGCAACCAACTCAGAACATGACAGCAACCTCCTAAAACCCCATTCACAGCAATTTACCAACTGCATAGCAACTCCCTGGCAACCACCTATAGCATTGTGGTGGTGAGTTTCTCACATTTTCTGCAGAAAATATAAAAAATCTTTCATGACAATCTGCATTAGAAAACTGGTTCACTAATATGCACTGATATCTCATGCACACTATATTGAAAATCCTGACATCAGCCTCTTTTGCAGTTAAATACGAGTCTTGATTTAAATAGCCGCTATGCTCATTCACAGTTCTGTGCTCTGTATACTCGTAGAATGTTAATATCATTTCTGATTGGTTCAGAGCTAAGAGCTGTACTCAGTTTAACTGCTGCACGACATCTCCAGCATTTATTATGATTTCTGTATCACTCAGGAAACAGGGAACATGTCGCATAATCCCACAAACAGGCACTAATTTATCTTGCCTCCCAGGGAGAGAGAGAGAGAGACAAAGGGAAACAGAGAGAGAAAAAGAGGGAGACAGAAGGAGAGAGAGAGAGCCAAAGGAGGAGGGAGAGAGAGAGAGACTAATGCAGATCATGGGTCTTGGTCGCCCCCTAGTCTAAAGCTGTGTAGATGTTACACAGATGCTCCTTAACAAAAAGGTTCTTCTCGACACAAACAGATCAACAGCACATTCAGTCTAATGCTCTGCTTTCTCCAACACATGAACACATATAGAGTTTGACATACAAGCAGAACATTCAGACCGAATGCAATGATTGGATGAACATTTTATGGTCCTGCACCTTCCACAGTAGATGTATATTTATATAAATATATTCAGATCACTTTACTTAGTGATGCTATCAGGATGTGAAGAGACGTTGAACCAGCATAACAAAAAAATTTTCTGGAAAAACAAACGGTACATTTTGAATTTATGTTGACTGTAGGACCAATTACAGGCCGGTTAATTTAAAACGTATATTCACCACAAATACTGTGAACACATCCTACAACACAGCGCTGGGTTTTCCACATCTGTGGTCAATTATTTTATTAGTTTGGTGAGAAACAGTCACAGACAGACAGGGCTGTTGACAGAACTGATCAATGCGGTTTTGTTTCAGTTGAACTGAGAACAGAACTTTCATCTGCTGTTCATTTTGCTTGTGCATTACAACCATGATGACAACAGATCTTAAACGTTTTGGAAATATAAAGGGGAAAACTTTTCCAAACAAAAGTTTAGACTGATTCAAACCACTTAAGACAAACAGTTGTTTCATCTTAATGAAACTGATTGGATATTTACTCTGTCAATAGAGTGAAACTCATCTGCATGGTGTCTCTTCATTCTCTCTCTCCTCTCATACAACCCATCAATCTTCCTCTGTCTCTCATCCGGTCATGAATCTGAGCTCCAGATGGGTCACTGTGTTTAAGCATTAGACCTGGTTCAACAGTGAATCTCTCCATGACCTACATACAGCACAGAGAATAATTCCCACTGCATACCGCATGACCGCAGGGCATTCATGAACGTGTGTAATGCTCATACATCATACAGAACATATGACAGAAGTCTAGCAGGATTACTTGTGGTATTCCCAATTCAACAGGAAACTAAAAGTAACTGGAGTTAATACATCATGAACGTTGTGTTAGTATATTTACAATTATCATTTTCTTAGCAACACCACCAGCAATGGAGTTTTCATTGTCAATAAACAACGCTCATTCTGAATTACTTCCTGTTGTCTGGATTACTTCCTGTTGTCTCACCTTGAGTGAACGCAGGTTCTAGGGTTGTTGCTAAAAAAATTTAGGTTTGGGTTTTAACTGAAATTGGAGACATAAATCAGCATCATATTATTATTTTAATCCTGGATAATCATTATTTTTGCATTTATTGTGTCAAAAACCTGCTTAAATTTCATCTTTCAGAAAAATTCATGAAGCTTGTTTTGCATAATGCTGTGGTGACTGAAATGGAGGAAAGCGCAGTGACTTCAAACATTCCTGCATGTGCAACACAAACAGCATTTCTGACATTTGAGAAAATTACAGTTTTGAAGGTCACAGCAGAGCAGAATGATATGAAACACCTGAGACTTCATCCAATACAGTAACAACATATTACCGTAAAAAAGAAAACAATATAATGATGCAGAAAATGTGGCTTCAGGTAAACAGACCTGTTGGCAGAGCTACAGTTCTCATGAGACATGGGTTTCAGCATCTATAGCAGAGGTTGGCAACCTTAGATACACACACACGCACACATGTGGTTTATTATTTGTAGGCGTAATGATTTTTATACTGAGCTAATTCAATTTTTGATGCTGTTTCCCTAACCCCACCCTTAAACATAACCACCACAAAAACTTTTGGCATAATTTAATAAAAAAAAACAGCATTTATAAACCATTTGGTTTATAAGCCATTTGGTTTATAAGCCATTTGGTTTATGATGACATAGGAAGTGTCCACAAAAACCGTGTTTACATCATTATACATGTCCTCATACATGTGTGTACACATTTCCTTGTAAACCACATATACCAGCACACACACACCCATATTTATAAATGCAAATACACAAAAATGGCACTTTAAAAGGCTGCTGATATAAACCTGTCCACAAACTGTCATGTATATCAGTATAACTGCACAGTTTGTGACCAGCAGCAGAGAGTGAAGATGGATAGCTCAGGATTTGCAGGGTGTCTGGTGTCAGTCAGAGCTGTGTGCATGACGCACAGGTGTGGACTGCTGCATTGCAGTTCCGATCCATCTTCTAGCCCACCAAACCCCAAATCTATCACGCTGAGAAACAGATAAGACTGAAACTCACAAACACACAGCAGAAAAACACATTATCACTCACTTAAACATTCATAATCACCAGAACAAACACATTCTGTTATTCATCACGTTAAAAATGCAGCACAACCCTCAGTGGAATTCTGAAGCCTCTTCGTTTGACGCAAGTTCTCCAAAGCTTTCCTCTAGATGTGCATCAACAAACTCTACATCAGTAAGCACATACTACCTCTGCCTGACTCTATTTCTGCTCAAAAACATGACATGACATGCCTTTAAAACATTAAATGATCGAAATAAGACCAAAACAGAATTGTTGGTGTTGGGGATATAATTCTGATACAGAAACATTGCCTGCACTCCTGCAATGACTGCACTAAATTGTACTGTCAAGACTGAAGTGACTGTCACAAACATCTGCTCAAGCCTGTTTCTCAGCTGGTGAGGAAACTCCGGCTGAACATTAAACTCAATGTAAGCATGTGTCTCTCACTGACTATATTCAGAGCGAGCGGGAATCTCTCAGCTGCTGTCTGTGTGAACCCAGTGATAAAGGAAGTGATGTCAGTTCACACAGCACTTCAGCTCTCACTTTCTTGAAAAAACCCAACTGCTACCACCAAAAAAATCAAAAACAGACACCTGTGTTCAAAGATGTCTTGTTTTGTTACTCGGTAACTAAATCGGTAACACAACAACTCTCAAACAAAATTGCCAAGAACATATCCACAATCCATATCCATAAACACAATTCCTACCCACAATTCTAATTACTGTAATACCAATAAGATTAAAAGATAATTCATTAAATTACAAATTATTTATACACAATAAGGGAATTTGTAGTACTGCCATTCATTTCAATAAATTTAAATCAATGCTGATTTAAATAAAAATGGTAGTTTTACTGCCACTGACAGAAATGTAAATCAACAATAACTTAAAAAAAGGCTTTATAAAAAAGGCTTAAAAACAAAAAACTGCACCGTGAAATATAATTCCTTACTATTTTAATTTTGAAACAAAGCGTGACCTGGACATATTTTGAGAGTTAAGCGTCTCAAACATATCTTTCAAACGTTGAGCACAGAGCTTGCAAACTTCAGCAAATCAAGTTACAGGTTCTTGCTCAGAGATGCTCACTGTTGCTGCCTGGAACCCTAAACTTTGTATTCTGACAGATTCATTTAAACCTGCACGCCCTCACTCACAAACACAGCAGCACAGCCAGCCAATGATAATGAAACAGGTGATGTGCCATTTTTACAGTATGCATCACTGCACAATAAATGATGGACAGTGAGCATGAGGTTGAGATTACACACTCATTAACCAACAACATTTTAGGACACCTATTAGCATGCAGTCTCATGCACAAACGAACACACACACTTCTTTCAGTCATTGTGCTCTAGTTCCCTTATAAGGGCCCCTAGAGAGTCAGGGTGAGAGTACGCATATTCTGTGACGTTTCTGCTGAACTTTATGGAAGCTCCCACTGAAAAACTCTCGTAAGATCTTCTCAAAATAAACTCAACGGCACTTTGCACAACTTTGCTCGTGGAACCATCTTTACCTGAAAGATCAGTTCAGATAACTGAAACTCTTTTGTATTCAGTGTAGACAGCAGGGTGTTTTCAGGACCACTGAGACCTTCAGGAGCACTAAGCATGACTGACTGTTTGGTGTGTGTTTGGAGGTGATGCCACATTTTCTTCCTGAAACCCTGTGAAATTGTGGAAACGAGTGGTGAGGCGTCTGAGGGAGCAGTAAAACTAAGCTCAGATTTACTATGTCTGCAATCAAGTCAAAATGACTGAAGATTTCATTATAAACATAAACATTTCTCATCAAATTTCTATCTGAAACAAAGTTAAAAAATGAAACCAACGGAGATCTCCATCAAGTCTCCTGAGCTACGAAAGAGCAAACTCTTAGAAATAAAATTTTGCTCTGGGATCAGAAATGACAGTCTTAAGTTTCTCATCTCCTGAACCTGGGGACAAATTTTGTTTTCATAAAATTATTTGATCACTTATGCTTTGAAGTCCTGCATAAAATCTACCAGATTGCTGTGAAACTCTGTTATCTGTTGACTTTATTTCTCACGTTTAACTCTCAGAGTCCTGCCGGCCTGTCCTCATCTGAAACAAATGCCTCATGCTCTTGAGGTTGCAGCTAGATAATCGTTTAAACAGCTTCACCTGTGAAACCTAAATTCTTTCAATTACCTCAGTGTCATTTGCACCACAAGGAACTCTGATTAGTTGTCACACCAGAATTAAAGGAAATTTTTCACATTTAAGCACCAATTTTGCCTCTAACAAGAAGCAGCTTGTCAGTGATCCATCATATCAGACAGATACAAGCGCTTTATTCCACCAGCTGCTGTCCGATCCTTCATCAGACGTCACAACAACCAAACACAGCGATTGGTGATGTAGCTGCTATTGATCAGAGGCACAGAACTCCAGAATAATTGACTGAGGGTCTAAAGGACAGCTGGTACAATAATTAGTGATCAAGATGAATTTTTCCATCATAACGGCATGTGATTAACGCATATCTTCCAGACATATAGAGCCTTAGTGTTCATTTGGGAAATGCAGGTTCGAACCTGACCTGTGGTATGTCTAGATCAATTTCCCCTTCTCCCCCATAATGAACAGTCTCTCTTCCACAGTCTCCATCAATATTTACTGTTGACCCTCATTTTGAGTGACAAGACATTGCTATGCAGTTGCTAGGGTGCTGCGGGTAATTGCGGGAGACTTACTAGTGGGATGCAAGATTTCAAACAGCATGATTTAAAGGTAGGGAGGCATTTTCAGAGAGGTCAGCAATAGCAAGTTAGCTTTGAAAACATAAGATCCTGCCCTCTCTTCAGAGCTTCTCCATAGCCACACCTCCTCCAACAGTGCACAGACGTATGCAAATAGTTTAAAAGGCAAGTAGGTCATCCAATCACAGACGATATATATATATATATATATATATATATATATATATTATATATATATATATATATATATATATATATATATATATATATATATATATATATATAAATATAAACCACTTTACTTGGTGATCAGGATGTGAAGAGACTTTCAACCAGCATACCAAAACTGTTTCTGGAAAAGATCATGTACCCTGCCTTTGAAACATCATATGTAGCACATGAGTTACACATCAAAGTTTAATACTGAGGGTTATGGGTTTATGGGCAGTAACAGCACAGCATGCCTATGCAATCACAACTCCACACAGCCTGTGTTCTTGTTTCAGAGATCCACCGGCGTGTTGTCTGTATGTGTGGGCTGAGACTCAGAGGAGGTGGATCCTGCCCACAGACGACTGAAAGACTGTATTTACATTTGTATCAGATTCAATGTGGCGGTTCAACTGCCCACAGGATGCACCAGTGCTTACAAACATCTCCAGCCCTGCAAACACACATCCGTCTCATTCGAACAGTGCCGTTCAGGGCCGTTGTGTTAGTCACACGCAGCCATGGGGAGGAGAATGAAAAACAGTGGAGGAATATTGTAGGATTAATTCTCTAATCACCAGCAGGAAGCCAAGAGCATTGAGAGAGATCAGTTCAGGCTGCAAGCCAATGTGAGCAATTCTGTTTATCAAAGCCCAGGGTGTTGATTTATTCATGCTCTTAACAGATAGTGTAACTAAGACTTTAAACTCTGTTATCATTTACTCACTCTCATGTTGCTCCAGTCTGATTTTGTTTGTTCTGTGGAACAAGAAAGATGAAGTTTAGCACAACGTTTTAGTTGATTTCTGACATTTCACATAATCATGAGTAACAAAAAACTTTATTAAATCTCACACAATTTCATTTGCTGTATACTGTATTTGGTTGCTATATGAAGCTTTTGACAAACAAAAAGACAGAGTTTGTGGTTCTCCTGCTGGTATCGGCATATAACACACACATGAAGTCATGTGATCACAACCAGTCAACACAGGATGCTTTAGGATGTCAGTGCTTTCAGCCAAATCTAATCTGCTGCATGACAGAGAAAGAGAGAGAGAGAGAGAGAGAGAGAGCAGAGAGAGAAGAGACAGAGAGAGAGAGAGAGAGAGAGAGAGAGAGAGAGAGAGAGAGAGAGAGAGAGAGAGAGAGAGAGAGAGAGAGAGAGAGAGAGAGAGACAGAGAGAGAGACAGACAGAGAGAGAAGAGAGAAGAGAGAGAGACAGAGAGAGAGAGAGAAGAAGAAGAGAGAAGAGAGAGAGAGAGAGAGAGAGAGAAGAGAGAGAGACAGAGAGAGAGAAGAGAGAGAGAGAGAACAAAAAGAGAAGAAAAGAGAGAGAGAAGAGAGAGAGAGAGAGAGAGACGAGAGAGAGAGACGACAGACAGACAGACAGAGAGACAGAGAGAGAGAGAAGAGAGAGAGAGAGAGACAGAGAGAGAGAGAGAGAGAGACAGAGAGAGCTAAGCTTTGGCACTAATGTCTATAAATGAACTGGGAGCAAATTTGTGAAACACACGCAAACATGAACATAACACATTTATTATTTATACTGTTATAATAAACGGAGCTCTGATTTGTTCTTGAAAACACCCATTCACATATACACACACAGCAGTATTTAACCGTCCGCTGTTTCAAAGCTTCAAACACTCGAGTGTCAGCCCACAGACTCACAGTTCACTGCCCATCTGATACACACAGAAACAACCAGAAGTGAAATCAGTGACTGATCAGATTACCTGTTGCTCAAACAATCTCCTCCTGTCTAAGCAGACAGAATAAGCTGTGGCCAATGTGGCTGTATGCACACAGAACATTAGAAAAAATACATTAAAAATGTTCTAAATATTCAGTTTTTTAGATGTTGCATTAACATTACTGTTTGGCTATAAGAACATTCTTCAAACATTTTTTAATTCTGTAACTTTTTAAAACATTTGACTTTAGAATAACGTTTTGAAAAACTATATATGTTAAAAATACATTCTGCTAACGTTAATGCAAGACATTTTAGAGAACATTAGTTCACAATCTGAGAACGTTTCCTGTTAGCTGGGCTGAACAATGTTCACAGAAAATGGGGGTGACGGGGGTTTCAGTGTGAGTTTCAGACTCAGCAGAGCTCTGAGGTGAAGCAGTGCTTGTTGATTCATAAGGAAGACTGTAAGGAAATTAAAGAGCTGCTGCTGCTCTGATCACATACATCTCCCACAGCGCTGTGATGTGACTGTGATGTGAATTCACAGCTCTGAATGGCCTATCAGACTCTGCAACACTGCTGAGGACTCGACCGCCACACTAATCACACTCCTGTGGACAAACCGCAACAAGCTCATTTATCCATTCCAAACATGAGCAGCTTACAAAAAGACCCTCATCTAAAACAAAACACCGGAGGCATGACAGGACAAAAGACTCTGTTCCACCAGTTAGCATGAACTCAGAGAGAATCGCCAGGAAAACGAGCTTGTTACCAGAATCAGTGCTGAACTGCTAACAATATGAACAAAAGAAAAGAAAAAGAAGCCTCCGTGATTATAGCGTGTCATGCTAAAAGACTGCCGTTCCTGAACTAGTTACAGATAAATTATATTTACTTGTTTCCATCAAATGCTAATGCATACACATGGAGAAAACACACAAACAAGCACAGTTCTTAAGATTCATCTGTGTTGTATTTGAAAGTTTTAACATCTGTTTAATGGTTAAAGGGTTAGTTCACCCCAAAATACACATCATTTACTCATGACGTCACTTGTGTTGTTTATGCTAACTTCACACACAGGAATGTGAAATTGCTTAAATATGGGATTTTTTTTATCAATATCAATTATTAAGTTCAGCTACACAAACTTTGTTGCTGAAACTCTTGGGTGCTTTATAACACGAGTCAGCAATGGGAAATTCTTTACTTTTTGTTCCACAGATGAAAAATCATACAGCTTACCAGCAAGATGTGGGAGAACAAATGATGACAGAAGATTCATTTTAGGTGCACGGTCCTTTTAAATCCCAAACAAATCTTGTTTGCGTGACTTCATGAGAGCGCAGGAATTCAGTGACTTCAGTGTCTGACAGTGATAAATATGAAAGAAAATATATATTAAACAGCAGGTCATAATTACCATTCACAGGACAGTAATGATAGAAATACTGCAGGCGTTTAGATATGAGGTTTGTCCTAATAACAGCCTGCAGACACAACACAGTACATGACCACCACGTTACATAATCCACAACTACCCACAGTACAGTGAATCCCACACCACATTACCAAAAGTGGATCCAAACCACAGTAACAGTACAGTGAATCCCACACCACCATTACCACAATACAGTGAATCCCACACCACCATTACCACAGCACAGTGAATCCCACACCACCATTACCACAGTACAGTGAATCCCACACCACCATTACCACAATACAGTGAATCCCACACCACCATTACCACAGTACAGTGAATCCCACACCACCGTCACCACAGTACAGTGAATCCCACACCACCATTACCACAGTACAGTGAATCCCACACCACCGTCACCACAGTACAGTGAATCCCACACCACCATTACCACAGTACAGTGAATCCCACACCACCATTACCACAGCACAGTGAATCCCACACCACCGTCACCACAGTACAGTGAATCCCACACCACCATTACCACAGTACAGTGAATCCCACACCACCGTCACCCACAGTACAGTGAATCCCACACCACCATTACCACAGTACAGTGAATCCCACACCACCATTACCACAGTACAGTGAATCCCACACCACTGTCACCACAGTACAGTGAATCCCACACCACCGTACCACCACAGTGAATCCCACACCACTCACCACAGTACAGTGAATCCCACACCATCATTACCACAGTACAGTGAATCCCACACCACCATTACCACAGTACAGTGAATCCCACACCATCATTACCACAGTACAGTGAATCCCACACCATCATTACCACAGTACAGTGAATCCACACCACCATTACCACAGTACAGTGAATCCCACACCACCATCACCACAGTACAGTGAATCCCACACCACAATTACCACAGTACAGTGAATCCCACACCACCATTACCACAGTACAGTGAATCCCACACCACCATTACCACAGTACAGTAGTAATCCCACACCACCATTACCACAGTACAGTGAATCCCACACCACCATTACCACAGTACAGTGAATCCACACACACCACTACCACAGTACAGTGAATCCCACACCACCATTACCACAGTACAGTGAATCCCCCTACCACGTACAGTGAATCCCACACCACAATTACCACAGTACAGTGAATCCCACACCACCATTACCACAGTACAGTGAATCCCACACCACCATTACCACAGTACAGTGAATCCCACACCATCATTACCACAGTACAGTGAATCCCACACCACCATTACCACAGTACAGTGAATCCCACACCACCATTACCACAGTACAGTGAATCCCACACCACCATTACCACAGTACAGTGAATCCCACACCACCATTACCACAGTACAGTGAATCCCACACCACCGTCACCCACAGCACAGTGAATCCCACACCACCGTCACCCACAGCACAGTGAATCCCACACCACCATTACCACAGCACAGTGAATCCCACACCACCGTCACCACAGTACAGTGAATCCCACACCACCATTACCACAGTACAGTGAATCCCACACCACCACGTACACCACACAGTACAGTGAATCCCACACCACCGTCACCCACAGTACAGTGAATCCCACACCACCATTACCACAGTACAGTGAATCCCACACCACCGTCACCCACAGTACAGTGAATCCCACACCACCGTCATTACCACAGACAGTGAATCCCACACCACCATTACCACAGCACAGTGAATCCCACACCACCGTCATACACCACAGTACAGTGAATCCCACACCATCAGTACCACAGTACAGTGAATCCCACACCACCATTACCACAGTACAGTGAATCCCACACCACCGTCACCCACAGTACAGTGAATCCCACACCACCATTACCACAGTACAGTGAATCCCACACCACCATTACCACAGTACAGTGAATCCCACACCACCATCACCACAGTACAGTGAATCCCACACCACCGTCACCACAGTACAGTGAATCCCACACCACCATTACCACAGTACAGTGAATCCCACACCACCATTACCACAGTACAGTGAATCCCACACCACCGTCACCACAGTACAGTGAATCCCACACCACCATTACCACAGTACAGTGAATCCACACCACCATTACCACAGTACAGTGAATCCCACACCACCGTCACCACAGTAAATCCCACACCACCATTACCACAGTACAGTGAATCCCACACCACCATTACCACAGCACAGTGAATCCCACACCACCATTACCACAGTACAGTGAATCCCACACCACCATTACCACAGTACAGTGAATCCCACACCACCATTACCACAGTACAGTGAATCCCACACCACCATTACCACAGTACAGTGAATCCCACACCACCGTCACCCACAGTACAGTGAATCCCACACCACCATTACCACAGTACAGTGAATCCCACACCACAATTACCCACAGTACAGTGAATCCCACACCACCATTACCACCATGTGTGTGTGTCGTGACATATGCAACACAGAGTGTATTGTGAGGTAGTTTGTGATACCCAGCGGCAGATGTGTGTGTTTGTCTACTCACTTTATCTATGGCTCATTTGTGGAAAGATATTTTTAAATTCTCTCTTTAAACATTTACTCATTTTAAAAGCAGATTTTCATCATCTGTTGTTTGCTGCTCATTCACAGCACCGACAACTTTTACACATTTAAGAAAAAACACCCTTCATCAAACAATTAGATCAAGTAATTAAATATGATGAACAACAGAAGAGCTTTTGGTGTTTTAAATAAACTCAGTGAAGCCTGCAAGCACATCAAAAACTGTTTTTACAGTGGAACAACAAAAAATTACTGTTGTATTTCCCACACAAAACCATTTTTCTGACACAAATATTAGTCGATTTAAACAATGAATCAATGTTCAATGTGGGTAAAAAATTACTCACATTTGGTTAGTAAAACACCACTCCTCACTCATTGGCTAGTTAACTGTACACAGCAGTGTGTTTACTAATAGCATTTTCACAATGATAATCCATATGGTTAAGATATATTTTCAATGTTTTGTCCATCAAAAAATAAAAACAAGTCTATATATCTATATATTTTTCACAACCTTTTTTATTTATATGATAATATGTATTTATGATATTAAATATAAAGTCTACTCCATATCACAACACTTCAAATTGTATCTAAGGTCCCTTTAGTCCCCATTTTTTTAGACATTTTTGTCTCTATAGTAATGCTACGCCAGCAACATCCTGACCCCAAAGTCACTCTCTGTGCTCACATATAAGCTGCTGTATAGGGCACGTGCATTTTTCCTGCACTGTTCCTGAAAAACAAAGAGGTTTCTGCTTACTGTGGGAATATTCTGACCTTCCTGTTTAATCGTCTCAACAAATATTGGTCTTTGTTTCCCGTGATCAATGACAGAAACTCACCTTCACACAGACACACAGAGAACAGAAAGAAAGCTTCATTTTTTCTTCCTTTTATTCTCCCCTAGTAATGGGAACATGCTGTTTCTACTCATCTCTCCCGCCCTTTCTTTTTTTTAGCAAAACATCTATATGGAACGGATGGCTCTTATGTTTAAACACAGAACCCTCATTATCTCTGTGCAGAGCTGTTAGGTTTGGGTATTTTAATCTATTTCTGTCTAAAATCTGACAATTTCTGAATAAACACGTACTGCACAAACATGATAATCAGACATTACAATCATCTCATTTTACAAATACTGTGTGTTCACAGTAAAGCTGGAACATGTCCAATGTCAGTTTGACTTTATTTGACCTCAACATAAATAAAGAAGAGATACGGATTGCAGCTTTAAATTTTTCCATCAAAAGGTGCCGATGGACTTACAGTATCTTTTCCACGAGTACTTTGCAGATTTCACGCACTTTGTCTGTTTAAGCTGCACCAGACTGACTGTGTTACTGTAGAATTCCAACAGGTGCCTGATGGCTGGGACGTTTCCTGCAAATACAATTTATCAAAAAATATTTAGAAATTGACATCAATCACTCTGTAGGGCAATAGTATTCAGGGCTAAAACCGTGACAGTTAAATAGAAAAACACATGGAATTTACAGAAATACACCAATAAAGCAGAGAGAACTAACAGAGCTTTATACATCTACAAGAGAGCATCTTCAGTGGCAGATGGTATCACTGGCAGAGGACGACACAGATGGTCCAGGTTTCAGTGCGGGTGCCAGGGGGCCACTGGTGAACAGGTCCAGAAGATGGATCAGGCTGTCTGGGGCCAGACAAAGGCATAAAACAGTGTCGATATAAATGTTTCTTCCTGCTTTCTCTCTCTCATTGTTTCTCTGCATATCCTCCCCGTTATTATTTGTTGTCTTTCTCTTGGGATGTGCGGGTAGCTTTATTTGGAAGGGCCTCTCCAACCAATGTTTCTATAGTAAGCTAAGCACTAAGTGTAAATGTATGTATACACACACACACTTAGTGCACACACTATATATATATATATATATATATATATATATATATATATATATATATATATTTATATTATTACAAGCTGAAGACAAATGAACTTTATTGCTTTGCAAGGCAATCTATGAGAAAATGTGGCTGACAGTTTCACAGTGCATGTAGGGCACAGAGAATCTTTAACCAGTGTGCAATTATATAAAGCCTTTCTATGTGTAATAATATACTGTAATGCAATCTAATGTAAAATAAGACCCAGCTAACACTCTTAAGTTGAAATAACATTTCCATAATGTTTTCATGAAGTAACAAGAAACATGAAGTTCAAGAAAAGCTGAAAAGATGTTGCACAGCTTTTTAGATGTTGCATTAATGTTATTGCTTTTTATACAAACATTGTTAAAACATTTTAATTCTGTAACATTTTTAAAATGTTATACTAATAACGTAACATTTTTAATATATATGATAATGTTAAAAAAACATTCAACTAACATTAATGCAAGAACATTTTTTCAATAACTTTGAGAGAACTTTATGAGAGATGTTAGCCAATGTTCAGAGAACGTTCCCTTTTAGCTGGGGACTTTCCACATCAAACCCAGCGAAGGCACAGGACATAAGACACAGAGACATTAATCACCTGCTGTTTGTCTGTGAGGGTTATATAGACCTATAGATGGAGAGAGTAATGCTGTGTGGTGCAGAAAGCAGATTTACCTCTGTACTTTATCCGTTGAGTGTGCCATGCTCACAATAAAGCTCTTTATAATGGCTGTGATTAAATATCTACAGCTTGTGCGATTTCCACCTCACACTGGATGAGTTACGACTGTAGTTTTCATCACATCAGATCTCTGGAAAACTGTATAATCCAACCATAAAGCAACAATTCAATTCACTGGAATACAATGAAGAAGCTTTCAGAGAGCTTTGGATAGTACAGAGATCTGTGTGTAGAAGCTGCTTGTGACAGACATAAAATAAAAGAACTCACACACGCAGACAGAGAGAGAAACAGAGAGAGAGAAACAGAGTGAGAGAAACAGAGAGAGAGAAACAGAGAGAGAGAAATAGAGAGAGAGAAACAGAGAGAGAGAAATAGAGAGAGAGAAACAGAGAGAGAGAGCGAGTGTGTGTTGCTTTAATCAAGGTTCATCAGATGGCCTGTGAGTGACTCTGGTTGCTTTGTTGGCAGATATTAAACACTCCTGAACGCACCAGCAACAGATGCAGGGGAAATGGAGGTCATACTGAGGTCACTGCCAATGAACTTTGACCTCAAATCATCTTCTCTCTTCCCAGCAACACAGCACACACACTTCAGCCCTGATGCACGACTCCACATGAAACTAAAATAACATTTGTTAACACATACAAGTCAACATTTATGATTTTGTTGGCAAAACAAAGAAAGAAAAGAACATAAGATTTTAACATTTCACAAAGCTTGTCCCCACAACACTGGTGTGTTTTGGGTGGTTGCTAGGGTATTGCTAAGAGGTTACTATGGTGCTTAAAAAACATTAATATTGCTTACAAAAACATTAATATTGACTTTTGCCTCTCCACACATGTAATGAATAATAAAATTGAGCTTGAGCTTCTGGATATTTTCCTGCAGGTGAAAGAGGATCCAGCTGTCCGCTTACACACACACTGCAGGACATAAGTGCTGTTTTCAAGAGACACACATCTCTGCATCTGTATTGATACTGACCTGCAGTTACACCTTCAATAATCAAACCCAGATCATCAGTTCTGATCAGCCACTGCACAACAACTGCACTGTTCATCAGGAGAAATTATTTCACACATATCATGTGTTCTTTAAACTTACCAAACACATAAGAATCCTGGGATGAGCTGTTAAGAAAGGCTGTTAATTCATAAGATCATGAAAGTCAAACAGACTCACGTCTTTGCGTTTTGTATAATCCGTGTGCACACTCAAGGTTGTTTTGCATTATAAAAGAACTATATTTAATATGTAAATTACTGTGGATGGATTTATTCTCTCAGAGGACACGAGAGATCTGAACATGGTAAAGAGTGTATTTTCTGCTCCAGTGATGCCACCAAACAGAAAATAACCTGATTTTTTAACATTTTAAGAAAATGAAAAAGCAACTCACTGCCGCATTACTAGACAGTTATTGATATGTGATTGTTAGCATGCTTATAAATGGTTGCCATGGCTATAAGTCTTATCAAACTGCACAATTTGAAAAAATAAACACTAATGTTTGTCTTTAAAAGCTCCTACCACTTCTTCCCACTGTCTCCCATCTGCCATTGGTCAGCACACCTGTAGTCCTGCCCCAAGCCACATCACTGGCTGATCCAGAAGTTGACATGTTGGGCTGTTCAAAGATGAGGAGCAAAGTTTGAAAGCAACACAGAAAGTCAACCTTATAATAATGTACTTAAAGTTGTCTACGCACATTAAACTGGGATACTTTAACATCAAAAGAATTACTTGCCTTGACATTATTGCCACTGACATTAAAATGCAGATGTCAAACTGCATTTGATCTGACAGGGTTACACACTTAGCAACTAGAGTGTCAAGTGTCTATGAATGAGACGGGTGAAATGACTTGGAAGGAAATCAAATCTCCAGCTCACATTCTGTTTCCACCCAAAGCTGTTAGAGTACGAGTCCACTGAGCTTCATCTAGATACACCTGCTGAGATTCCTGAATGAAGCCTGAGGAGAGAGCTGACAGGGTTCCTCACATCTCAGAAAGGAAGAACATCCCACTGCATCTTCATGAGAGACGCCTGTGGTTCAAACCCTCTGTGACATGCTGACATCAAAACAATGATGACACATGACATCACCCTGCATTGTGCCCACACAGCATGACACACACACAAAGATTTTCATGTTTTACGGGGACTCTCCATAGACCTAATGGTTTTTATACTGTACAAACTGTATATTCTCTCCCCTACACTAACTCTACCCCTAAACCTAACCCTCACACAAACCTTTCTGCTGTAATAGATCATTCTGTATGATGTATAAGCTTGCTTCCTCATCAAGACCAAAAATATCCCCATAAGGTCAAAATTTACTGGCATTACTACACTTGTGAGGACATTTGGTCCCCATAACGTAGTGAAAACCAGGAGCACACACACACACACAAGACTGACTGAACTGAATGAAGATATCTGGGGTATTAGAGGAGCTGATAAACGTGCAGAAAACACTCAGTGGGAGGGAAAGTGTGTGGCGAGCTGTGTGTCAGTCACACTCTGGCTGCAGGAAATCGTTCGTGAGATGTTACACACCCTAGATTAGCAGAGAGCCATGAGGCAGTTACATAAACACATATGACACAAATGAACCTGTCATGCTTTTCATTTCCAGCGTATATACTCACACACACTCACATGCAGTGCTTGGACAAAAATGGACGTGTGACTTTGTCATCACATGGTAGATTTAAATCACAAAAAATTAAAATAAACCTTCTGTATGTTAGAGGGATGTGTTCACATGGCATATAGCTTTCGTAAAACAGCACTAAAATAAAAGACATTAATATTCAACAGCTACATTTATTAGTAACACTAATCACAATAAAAAACTGCTTAAAGTTTATTAGCGCAACTGTAGCCGTTTACAAGCAACAAATCAACTTAATATTTGAATTTACGGTCACAAATGCGTGTTAATCAGCATTTAACAGTGTTGAATGTGACATAACCAATTAGAATTCAGAACGATCTACTTAATAAACAGAAGTCATTAAATAATGTATGACTTAATAACACTACTAGTTAAACCATTTAATACAATTTCAATCTAGTTACCAGTGAAGAAATGCCCACAGATGAGCTGATAATGTGTTTTTCTTCAGCACACAGACAAACAGGGAGAAGTAAATCACACACACACTCAGACAGCTTTATCTAAGATTACAGGAAGGAAACATGAATCAGAATAAGAAGTGAATGGCTTTCAGAATCAAACAAATCAATATGTTCCTCTTACTCCAGTGCAGGCCTGCTGGATGTATTTCAGTGTGTACTGTTCTGTGTGCGAGCAGACAGAGATGATGTTAGAATAAAGCAGTCCATTTCCTTCAGCTAATAACGAGAATTAGACAGAGGGAGACGCCTCCGTCTCTTCCCGCCATCATTATCTTGTATATTAGCCATTATACAACAGTCTAGTTGGGTTCTTGCATCTGATCGGATGAGGGACGTTGTAAGAGTGCTGATATAAGAGCAGAAGAGCTCTGAGACACTGTACTGCATCACTCACGGTAACTGTGGTAATGATACCACGACAACATTATCGATTTCCTCAATGGACACGTCATGGTAGATGCAGCAAATCACATTCACTCAGTCTCAAGGGTTTTTAGACACTTTTTGGTTGTCCACACTTATTCTGGATCTGGGTCTTACGGGGTCCAGACTCACCTCAGCACAGTTACAAACATCTTATTCAATTTATGCTGAAGAATAATGCGTGGTTACGAACACGCTCTTACAGAAGCGCCAAAACAAAAGTGTTTTATAAAATCTGAATGCGCCTGAGAAAGGTTGTAATCAGAAACATGGAGCAGCACTGAAACAGACAGTAATGAATGAAAGCTCTGTACTAAATGAATTCTGCACTGGTAGTCGATACATTGATGTTGATTAAAGTCTTTAGACTGATTAATTACCGTCGCTTCTACAGCTGAGCATTCTGGGCTGAAACTGTTAAATCAAAGACTCCAGCAGAACGTTTCTCAACACAACGGACCCTCATGTGTATCTCCAACAACACTCACAAAACAACTCGTTTGTTTCATTGTCTTACTTTGCTCAAGTAATCACAGATGTTAGAGTAAATCAGTAATCAACACAACGTAACATAAGTTAGCCTGTGCTGCAAAAATAAAGGTTATAAAATTAAACAAAATAACTCTGCCAGAACACAATGTAAATACACTTACCTTTAAGACAGTCCCTGAAATAAACCTTATATCTTGGTTAAAGGTTTCTGTTTATTACCGTTTTACTCTGAAACACACCATCAGATTAAGAAAAAAAACGGGCAGAATGTGGGTCTGTGTTGACTACAGTCACCATGCAATTAGAATACATATTCTTATTTTATATGGAATATTTCAGTGTTCATTATAAATTGTCTGTGCACATCATTTTTTAATTCACATGCCTTCATAATCTTAATCAAAATCTGAAAATGTACTTCCCCTCCGGAACAGCAGACCCTCTATGATGATGTCAGTCTGACAGGCTGGGCGGAGCCAGAGCTGTTAACCACACCCCTCCAACTGTTAGTTGGCTAAACCTTTTCCTAATTTTCTAGAACCAACCAACTCCCAGTGAAAAAAAACAAGCCATTTTTCAGTTTCACTTTAAAATTTCACTTAAAATGCTTGTGCTTTTCTTATTGGAATCAGTTCTTCAGAACAGCATGAAACACGAGTGAGTGTTCCGATGTCTCTGTGTAATGATGTGAAATCTCTCATGTCCCTGAGGGGTCTTAAGTTAATAACACTGTGTTACAAAGATGGAACATGTAGGAGATGCGTTCAGGCCGGAGGCTTCAAACATCAGAGCTGTCTTTATGTTAAAACATATGCTTCACACATACACAAATACAATACAGGCCACACACACATACTAGAGAAGAAACGGACTCATTTTCAGAAGAGCTTTTAAATACCTGCCAGTTTCCCGTTTGCTGATCTTTCTGATTATGTTTGGTCAAATTTATGGCCATAGACTGCAGGGTAATGTTAAGACAAAAAAAACGATTCCCAGCTGCATTGTAATTCTTTCATTAAAGATTGTGAATCGATTCTTAAAAATTCAGTATCGACTCTGCGTTCAATCCAGAAAAATAACTGTTCACAGATGCACAAATCCCAGCTGATTCACTTTGTGTGGACAAAGACGTGATTTAAATGTGATCTGGTTTGAACTGAACGCAGAATCGATTCAGAATCATTAAAAAAAGAATTGTGATTATTTTCAGAGAAAACATCAGAGACTCAATTTGTTCTCTCACCCCACTGCAGGTAAAGATTTTCCACACATCTAAAGGTGGAATGTGAGTATGTGCGTTTGCATAGAAGATACATTATAAAACTGACCTGAAGCAGAAATATCTACACAATGATATATAAACACTGTTTCATGAGTGGGCAAATACGTGGTACATTGACTTTTATCTGAACATATGAACTCACCAGGAAATAATAACATCTCAGGCTCTGCAGGCCTGTGGCAGTAAACGACATGTGAAATCCCCACGATGGCATTTATGCTGCGGATGCATGCAGTTGTGAGCATGCTGCTGGCTCCCGGCATTCACTGACTGATCAGATCATCACAGAGGAGCTTTCTGACGGACTGAAGATATACGGTCAACTGTCACATGAGAAAATGTCACAGAGGAGGAGTGTCAAGAAAATGTAGCACCTTCTCATCATAAAAAAATCTTCATCAGCATGCTCGCATTCAACAGGTGATGCTTACAGTTAATGCAGTGTTGAGTGTGCGCCGCCAACCTCCAGAGAACGCATTCCAAGGTGGGAAGGCATCAAGGCACGTCCGAATCCAGTGTTTGCTTTACTTCCTGTCTCCTGAGATACCTGAAAATTTCAAAGGCAACCTAGATCAGTATCCTTCACTGCCTATGATATCCCACAAGTCTGTGTGTGTACGTCCACCGGGAAGGTGATTGGCCAAGCAGGAATGAGCTTGAAAGATTAAAATGGTGCCAGAGAGAGCGGTCGGATGACAGTTTTTGTATAAATTTAAGATTTATTTACACTTTCAACAACATCTGATTTCATTTCTACTGAAAAATATTGGTTATCACCAAAGTGCTCTCAGTTTGTATTTCAAATATGATTACGTTACACTGCCTATGAAGCCTTCATACCATTTAAACCATCCCTTTAAAGAGTAATGCAGTGAGCAGTTACTTATTAAACTGGACTAATGAACTACTAATTCAGTTCAATTAAATAATTAAAGCTGGTAGCTACAGTTTGTACCACCTGTTTATGAGCAGCTCTTGTAGGGAGATGGAGAGAGAGAGAGGGGACTACAAAAACAGGAAGGAAAAACAGCCAAGGCCAACAGAGAGCAGATGGAGCTGTACACAAACACACAGTATGTATGAAATACATGAAATACACGCAAAGCTATTCAGGCATGTGCTTATACACACAACACATACTCCTCCTATCACCTGCTGGATCGGTTCACCTGTTTGAGCAAAAGCTGCAAGAATCAGAGATTCAGGCCACAACCATAAGAAGTGTGTGATGTGAAACACACAGTATATGTGCAGGCTGCCTTAGGGGTACTCTGTGTGTGATATTTGTTGTATTCATGTGCTGACATATGCTCAGCTGGTCAGTGTCTGATAAGTGTTAATCTGCCCTCCTCTGGGGCTGTAGGGGCTAAAGTAGTGCTAATCAATAAAACATAAAACGATAAAACCCTAACACTTTTAAACAAATCTAAAAAATGCAATGATTTCAAACACATTCACTAGCATCACAAAGTATTTCAAAGCTAATGTGTGTAAGTTTCCTTATCAAAGAAGTGTTTAATTCACAGCGACAACTACTAATAAGCACTGTAAGTCACTTTGGGTAAAAGTTTCTGCCAAATGCATAAATGTAACAAACAAACCACCTAGCAACTACGGTAAACACCCTAGCAACCACTTTGCAACTGCTTAGTAAGTTAATTTGCAGTTCCACTAGTCACACAGAAATCACACACAGCAGCTCTAACACTGAAACACTGAACAGCTCATGTTTTAAAACCATCTGTATCATATGGAAAAGCCTGATAAAAGATGCTAAACCTTCTGAGCTGAGAACTGCTTCCAGCATAAAATACTGAGCTTGTGTGTGTGTAACAGTGAGTTTCTGTGTGTGTGTGAGTGTGTGTGTGTCCTCCTCCTTCCAGGGAATCTCCAGGGACTCCTCTTGCAGAGTTGAGCATTGCCTGTGTATGAGAGAGAGAGCGAGGGAGATGTATGAAGACTGTAACAAAACTGCTTTTATTTCTACTGTAATATTAGCAGTAGCAGTGAAGATGTTACTGTATTTGCTTTATAATGCTGAATTCACAGAACTGCTGTGCTGCATTTGAACTGCTGCTACAGTATCAGTACAGCACAGCAGCAGAAATGTTTTGTTTTCAGTGCAAACACACTTTCTTTAAATGTAAATGAGGTTTATTAATGAAGGAGTGTTATTCAGTGACATCAACACTGTTTGCCTGGAACAATTAACATGGACCTTCTGCTGCAATGAATAAATGCAGTCACACAGTTTTGTAGTTTGCATCAGTTCTGCAGTAAATCATGGCAAATCAAAACAGACGTGCCAATAAATTACACTATCAGTGAGTGTGATTCATCTTTGTGAATGATGCCATATACATATATATGTGTGTATGTATAGCACCTGTCTAAGGTTTGAACACACTTTACTAAGCAGACGGTAGCAAGGGTGTGGTAGTGCTGTGGTAACATAAATTCGAGGCACAGAGAGAGAGAGAGAGAGAGAGAGAGAGAGAGAGAGAGAGAGAGAGAGAGAGAGAGCTGGAGACAGTATTCCGCAGACCTGTGAGATTCATGTTTTTATCCAGGAAATCCAACAACATACGATGAAAAGAAGAAAGTAGAAGTAGTAAAATGAAAGACTAGCTCAGTTGGTAGAGCATTAGATAGAGGTTCAATTCCAATGGAACACACTTAAGCTACTGATTAAATGTAAATACTGAATGCACCATAAATTGCTTTGGATTAAAGCATCTTCCAAATGCATAAATGTAAACGTGGAGCTGACAGCAGGACTCACTTTATGTTCCATTTTATCCATGTTATATTCCTTCAATATGAAATCTCCTGTAAGTATACTGAGAGACATAGAAAGAGAGAGAGAGAGAGCAAGAGAGAGAGAGAGAGAGAGAGAGAGAGAGAGAGAGAGAAAGCTCAAATGTTTCATATGTCAGTCGGATGAATAAACCAGAGCATATAACCAAAGATATCTGAATCAGACAGTTATATCAGACACATATTAAAAAGTGCAGGTCTCATAGTGACATTCATATTGAATAATCTGTGCAGGAAGAAGCTAAATTAAACGTCTCACAGAATTTCGGATTAGCAAATAAAAGCACACTCAGATTTCAAGGATGTGTAGCACCAATAAGGGATAAAGATGAAGCCTAGATTAAAACAAGGTTTAAATAATAATTCAGATGCACCAAACTTTAACCCTTGTTTAAATATGATCAGGGTTATGTTTAAACCATCATTCTTATTCTTATATTAAACTCAGACTTTAATCAGTTAGGGATCAATCATAAACCTGCAGTTTTATGAAGGTTAAGATAAAATAAGGGAAAGATTTAACTCTGTTAAGTTGTATGATTCAACAGAGAATCTGTAATAATATTAAGTTGGACTAACTAATAACAATTTGAGTTTTAAACACTGATTGGTTAAGATGTGTTTAAAATTAAGTCAACTGTAAAATAAATTCAAACATCAATTAACAAATCCTGGATTAGCTCTAAACTGCTCAATTCTATTTCACAACCCGCTCCAAAAATGACTAGACACACTGAAGCCAAGACACACTGGGGTAAAGACTAGAAGAGACTGAGATTTCATCTGCAATCTCTTCTCCACAGACTCTTCTCTGATCTTCTTCTAAACCTCCTGCCACCCGTCCACCCCATCCAGCTGTTGTATTATCTGCTTCAATCATCAGGTTTTCTGTCCGTGAGGAGCAGTTCAGCAGCTTTTGATGGCAGAACCACAGAACTTCCCCTTCAGTGGTGAAATAACCTTACAGTAACCTCAGAAACATCAATTCACCCTTAATTCCAACAAAACAAGCAGATTGCATTTGCTGTTTAGAGGCATTGATAATGATTTGTGTAAAGTAAAAAGCATCAATTATTTTAAAGAAATCAAAGCAGAACACAGAGCTGAGCTTGTTGTGTTGTGTGTGTGTGTGTGTAGCGTGTTGTATGGGTGTGTGTGTAGCGTGTTGTATGGGTGCGTGTGTGTGTGGAGAGTGTTGTGTGTGTGTTTGGTAATCCTCAGTAAAGCTTCATCCTGCCAGTTTCAGTGGCACCTGGTCATACCTCACAGCACAGGGGCAAAGCATGATGGGCCTCCCTGGAGGTAAAGGAACCGAGTCAGAGAGCAGAATGCTAACAGACTCTCTCTCTGCCACCTGGGCCTGCACTGAAAACACAACTCTCCAAAAGACCCAAGAGAAGAGTTTTGAATGACAGCATGCCAACAGGTTTGATTCACACATCAGCTGGGCTCCACAGAGGAAGGAACCATTTCAATGTGCAGAGAAAATCTCTTTACCTGTCAAAGATATTTGAAAATCTGAGCTGGTGTGCCGAGAGTAAACCATTCCTGAATTAAATTGTACCTTCTTTCTAAAGCCTCACTCTTCTGGAGATTTCTTCTATGAAAACCACTCCCAAAAGTCTCCTGTTGACTTTTAGATGTTGTATTAATGTTATTGCTTGGTTAAAACACTATTCAAACCCCCTTTAATTCTGTAACGTTTTTAAAACATTCCACTAACTACCACAATCACATCCAAACCCTAATTTAGTGTAAATATAAATGGTTGTCTGGATTCGGTCAGATTTACTTTTTTGAACAATGTGTAAGTAGTCAGTAACTTTCTGTTGCTATTTAAATAGATTTTGTTGATAGGTGATTATTTTCTTCATATGTTCTGTGCGCAACATGCGACCACAATAAACTCACTGCTGAAACATTACATTTTTACCATAACTTTGTAATATGAAATATTTTGTGTTATTTTGTGTGTTGCAAACACAAGATGTTTAAAACAGGCCTTATTCACACCAAGTATGAATTAACAAAAAACATTTGTTAATGAATTAAACCAAAAAACATTTGGTTTAATGGAAGTGACTGTTCTCTCTCAAGACACAGAATAATCCACAAAATAACTTTAACATTTAAATACATCTTATAATGCAAATCACAGGGGCACATCAGCTATGACAAGCACATATTATTCACTAGCCCAGAATGGTCAGATTGGGAGAATAAAATTTCCAGCCAAAGCCAGATGGCTTGGAACCTCACGACTCAGAACACTTATAAATGAAAAGTCGGTCTCATCCTAAGCTTTTGTCTTAAATATAAATGCCTCAGATGGTTGGTGCCGTTGAAAAGCACAATGCAGAACTAACAGACTAAAACTGTGGCCCTAAAGGACCCACAAGACCAGAGCTGTGTTGTGCTGGGGTCTGTCTCTGAATCTAATGCTGTGGTTTATAAAAACCATGAATATAATTGTGTTACGGTACACCATAAAACCACTGTTTATAACACTGGGTTACACTTGCTTTAGTGTCGCTGGACTAAATTCACAAGTTAGAAGCCGGTAGATAGAGTTTATCAAGCAGCTTAAAATGTCAAGGGAGAGTTTATTGTGTGGAAACAGAAGCAGACTGTTCCTAACCGACCCTTGTTTTGCACACACACACACATATGTGTTTATCTATCTAAACGTAGACAATCCATAGACTTCTGCTGATTTTATACACAGCTGGTTATAAACACCATACCTAAACCCACACTCTAACCCTAACAGAAAACCTTCTGCAGTTATACAATTGAAAAAATCTTTATTTGCTATATTTTTATAGCATTTTTACCAAATGAGTACATCCCCATAGAGGTTTTGCTTAGACACCAATTTAACCAGCTGCCTCACTAGGGACATACTTTACAACTAAAGGTAATCAGCTCATTATCTTTTCTGAAGAAACTATAAAAGGTGCTTTCAGAGAAAACTCACCTCCATGATGCCGTGGTGTTCAGTAGGTCATTATCAGGCCGTTGTCATGGAATTACTGAGATGCTCTGGACAGTCATTAACGCAGCTGTCACACAAGTTAAAAGAGAGTATTCCCAAACACTCCTAATGGATTTTTTGCCCATTTCATCTGCCAGGAAAACATTCCAGATCAGATCACTGAAACAAAAGCACACATTTATTTAGAATTACATAATAAAACCATTCACACCTTTTAAAGACATTTTTAGTACAGCTAAGTAACCCATGGGCTACAGTAAATACATGTGAATTCATTTGTGCAGTCCATTATTTCCTGCTTCTGACACAAACACCCACACATTTAGATTCACAAGAACCTTTTAAGTGTAACGCAATGTCTCTGTCTCTCTCACACACATACAGAAGGGGTTGGTCATATAGACACTTGAGGCTCTAGTTCACTTTATAATGAGGCTCCAGCAACACAAACTCAGACTGCTGGTAATAACACACTGTTCTACATCTCTATACCAGCTTTCACCTCCAGAACCAGCGCAGAAAAAACACTCTTCTATATAATGAGTATGTGTGTGTACTGGTATTCACAATGTTATGGGGACCATTTTCGTTGGTCCCCATGAGAAAACAAGCTTATAAATCATACAGAATGATCAATTATAGCAGAAAGGTTTCTGTGAGGGTTAGGTTTAGGGGTAGAGTTAGTGTAGGGGGATCGAATATATAGTTTGTACAGTATAAAAGCACTACATCTATGGAATGTCCCCATAAAACATGAAAACCTGTGTGTGTTTGTTTGCGTGTGTGTTCCAGTGTTGATTAATTACAGGGGCACAACAGGAAACTCCAGAATCTCTCTCTTGCACACACACAGACACAAACGTACACACCAACACACACACACACCAACACACAGGGGGCAGAAGCACTGGGCCATCTGTCCTGCTGTTTGTCCATACGTTCAGATATTGTTAAGTGTTAGAGTGTGCTGCTCTGTTTCAACACCTGCCTACTGAAGCTGCATTTTAATCAAGGTTGGGAATTTAGTGATTGTGGTTCGGATTCCAATTCCACTTAATTGGACTTGTTACTTAATGATTCCATTAATGATTCTTCCGAACCTGAAGAATCACTGGTCTGAAGTCACTGGTCTGAAGTGCTGACAGCTACACAGATCAGTAGAACTTGAAAAAGAACCAAAATATGGATGTACTGTTTCTAAACAAATTTTTAATTTTTACAAGCATTTTCTCAAACCCACATTTCCAAACATGAAACAAACAAGTGCTGTACAGCAATCTGAGGGAAATATATTTCAGGCATAAAGGAAAAATATTTATACAAAAGGAAAAAATACAAAGTCTCTCAAGAGGAACAACATAAAGAAATTTAAAAGCACTATAAGGCTGCAACCATAACTTTTTGGGTTCAAAATCAACTGAAAAGAAGCTATTGAGCAAGTACAAGAACAGTTTTCAACACAGTCTCCTTACCGTACAACAATTCATAATAGTAAGTATCTGCAATTTTATGTTTCGAAAAGCACAGTTTGAAGTGAAGTTTCAGTATTAACAGTGAAGTATCAGTTCGGTAACTAGAGTGTCAGACAGACCTACAGAAAGACAGACAGACAGACTCCTGGATGAGACAGATGAGGTGGGCTTCTGATAGCTCCAGTCTGAGCAGAGTTAGCTGAAAAAGATCAGACTGCTTCAGCTCATTTAATCGATGTTTAAACTTAGATCTGGATCAATCACTCGACCTTCAGTGAGTTTCAGAGTGCTGCTATCCTCGGGTTGAAATGACACCCTCACTTCACACTTCTGGGTGACGTTTTATTAAGCAAAATTAAGTTCATGGTTTCGTGTGGCTCTCTGGATACCGGCCAGATGACAAGCTGCCAGTAAGATGACTCTCAAAGCTAACAGATCACAATCTCCAGGTAATCCAGCTCTGAAATCTGATTGGATGAGACACATTATAACTAACCAGAATTTACACACGTCACCACACATCAGCTGAATTCTATATTAATGACACGCTTACTGACAACTAATTTCTTTTGTGTAAAACTTGCTACATGTCAGAATTATCTGTGATTTAGTTTGAGTCACATGACACCATCTGAGGAGTCTGAAAGGGTTAATAAGTGAATTCACAAAATTTTGAATGTATCCCCACCTAACAGGCAACGTTCTCAGAATGTTAACTAACATTCTCTAAAAGTTCTCTCAAAGTTATCAAAACATTATTGCAATAACAGTAGTAGAACTTTTATAGAATGTTATATATCATATATACAAAAAATATTATTCTCAAGTTGTTAGTGGAACGTTTAATAAAGTTAAAAACGTTTCAGTAATGTTCCAAGCAATAAAGTTAATACAATGTCTAAAAAAACTGGACGTTTTGCACGTTCCTAGAATGTTATTAATGAAAATGTTAGGGTAACGTTCTTACAGCCTAAAATTGTTAGCTGGGTCTTTATTGCTGCTGCTCACACTGTCACCACAACACTGAAGAGGCAGCAAGAAAAAGTTCTACAGTTAAGAGAATAAACACACCCACAGCAGGCAGGAAGTGGCAATCACACGCGGCTCTCACTTAGCACAGAAACACA
This sequence comes from Chromobotia macracanthus, assembly GCA_036877525.1. Lineage (NCBI taxonomy): Eukaryota > Metazoa > Chordata > Actinopteri > Cypriniformes > Botiidae > Chromobotia > Chromobotia macracanthus. The sequence continues at coordinate 1,483,828 of JAZGTH010000086.1, read as the reverse complement.
GTGAGTCATTAACTCAGATGGCAGCAGAGAGTAAAAACCACGCAAACAGCCCACACAGAGCTGAACACCCACAGTCCTACAGCAGAAGCCAAACCAGAGACAGACATATGCTCATAAACACAGACACATCAGAACACGTCAGTCACACTCAGCACCTATATGTGAAAAAACATCTTACTGTGCAGCACAGTCAATATAATAACATGATGAGTCTGAAAAGTATGTTAGCACACTATTCCAAACCAGGAGCATGTGCAGGAATACAACAGGGAATGATTTCTCTATATGAAACACACAGAGGAAACACCAAAGCTTTTTATACACGACCCAGTTTATCCGAACAGTGAAAGTGAACGAGACAGAACTGGGTCTGGACGCTATTTATTTAATCAGTGTTGAGGGTGGACTGTAAGAGAACGAAGATTTTTCAGATCATTTATGATATTACTGCCCATTTCAATTTACCTCACGCAAAATCTGCATCAGCTGTGTTAAACACTAACCAAATATCATGTTAAATATTCAGAAACCAAGGCAGTCTGTTGGGCAGTTGGACAAATATTGATTCAGTTTATGAAAAGTGACTCATATGCGGCTTTGAGAGTTGTTTAAACAGTCATTCATTACAATTAAGCAAATATTGTCAAAGAAACGTTTCAATTCAATCTCTCAAAGGCAATTATGAAACAACTGAGGGATTTTTGTCAGCCGCACAACACTGATTCAAAGCATGCACACTCTCATACCTACCTACCCCCCCACACACACACTTAACTATCTAAATGAGGAATTTAAAAACTTTCTGCATTTCAGAGTTTGACATTGTTTATTGAACAATTGTTCATGTGGGGACCATGGGCTGGTCCCTATAATGAAGGCAAACCCTGCCACACACACAGCACATTTTCACAACAACAGATAAGTGTCTCTGATACATGTTCAGGAAACATGACTGCTGCAGTATTCACTCTCTTTACATGAAAAAACTGTTTCATTTTAACAGTGTTGATGCTTACAAGCCGAAGCTGTTAACTCACCTGATTAGTGCTGCAGAAAAGTGTCACTTCTGGTCAACAAAGCAGATATTGGGAAAATGTGATCAAATTCACTCCCTGCATGTGTCTGTGGGAAAAGCAGCACGTTTCTTTAAAACAGAAAAGATGACAGAAATATTTCTGATTAGTCTCTTTATAGTGCTGATGTTTTTCATTCAACATTAACTTCACGTCACATACAGTTGCATTTACAGTAGGAACACTTAAGTGAGCCATAAGATTTGCTTTTATTCAGCATTTTAAATGGAATGTGACAGTGGGTGTGTCCACTGAGCAGCTCAGATTAACTGAACATGCTTATGCCGTCCCCTGAGTCTTTACACACGAGTCCTGCAGCTGGAGTCTTTCCTGAACATCTGCAGTCACACACTCTAATGACTTACACAGATGCCTTTACTCATGCAGCAGAAGCCCTACATGACAGATATACACAGGGTAATATATCTGTTGCACAGCTAAAACAAACACGAGGTTTATTCTAACACAATTAACATTGAGAGCCATTGGCACAGTTTTTTATTTACTGTTCTATCATTTGGGGATTTGAAAGAAGACCAGTGTTATGAAACTGGGTGTGAAATGTGGATGTCATTCATTCATTCGTGTAGAACCATTAATGCAGTTTCAGGTTCATTATTTATAAGAGGTCAACTGACCCTGTAGGGATCAATGCATTTAGACACACACACAATATCTTTCATACTTGAAATTAAAGATATAACACCTCTGAATTACAACACTGATCATTTCCAACAATAAATACATTACAATGCATAGCATTAAGAAGTGGAGAATGGCGAGTTTTCACAGATTATTTTGCATTTTTACTTCAGCTGTGTGTTAACGTCCTAAACTGTCCAAACAATTACATTTACAGTGATTTTATTATTACTAAATAAAATGTATATAGCAGATATTACCGTGCATACTACAAATTTGCATACTGTGCAGTTAACATTTTGTATACTTTAGAAGAATGACTGTATACTACTCATTGAGTGAGTACAGTATGCTATTCCGAACATGACACTGATGGCTCCACCCACTCTGTATTATGATCGGAGGACTCAAAACATTTCAGGAAAATGTAATTTTGCTGTGAATACCTTGAAGGAGTTGACAAGGCGGTCAAAACCTTTACAGCACAGCAGGTGCTGCATTAATAAAAGCATGCATATTCATTAACATTAGCATATATTTGCATACATTGACACAGCACACATCACGTTTAAGGTCAGTTTAAAACAGCTCAGAGCTGAGAAACCAGATTCAAGATACTATGAGGTTTATTAATTGTTATGGTTAAGGTTCTAACTCATTCAGTGTTTATGGATCTACTGTGAAACAAAGCTACAAGGTGATGTTAAAACATCACATTATCAAAACATTCATCATTTCATCATTTCACTGATGAAAACAAGTACAAGTAAACGATTGTTGATTTCCCTGAACATTATGACTGTGTTGTGTGTTCATATCACTGCTCTGTTTGTTCAAGCAACCAGCTCAAAATAGCAACATCTCAAACAATGGTTTGGAGTGACTGTTTGTTTGATCGACCAATGCCAGGCAAAGGACTGTTTGGGAATCATGTTTGCAGTTGGTGAGGTTAGTGTTGCAGAAATTACAGCACCTTTAAACTACAATAAGTTGATTTATATAATGATTTATAATTTGAGCTGACGGTTTTGATTTTGCGGGAATTTTCAATTTGACTTGCTGTTTCTGTTTACGTCTGTAAACAGAAGAAGATCCAGTTACTATATCACATGTGCGGGCGCTGTAGATGCTGCAGCGTTTGTAGCTTGTTTTTACAGAAGTTGTTTAGAATTTAAACTTGTTATTCATGTTAAGAAAATAACCCTGTAATTTGAAATTAACTTGCAAGTTTTGAAAAATGATGACGACAGATAGGCATTTTGTATAGGCAACGTTATGGATTGCAGCTTTAAGAAAATATTATAATATAAATACAAAACGATGATCCAGTAGGACATCCAGCAGTAACACGCACCTGAGACCATCAGTGACAGAACAACTGTATGTGTGAGCAGAGCTTGTGTTTGGTGGTTATTTTGGGAGCTGTTTAAATACCCATCACAACTAAACAGTCTAAACAGTGACTGGGCTGCTGTCTCTGTGTGCTTTACTGAATGAGCAGCTGTGTGGACTGAATTCACAGCTGTGACAGCCGTCTGCCTAACAGACTAGACAGACAGACAGAGAGAGAGAATGACCCCGTCTGTCTGCTCTGGGCTTCTGTATCTGCTGCCCTGAGAGAAGCTTTGATCTGAGCTCAGGAATAAACAGAGGGAGTGGAAGTTAAGTGGAGAAAACACAGAGGAGGTCATGGAGAAAACAGATTAGTGTTTTCACAGTGTTGCTCATGAAGCCACTATTGTCTTTCTTTACTACACTCACAGATCAGTTTAATAATGTTCACTAATGTTACTGTTACAGGTTACAGTAATAACCCGTGTTCAATAGATGTTCTCAAAGATGAAATGGACTCAGTCTCCCCAAATGAGGAGAAAGTCCCCCACAATCCACTGCAAACTTACATTCTGTGTTGAAGTTAGCATGAACCAGAAGTTGCAACTTACTTCAGTGTTATGATGTAATTCAAAGTAAAGTGAAAAATGGGGGCGTGGCTTTTTTCGACTGGGATTTAACAGGATCTAGAAAAAAACGTTTTAAAGCTCGCAGCAGACTACTGCTGGAGGGCAGTGGTTAATGGCTCTGACTCTGCCCAAGCCATCAGATGGACATCATCAGAGAAGGCATGCTGTTCCAGAGGGGAAGCTCATTTTCAGATTTTAATTAAAGATTACGATTACGGGCATGTGAATTTGTAAACAAAAACAGATGCACAGGTATATCATTCATAAACACAAATATTCCATAAAAAATCATAATGGTATATTTTGATTTCATGGTGATTTTACATATAAATTAGTAATCACATCACAGCATGCGATTCAAACATACAAAAGCATATAAGAGTACATATAAATATTTCCTACCGTTTCCTGATATTTTGTGTGTACACAAAAGCACTTAAAAATTTGCTCTTGGGGATAGTTCACCCATAATGACAATTCTGTCAGCATTTATTCATCCAAACACTATTGTACACCATTAGCTGTTGAGTAACTGTTTATTCTCCACAGTGTACCATAAATTAATGAGTACAACACTGCTCTCTGTTATATATATACACTGTATACTGCTGCTTTAATCAAACTGACAATGTATTTTTGCAGTATGGCCGCAGAGGGCAGCGGCGCTGACTCACACTCTTCACTAGTGTCAGTGTATATTAGCTAATCTCAGATATTCAAACTTTGCTTTGTTGGCATTACCACTTTGACGCCATGATGTCACATACATCTGAAGTTATAGAACTTGCTAAGTTACCAGCACATCACACAGAAACCGCAGGAGTGTGAGACCTCTGATACTGCTTTCCCCAGGCTATAAAACAAGCATGTGGATCTAGGCTGATGTTAAACATCAAACTGGGCTGGGAACCCAAGGGTTTTGGGTTCAAACCCCAGAAGATGAGCCATGAACTGTAGGGTGGGTGAGGCAAGAAAAACACTTAACCTGGGGTTTGGTCCCTGCAGTTGGTGCTCTGTCATCAGTATATCCATGCTATCATTAAATAACAATTCAAACATCAGACAGAAAACTAAAGTATTCTAGAAACATACAGGTTGCTCCAGTGACAGCTGTGTTAATTATAACAGGAGCAGTGCTGAGTAATAATCATTATAAATCATCTTATCTTTTGGATTGCTTTCAAAATAAAGGTTCCACAATAAACAGGAAATAACTCCAGCATGATATATAAACCATTACCGTGATATGAAATGAGTCATGCTGTGATAAAAGATTTTGGTCAGCACACACACAGTCTCGTCTCATTAATATAAAAGCTGTTGCTTTACGGTCCCTGGACTTTCCAAACTTGAGCAGCTCGGTTTCACACCTCAACATTCACAGTAGCTTTATACAGATGCAAAGGAGAAATTAAAACAAGGATCTATCTTTACAATCAATACTCACTGTGAGTCTGATGAAAGATGTTACACATGTAGTTATTCCTAAAATACTGTGAATCTACAACACGAACAGTAACAAACACTGGAAAACAACCTGAAACAGTGGCACACCACAATGCTGACACAGCTCTGTGACTACAAGTTAATGTTATTACCTGTCTACATGGTGTCACTTATTAACAGAAACAACTGAATAAGTGAATCATATTGATGAATCCTGCACAAGAGCACAAGGAATGTGTATTAAGAAAGGAAACAGGGTGATACCTGCTGGATGGCATCTGCTGTCCTCTAATGAGGTTTGTTTTCTCAACAGTTTGTCAGCATGTGGCCCAGGTATCTGTGTGTGCCTGGAGTCTTTAACACTGTCTGTCTGTCTGTCACTCTGGCAGAACAGACAGAGACTCTGCTGCTGTCCAGACTGACTTTGTCGCTCTTTCTAAAAACTTTGTTTGATACTGTGAGTGATATAATCAGTTGGGCCTTTGGGAAACGAATAGGCTGATTCTCAGAACGCTTTGTCATTGAGTCTGTCTGCATTTGCATATTTCATAATTAGATATTAAGCTTTATGTGTCATTTGGGAACATAAGAGCTGCTGGCATCATGCATTTGAGCTGAAGGGGACGAGGTAAATCTGATCAGCATAAACAAAGATGAATGAATGTACAGTAACCAAAATCCATTCTTGATACACACATTCATCTTTGAAATGACATAATAACGTAATAATTTTCAATCAGGACTGATAAAGTCCCTCCAGGTGCAAATAAAGAACATACCTAGCTATACAGCTGCTGCATAGTGCGGCAGTGACGTCTACTGACCAGAGATGAAACAACACCCACATTACTTTGTGATCTGTGTGTACAGGACCTGAACCACATAGGGACTAAAATATCAAAGACACGAACAATAACTGAGAAACCACATAGCAATGTCCTAATAAAACCTCACAGTACCCTTGCATCATGAGAGAGACTTTTGCATAGTCAAGTAACGCTAAAACTCTAACCCTAACCCTAATCCTAACTCTAGTTAATTAGTGTCGCCATTCAGAAACTCAATTACGTATGACAGGAGAAATGCTGATGAATTAAAATGTGATTGCTCTGGTTTGTATGCGACCATACAGGGAAAAGCCAATTAATAATCTAGGAGAGAAGCCATGACTAAACAGACAACTCATATAATTTCCCTGAGTGCTGAGGTAGTTGTGAAACATATTTGTGCTTCCTGAAGAAAATGTGGGTGGCAGCTAAACTTGCAGAACTGATTAAGCTGTGGGTGGTGGTCAGGGAGTTGCTAAATTGCTGCTCATTTGTGAGGTGAAAATCCAGTTTCTTAGAAATGTATTTGCACCCCTGTTTTAACAGACACGTGTCACATACAGCACAGATGGTGCAGAAGAAGTTTCATGCTAATGTTTGTGTTGGTATCTCAGGTATGTCATTACCCCCAATGTTAACCATAGCAAACAACCCTGGAAAAAACGTCAACTTTGTATTTTATCTTGTTTTGGTGCATAAATCCTTGTAATAAATAACATAACATTGAATAACAATTATGAATCTGTATTGAACTCACCTTAAAAAAACAGTTAATCCAAAACTCAGTCATTTACTCACAATAACACTGTTCTGTTGTTTTTCCATATAATGACACTTAATAGACCAAACGGAGACTGAATGGAGACTGAGACTGGCCAAAAAAAACACACGACCTGTGCGCTATATTCCATGACCACTGAAGCAATATGTCTTTTTGTAACAAAGTAAATTTAAATTATTAAATCACTATTTACTGATTTAAAGTTATAACGACAGAAGCATGATCATTTATCTGAGAGAAGGGCTCCCTTACAAACTCCTGGGTTTGAGTGAGAGAAAAAGAGAGAGACACTGAGTTTACCTTAGACTTCCAGCAGTCACAGGTAAATGAAACATGATTCAGTAAGCAAACCTAAAATGAACAAGTACACAAACATAAACATGGCTGTCACAAGACAGAGGAGACTGGGGCAGGTTGTCACAGTGGCTATATCTCACTGAAAATCCAATTACAACCCAATTTTCTCTGCCAAAGTTTATGGATGTGTGTTTCAAAACTTATATTTTATTATTTAATTAATATCCTTCTGAAAGGAAAATGGATATCCTTCCATTTCAGTTTTGTAATCACTGTCGGGTAAATAAATGGACAGAATACACCAGACAAACATACATTTAGAGTAAAGTATATAGAGAAGTTAATTTTCCTGAACGTTAAATGTTAAACTTTGTTCTCACAACAAGGGTATAGGTTCTGACGGATTTTGTTTATAATGCTGTTTCATAAATTGTGTTTCAGAATGTTTAATATTTACATTTTTCTGAAAAGCCAAAAAAGCCTATAATACATTTTAAATAGAGAGATTCTGTGGAGGACAAAAAGTGGTATAAGATATATAAACCTTTTAATAAGTGTGACAACTAGCCCCAGTCTCACAACCTGTGCATGCAACACGAAAAAGTCGCTTCAAAAAAATGACGACAGCAAAACAGCAACAAAGTCTTAAAGCTAATAATGGGGAAGATGCTGTTTGAGCAGCAGAAGCAGTGCATCTCTGGATGACGGTCTTATTTTGTGTCTGAACTACAGGCTGTTAAACACTAGGAACTGATTTAGTTCACAGTTTCTCCGTCTTTAGAAAGTCATTTAAGTTCTGTGCAGGTCTCGACAGTTACCGATATCAGACCACTTCTTTGTGACTGTAGAAATCCCAAATCAGACCCACTTCAACACACACACACTTCATCTTTTACTAAGAGAATGGCTCATGCATGTTAAGGCAAACATTATTAAAAGTGCTGCAATGAAACTACCTCACTGAAGTTTATGTCCGGTGCATACTCTTATACTGCTTCCTGCTGTCCTGAGACCTGTCACACACTCACCTGTTCAGATATAAGCTGAACTGAGCAACACTTCACAGAAAGTGATGTGAAATATGGATGAGTGACACTGTGACTGTTTAACTGCGCAGAATTACTGCTGTCAAACCCATCAGCTCATGAACAGCACTGTTTATGAAGAACATGTTATGTTATTGAATATGTTAAATATTAGTTCTGTTCACAACAGTGTGATAACCCTGCGGTCTGACACAAACTGACCTGAGAACAGAAACATAACCATATCTGAAACTAACTGTAGACTTCTTCACACAAAAGTGCAGACACTATAGTTAGCTGTTGCTGAACGTATTGGGAACTAGTTATAGAGTTTATCTCTGAACTAGCAGACAAAGATGCGGGCGCGATGTAGTGACGTCACTGACCCGTTCTCTGCTCAATGTGGCAAATGCTCTACGTTACAAAATGCATGAGAGATGAAAACTGAACGCAAACTCATCCGAAATGCAATTAAAACAGCAAACGTGGCGATGCAATTAAAACAGCAAACGTGGCGATGCAATTAAAACAGCAAACGTGGCGATGCAATTAAAAGAGGAAACGCTGCAGCGTTTAAAGGCATAAACGAGCACAAACGATCAGCGCCGATTTAGAGCGACTGAGCGGCGCGCGGTGGTGACGTCACACCGCCCATAACTCAATTAATGTTTCATATCTCAGCCAGCAAACACTGAGAAAATCTTACACTGAACAAATAAAGTAAACTAGACAGCATGTTGTTTAAGATGTTACTTTACATGAGATCAGTAAATAAAACAGCAACACTGCAGAAATGGGAACATGTTTATTATGCATTTTACAATACATTCAAATATCCATACCAGAAAATACTTTCATCTGTCACTAATGTAAAAACATTACAGTTAAAGCTTTGCTAAATGTTGTGAAACTTGTGAAATCTCAATCTTGAAAGGGCAAAAGTTGCAGCTGTGTGAAAACGCACACTAGGTCCTCTTGTCTGATCAGTGAACAGTGGCACATACTGTAAACGTATGGAATGTATTTACTGTACAGACACGCAGAGACATACCCTGCAGAAGAAACCCCATAATGTCTGCTGGGAGAAGAAAAACATGCTAAAATGTCTATACAAAACCTTTCAGAATTTCATTTTAACCTCTTTAAGATACTTTAAGTCTCTAAAACAGCAAGTTATTTCAATGTTCAGTTTTCAGATCTCTTCGTCTCTCAGTCTTTTAATAAAGATGAGGAAGACGTGTTTTTATGCATGCAAATAAAACAGCATCTTCACAACTGTGTGGATGAACCTCATGTACAATATACAAAGGGAAAGAAAATTATTCAGCATAAAGAAAATGAAGGTATTTTAAGAACCATTAGCAGCGTTGGTTCTGTTTATTTTATTGATACAATTTGTATGACAATTAAACATTTTTTCCCTAAATTTTAATTACCACAATGTATCTGGATGTTTCACTTCTTTTTCTAACCACATTAGAAAATTTAGAAAATTTCGTTTTTTACGGTTAGAAAATTTCTAACCGTATTACAATAAAAACACTGTAATACAACTGTTTTTCATTTAAATTAGCATAAATTCTAAGGAAACCACAGATATTACCATAATAAATACTTCACAATTTAAACAATATACAGTTTTTTAGAGTAATGAGAATAACTTTTTTGCATGATGGGGGCAAGTATGTTTAACAGTCATAGAAATAATCTCATAATGCAAAACAATGCTAATGGCCTTGATCGTTTTCTTAAGATTCACCCTCACATGCGGAAGTGTGCAAACCAAACACTGCTGAGAGCTAAGAAACTTACTCCAGAAAAGCTGTCAGGATGCAGCAGTCTACTGATGTCAGATCAGTCTGTAAACTTACAGCAAGTGACAACAATGTCTGTGGTTCTCAGACTCAAGACACAAATCCAGCTCTGTGCCAGAGGGACAAACATGTGCTTTGTTGACATACAAAACATAAGCAAGCCATGCAGAGGTGGTCATTTTAACATTTACAATAAAAAGCAAATAAAAAACAGCTTTTATACTGCTGCCCCATTTCTAACTCCCATTACCCAGAATTCCCTGCATGCAAGACCTGTTACATGAAAACACAACAGCAACATTATCAGCACTAGTGTTTATATTTACCATCATTGTATCAACATATATATCAGTTTGGTGAGACACAGACTGCAAAACAAAGGCTTTACAAATATAATAAGTGTTTCATTCATTAATTTACTGCTTCTGTTTCAAACTCTACATATATTTGTTTAAGCTAAATTTTCACTTTAATTTACCTCTTTATTGTACAAGCTTGATAAAGTCTGTGAGCTTACCCTTAAAGTTTTAATGGTTTTCTAAAAGTAGCACTGAAAGTGTTACAGCAAAACCCTGTGGCTACATCCTAAAACTCCAGCTTGTCTCTTGTGCGGAAGACATAAACGCTCAGCAGAGCAGATCTCCCTCTGCATCCCTCATGAACGAGTCTAAGACCGTGTTTAATTAGTGTCATTCAGTCACATACATGCTGTTTTAAATAGTTTTTCTACAATTTAAAAGTACAAATTTCACACAAACTTTCTTAATTCACAAAAAGTACGACTCTCACAGAAACATGTCTTGGCCGCGTTTCAGCCCAAAAGCGTGTGATGTACAGTCCACAAACATTACCGTAACAAAACATTTCTAAATTACAGTACTGCAAATGTGATATATCATCATAAAAATAGAGTAAAAAATCTTGGTGGTCTTTATTTAAAATGTTAAAATTTATTTTCTATATTAGACCCCCATTTAATGAAACATATTTTGCAGTAAAATAATAAAGCCTATATTAGGACCATTAAGAAGACCATAACTTTGTGTTACATTACTGTCATAAAATCATTTTCATTTCATATAATGCTTTTCTCATTACCATAATGCAAAAGACATATTACAATTGCAAAGCACATTTGTGAAGTCTAAGTACTGTTTGATTTCATCAGTGTGTTACAGTAATGAAAAGGACAATTGTCTGATTTAATGGGGTAAAACACTTAAATCAAATTAAATCTTAATGGCCCTAAAATAGGCTGCATCATCTTTACACAAACTAAAATCTTGAATTTTTCTTTTCTGTGGTGCATTATGAGCCAGATGTTGACAGGCTCCATGACCATGACACCTGAGAATCTGTGACAAAAATAATCATTATAATAATAAAAATACAAAAAAGTTAATATTACACACCACCCACAATAGTTTGAGATATGAAAGTGTAAAGTAACTGTTAAAAGAAAGAAAAATGTCACTTCAAAGAAGTCTGTTCTGTACGCTCTCAGTTTGTCTGTCTTCTGTCTCCCCTCCTGCTGTTATCTGGCTCGGGTTCAATGAAGTGTGTATTCACAGAGCAGGTAGTGTGTTGTGTGTGTTACCGTTACAGAACCGTTTGTGAGTTTTTCTATAGCAGAAAGATTTTTCGGAAGGATGGGAGGAGCTTCCTTGTGTGTCATCTGCTTACTGTTCTGTCTGAGCATCAGTCTCGCAGAGCGAGGGGGGAGGCAGTGCTGGGATTGGTCAGGGTTGTGCTGGGGGAGGGCGCATGCTTCGGAGGAGCCAAATCCAGGAGAGCACAAACTGTTCCTGCCACTTGAGCCAAACCTCTCTCCTCCAGAATGTGGAGAGGCAGACACAGCTGGCTCTGCAGCAACACACACACAGCGAAAAAGGATGGGGAGGAAAATGGCATGTCAATGGAGAAACAAATAAAAACACAAATGATAGAACTTAAAAATGTTTTAAATGAAACAACTTAAAATTCAGATCATACAAAACTTAGGAGGGACATAAACGAAGAAAAATCAGATGTCATGAACTTAGGAAACTGTAAAGAAAAGTGAAGGAGAAACAGATGCAGAGAGATCAGCCTGATAAACACAAAACCTGCAAGATCAACCTGAACCAGAAACAATGATGAAAGTCTGGATGCTACTCTCAGTAAAATATGTTAAGACTTTCACTGTGTCGATACAGAACGACACTACAAATGTATTTCAGGGACAAGGCCCTGGAGCTACATGTGTTTATGTGCTCTGATCAAGGTGATTGCTGAGGGCTCATTTTATATGGGGTTTAAACCAGTGACCTTCTGGTAAGCAGCAGTGTCAAAATACAACCTCAAACTGCATTCACAACCTCTAAAACATTAGTTACATGTCTATTAATTGACTTTAACCAATAACCCTTAAGGCCTAGATGACGTTTTTTTACTTTGATTAAATGTTTCAAAGATAAACATTTTGGCTTGGAAAAATGTGAACCAATAATCATACAGAAAAAGATCAAAAATGTGTATTAGACACATAGTAAACAATCTTTTTCTCACTCAAAGTTTAGTGAGTTTAACTGAGTCAAGTTTAACAACACAACTAGGCTTGCAAAATTCTGGATATTTTGGAAAATGAATGGGAATATATGGGAATTATGGCACACAAATGAAAATGATTCATGTTTGTTAAAAAACAAATTCAAACTGTTTGTATTTATGTTTGAATGTGATATAATTTGTAAAAAATTACACAAAATTTCCAATGAAATCCCTTTAATTCCTTAATATTCCAACATGGAATAATTCCAAAATTCCCCAGTTTTGCAACCACAACAATGTTAATCTGGTTGAAACAAACCAATGTCACCATCTAGAGAAATACAGAATTAACAGAGAACAGCAGGAAAACACTGGAAAAGAAGAGAGCCACACTAATAACAGAACAGCAGTCCATACTAGATCCTTCAGGTCAGATTTTATTGTAGAAAAGCGGAACATTAGTCAGGAAAAACACACATTATGGCACACAATTTACACTGTACTGACCCGGTATTTCCCTACATTACACTGTACGTTAATAAACAGAACTGATAAACTGTGTTGTGTTGAGAGACTGGCCGGCATGCTTAGTAACGGCAGGGTTTAGTGCTGTTAGAGAGATGTTGTTTAACTGCGAGGCTGGAAGACACAGACGTTCACACAGTAAGGCACAAAGGGATAAAAACAGAGAGTTTATAGTTTGGCATCTTCCACACTGTCTCAGTTCCCTCAGGAATCAAGACTTTAGTCACTAAAACCTTTATTCAAAATTCAGAAACATCACTCGCAACAGTGCAGCAGAACTAATGCACAATAAAAGGCTCATTCAGCACACAGGCAACTTGTTCTTTTGGCTTTTGAAAGGCTGAATGATTGACTCCTTTTTTGTGCACCTTAATGATGCTTTGATTTCCTCTATGAAATGTGCTTTCTACAACTCACACTCTCACATGACCCCTCACCTTGCCCCCACCCCTGCATAAATTATGCAAATATGGTCAGTGACACGTGTTACCCTGTTCAATTGTTTTCTTTCCCAAATTTTAAATAAATTAAACTGTATTCCCTTCAACTTAACATGTATAACAACTTATAATCGTGCTGTCCATAAAAAACCCAAAGTATTTCAACTGGACATTGTGAGGAGAAACTAGGCTGAGCAGCAAGTCTCTTCTTTAAAGGGGCAGCGCTCAACAAAAAACTGTGCAACTCAGAAAACACTTTGTGCATATTGTGGCTATTGTGAAAATCTCATACACGTGAACACACAAAAGCACTGGCACACAAACAGTCGGCTTTTTTAGTGCAGTAATCAACCAGTAAGTGCAACTTAAAGGTTTGGCACCAGGTGGCAGTAGAGAACACAGAGCAGCGACATGACTGACAGGTAGAAGAGAGCAAAACCAGCCAGCTGAGTAGAAGGGGCGGAGTTAAGGCTGGGCGGTGCCAGGGAGAGCAAGGCATCAACCAGCCTGAAAACACAACCAACTTCCCCTTTCAATACTTCTCCTGCTGAACACAAACTATCCTGCACATAGTGCCAAGAAAAGCAGCGAGGAAGATGAAATGTGTGGATGAACGAGGGGTTGATGGGATGAGGGTGTTACAAAGTGAAGGGGATGGAGGAGGGAGAGAGAGAAGGAGAGTGAGAAAGAGAGAGAGAGAAAGAGAGAGAGTTAGTGGTATTAGCTATTAAACATGGAAATGTTAAAGGTATAAGCAAGAGATGGCTTTGTTTGGGAAGTATTTTTAATTGGGTTAGTGTAAGACAGGCAAACCTTAAAGGCAGGGTAGGCAATTTTGGAGAGCCTAGCAATAACAAGCTAGCTTTAAAAGCATAAAGCATCCCTTCAGAGCTCTCCAAAGTCACGCCTCCTCCAACACATGAACACATACATAGTTTGACAGGCAAGTAGGATATCCAATCATTGTACTCGTACTGAATGCAACGGTTGGATGATCATTATATGGACATGTGCTTTCCACGGATACCTATTATTATTCCACAGATAATATAATTAAACCCCTTTACTTTGCTATCAGGATGTGAAGAGACTTTCAAAAGCTTAAATAATGTCTCTGGAAAATAAAACACCTACCCTGCCTTTACACTTGAAAAAAATGTATGTATAAAAGCTTATAAAAGATTATTGCAGTGAAGGGAAGGTAAATACCTGAGGAACTCCGATTCTGCGACACGCCTCCAGAAAGTTCTCCACATTCCGTCGGCACTTGGCCATTGTCAGTTTGGGCTGGAAATGAACAAGAAACAGATATATTCACATGCACACAGACACAATAAACACAAATGCTGTAATTAGTAAAGTAAACACTCTAGAAAACCTGAAAAAATTTACAAAAAAAATCACGCACAACTGCCGGTGAGGGAATGTGGATGCTGGGTATGGAGCGAGGTCGCACGTGATTGGCCAGATGGCACAACACCACACCGTCAGTCAGAGCTGCCCCAAGATCACTGGGCAGAGACACCTTAAGGCGACACTCGATATTCTACAGAAAACATTAACAAAACAAATTTTATTTATTGCATTGAGATGACAGAAGGGGGAAGGACCTGTAGTGGTTTGACAGACACACCCTTCTCAGCTGTTCTATCAGCTCCACCTCCTCTCCTGTTGGGGGCAGACTTTTTGTGGGAGTGGCTTCCACATGCTCCGCTCCCCACGCCCCTGACTCTCCTGCAAACCACAAACAAGTCACACACTGCATTAGTAAACTGTACAGTGTAATTACATGCTGAATAAACAACAGAGCTCAACGGGGTCCAGTGCCCCAATGTGCACCAAGTGCTGCATAAATCAAATAAAACCGAATTACACTAAACAGTGACTGTCCACTTTTACAGTGGCATTTAGCCCTTATAAAAATGCAGCGATTGTCTGTGACGCATTGACGCACCTTTCTTCTTCTCCTCTCGCTGACTCAGACGATACAGGTAACTCTCAGGTCGCTGGGTGGAGCTACGTGAGGGAGGCGGGGCAGCAGGGCTAGGGTAAGCAGGTGATTGGAGGGCTGTAGGACAGACAGGAAGTTGAGTCACGATGATGTACGATGTGAAGGTTTGAATAGGAAAACAATGGTAAGACGAGACAAGAAGAGTCTATGATTTAAACAGAAGCATACCGGTGGGCGACAGTGAGGCGTAATCTTCACCTTGCTATTGTTGAGAGGAAATGATCAGCGAGATTGGAGAGAAAATATGAAAAAAATTAAGTCAATTTATTAAACACAGGACACTGTATACTTGCGTCAATGGCACACGTGACGAATGGATGACCCCACTTCTAATAATAGTACTCATAAATTGTGTTCTCAAATTCTAAACAAGCATGAATATCAATGAGTATAACCAAGCTGTAATATTGCACTGTGTAACCTAACTGACAGATCTGTATTTTTGATGAAGGATGTGGCTATATAAAGGTTCATTTTTATATATATATGTGTGAGTGTGTGTGTGTGTGTGTGTGTGCGTGTGTATAATAACAATATACTAAAATCGTTAAAAAAAGCATTGTCTGTGCCTGTAGAATAAAGATGTTTCAGCAGCAGAAGTGGCGCAGTACCTGCGGCATACAGCAGGGAGCAACAGCTAAAGCAGGAGACAAGCAGCCATCCAGCGGAACAGCAGAGAGAGACTAGCCAGCGCAGAGAGAAGCAGAAAGTTTTAGAGAGTTTGAGTCCAAGAATTCAGTTTATTACTGCAAACATGTTTGGAAGTACACAAAAAGTGCGGAGTGCACAGTACTCCAGAAGTGTGCAAGGAAAAGTGGCCTGTATTTGTGTGCTTTAACCTCTGGGGACAAACAGGCTGAAAAAGTTAGATGAATTTGCAAAAAAAAATGAATGTATAGTAAATGTTTTCAGGGAAATGTTTTTGCTCAAAACGTGTGTGCAATGCCTGCCAATGCAAAAGTCATTTAGATTACCGAGTAAACGAGGGTGTGTTGTGTGAATGTCACCTGTTTGTGAGGGTCTGGTCTCTTCTTTATTGTGTTGGTGTCTGTATCTATCTCAAATATCAGTAGAGGCTCAAACTCACTCTAACACAGACACATCATGAGAGAGAGAGAGAGAGAGAGAGAGACAGGGAAAGCACAGAAAGAAGCAGGGCAGCTGTTAATGATGCTAGTGAAAATCTGGAGCGATATTAATGCATGTTAGCAGGTTAGAGCTAAAAATAGTTCACAAGAGGCATTTCAACAAGGAAAATCTTCAAAGAACATTCCAGGCTCAGAAGATGACTTTACTGACAACATCTGTGGCATGCTGTAGATTGTGACACGTGTTAACATACAGTTCTGAACATGTCAAAGATGCTCTTCATAAAGCCTAACAACTGTAAACCTGGAAGATACGTTCTCAAGTTAACATGATGATTCCAGTGTGGAAAAACAACTGGAAACACAGACAGTGTTGTTAGAAGCTGTTTATGCTGAGAAATGAGACAAGGAGCGAATGTGATTGGCTGAGTCACACATACTGGAGCCAGACTGCAGGGCAGTGATTGGCTCTTACCATAAAGAGGGCGGAGTCATCTGTGTGCGTGGAGCGTCTGGAGGGGTACAGACTCTGAAGAGTGACAGCACACACAAGACTTCAGCTAACACACTACAGGACCTCACACACAGTGACGGGAGGGTCTGATGTATGATAAGGTGGCAAACATGAGGAAGATGAGGAAAACACTCACCTCACTGTCTGTTGGACTGAGCTTTGAAGGGCTTTGAGATGACTTATTCTGCTGAAACAAAGACATGGTGGCAGCAGTATTACATGAGCAGTACAGAAAAATGATAAGTAGCTGGCTTTTTTAATGACTTGGTTGAACAAATTAAGTAAGTGTGTCAAGAGTCACCAAAACTGGTTGGAATTAGTCAGTTCACATATAATTTAACAAATCCACAATACCCACACCTAATTAATTTTAGTCTCGATGGATGCAAATACTGAACAATGAAACATACAAATCCCATGGAGCAAAAGGTCCATCTGACACTTGTTCACAGGGTAAATTTTGAGCTCATTTTATAAAAACATGTTTTTAAATCATTTAAAATCATTTTGCATGTTGTAGGCCCAGCTGTGTTTGTACCTTGACAAAGCTCGTAACAGTGTCTCTCTGCACCGATCGTGTTTTCTGTCTCTCTTCTTCGTACCGCAGCGCTGCTAACTGAGCTTCTCGTCTCACTCTCTCCACACCAACACCTGAACCTGACGCCACAGCAGCGCTCCGCTAACAGACAAATCAACACAGTTGAGTAACACACAGCGCCCTGCTTCACATACTGCACGACAGAGTGTGTACAGAGACTCACCTGATGAGTGTGTGAAGATGCATCTGATCCACAACTGTGAAGAGACAGCAACAGTTACTGACAAAATCACAAAACAGTCCTTTCAGATTTCATCATGATGCAAATCTTAAAGGTGCAGTAACAAAAACAGTCTGTATCATTTTAGGGTTAAAGAGAAAATGGTCAAGAAAAATTAAATAAGGACTGTTTTTGATGTAACCTTGGAAACCGTGACTGTAAGGACACTGTAAGGAGACTGAAATAAAACACTACAGAAAAGCATTACAGATCTGTTGAATATAGTGTACAACAGTGGATCTCAACCTTTTGGAATCTAGAGTTTTGCATAACTACAAAGATATAAATTCATTATTTAAATAACCAGACACATAAATATCTTGATGTTGTGTTGTTTTAGCTTGTTTAATACTTCTTTTATTTTACTGTAAATAATTTTAAGTCATCTTGAGGCCTCCTGTAACTTTATTGAGGGCCTCTGATGACAAGTGTAGAACGTCTCTCACAGCTCTGAATTGTAACATTGTTATAAATTGTAGAATTGTGTTGTTAGTATATCAGTACCGGTTCTGTAAGGAGTTTTGGCGTCTTGGCTCATCAGTTCTGGAGTCTTTGGATGGGCTGGTCTTCACAGGTAAGCCCTAATAACACACACATATTCAGAGATCAGACACAATCAGACAGCTGTTGTCCAGAACTGATATCACTAACACTCACTTCTCTGGTTATTCTTCTTTCAGTGTAGGCCATGAACTGGGAGCTGAGGCTGATTGGCTCCGTTGCCTTACGGCTCCGCCCATCCTCCTCATCCTCTTCTCCTGTACAGCTGTCAATGAAGTCTATCTGCTCAAGATCCGATTCCACTACAAACAAACAATGAAGAATCTTATTACTTATTGTTTTAATGGCAGCGACAGCAATATAATATAGTATAAAATCTTCTTACATGTTCCGTTAGTGAGGTGTCTTCTCTGTCGTTGCTCTTTGGTGATTTCTGCCACTTTCCCTGGTAGGTCTGAAAACTCGTCTGAAGGCTGTGAGAAAATCGGCAGGAAAAGATTTGATGAAACAAATCCAATAAACCACATAATGGAGAAATACTTCCATTTTGGGTGACCTGAAAATCACTTGCCTCATTTCCTGACCACCTCTTGTCTCCACTGTCCACACTGTTAAAACCTGAATCCAGAGCTCCATACAGCCGGCCCGAATACAGATCATCCACACTGAGAGGAGAAGATTGACCAGTGAGAATGTTTACAGAATGACACCAGATCATCTGACGTCTTCTAACGATCAATCAGATTATAGTTCATTATTATTAAGATGCAATCTATAACTTTTCTCTCTCTACCGCCATCTCAGTTTGAGACATACTTTCTTTACGTATGTTACGTAAAAGGAAGCAAAACTGACATTTCTCAGGAAATCAGATCCAACAGCTCAAATTATAAATCATCATTATAAACTTACCTTTGTGAACTGGGGTAAGAAGATTGTGTTGAACACAGATCTGTCATATACTTCCTGTTTTTTGTTCATTTTTTAACAAACTTAAAATGTTATGGATCAGTAACATCAGTATTTACACTTTTCTTAATGTTAGAGCATTAGTGTTATTTACTAATTTAAATGTCTAGACTGTATTAGTATTATGTTCGGCTTTCTCTGTCTGAAGAGCAATCTCATTTATTTACTATGAAATAACAGGCTAAATGAAAAGCATCAAGTCTAAAAAAAGATAGACTGTTTTTAATGTTTTAGCAAAGTGCTTATAGCGAAGGTAAGCAACAAACACAAGGCAACTCATACAAGCGTTTAATCTCCGTTTCCTCTGATTCACATCTACATCAACTTATCTTCTGCAGCTACAATCTCTCCCCACACCTTCATTCCAATCAATCCTCTCTCTATCACTCTCTCTCCTCTGCTCTTATCTGGATCATCTGTTCTGTGTCCTCATAGAGACACACGAATGATAAACAGCAGCTCAGATAGAAGGAGGTGCGAGAGAAATCCAGGGAGGAGTTTGATTAACATTACAGCTGCTTTCAGATCAGCTCAGCTGGGAGAATGTTATGTAATGTACACCATCCTCAAAAACATACTGGACATGTAAAACATGTTTAAACATGTTTGAGATGACACTGCATGAAATAACAACATGCACCCGTAATAAAAATCACTTCAACACACAGTTTCGTGCCTAATCAGTGTCAGGGCATGGCCATGGACATGATGCACTAATGCTTAACCAATACATGTCCAAATTCTTTGTCTGTATTTTATATACTACATTTACCGTTTTATTATTGTAAACCACAGTTTGTGATTGTTTTCTTGAAAAGTGTCCTGGTGTAATATTTCATTAGAATAAATGCTTTCTGTTATTTTTCTACAAGCATGTGATTTACATCTGTGTTGTTACGTAATGCAATAACACTGACTTCAACACACATGCAAGTTTTGTACTGGTGGCGTGTCTGCACGTGTTCTCACCAGGAGCCGAAGGGCAGTGGTCTTCTGTCATAATCGGGAAGATCTGAAGCTGCTTTACACACCTCCATATTCAGATGTTTAAATATGTGAATCTTTCCCTTTATACAGATCTGCAACACACAAAAGACTCACTAAACATTGTCCAACGACTCACTTCATGTTGACTAAACTACTGCCCATTTAAAAAACGGAACATAACTACATGTAAACTTCACACATATTCAAAAAAAATACTAGTTTTACAATAAGTGCAGGTGTGTGCCACCTCTGCAGGTGTTTGTTACCTGTGCAGGTGGGCTCTGAAGTGGGTTGTTGTCGAGAATGATGCTCTGCAGGTGTCTGAGATTGCGGTAACACACAGGAATTGATGTTACTTTGTTACAGGAGAAATCGAGCCGCACCAAAGGCAGCTCGGCCAGCTCTACAAAACAAACAACACAGAAATGACCCGAATCTCCAGACGAAAACATTACCCCTTTCAATCAGGTGCAGGTGTGTGCATTTCTAACCAGGCGGCAGACGGACAAGGTGGTTTCTGCGAATGTTGAGGTCACGCAGAGCTTCCAGCTGACCGATCTGAGGAGGAAGTGACTGGATCTCATTACAGCTGACGTCCTTCAACACACAGAGAGAGAGGAGTGACAAGTGACGTGCATGAGTGACAGGAAGTAAAGATAAAACGCAGTGCTCAAGAGAACACTGGTCCAAATGAGGGTCACACACCAGTTCTGTGAGCTGTCTGAGTTTTCCCAGATCCTCAGGCAGCGAGACCAGCTTGTTATTGCAGGCAATCAGAACTTTGAGAGGCAGACGGCACAGATAAGCAGGCAGAGTGGACAGCTGGTTCCGACTGCAGACAGAGAGAAAACATTCAGATCCTTCTGGACCCAGTTTCACTGTGATGACTGCAAGATTTTTACACTTTCTGAAGGAAACACAAGATGTTCTTGTCCATGCCAAACACTCTTGCATGATGCTAGGGTGTTGTGGATGGTTGCCAAGGCGTTGCTATGCGATAACAAAGAAGTTCTGAGTGATTTTTAGCATGTTGCTGTGTGGTTGCTAAGGCATTCTGAAAATCTTAAGTCTGATTACTTAAAAAAAGTTTATGTATTATACATCATACACAGTCCACATGTCTAAAACTATAAATTAAAAATGCTTAAATTTTGCATTTTCGTATTGTAACAACATTTTTTTGCATTATCAGCACTTTGAGTATAACAGCTGCACTCAAGCTTTACTTTACAAATGTGTACAAACCCTGATGGATTTCAAAATGTATTCATAAATATCGTGTGTGCTTTAATGAAATCAAGAACAAGAAACTCCTTTTGTGCAATGGAGTTTATGCAGTCAATGTCACAAATTTGCTTAAATTTGAATAGTGACCAAGTGACCTAGAAAGAGAGCCGTGCAATCTTAAAAAAAACATCAGCATTTAAACCGAGCATGCAAATCTAGCATGCTGCATATTTACTAGAATAAATGAAAAAGTGCCAGATTGTTAACAGGGTCTCAGACCTCAGGACTATAAAAATGTAATGTAAAACTGTAAAAATACATTTGATAAAAATCATGCAAAACACTGCAGCTGTGGCCAGTAACATTTAATTATGAAAAACAATGAGCAACATGAGTGAGTCATGTGTCTGGTGTGATGTTATGAATGTGATTATTACCTGATATTCAGGTAGGTGAGGGACTGCAGGTTTATCAGACTCTCTGGCAGAGAACGCAGGCAGTTCTGGTACAGATTCAAATTCTCCAGTGACACAAACATGCACACCTCCACTGGCAGCTCCGTCAACCTGTTCCGTGACAGATCTGCAGCCAGACGATGAAAGATAACAGAGAGAGAGACAATGAGAAACACACACTTGTGTGTGGTGTGTCTCGTGTGTGTGAAGGGCTCTGGATTCAGCCGTTTCTGTTTCTGCAACAACACCAAACACCTCTGAATCTCCAGAACTGCTTCTCTCTCCAAAGTTATTGGTAAAGACACAAAGAGAAAGAAACCATTCTGTTAATCAGCCAATCATATGCTGCTATGATGCTCTCACAATAACCAAAAACTAATTAATTACAAAGATAAAATAAAAATTCATTCCAAACCTGTATGACTTTTTTCCTCACACAAGAAGATATTTTGAAGTACGTTGGCATCCAAACAACAGTGGCATCCATTGATTTCAATTGTATGAACACAAAACCTCAGAGACATTTCTCAAAATATCTTTTTTTGTGTTCCACAGAAGATAAAGAGTCATACAGATTTGGAATAATATGAGGGTGAGTAAATGATGGAAAATATTTCATTTTTGGGTGAACTATCCCTTTAATCCTCCTAACCAAAATATCAGCCTATCACAAGATTGAGTAACTTCTTTTTTTGAACATATGAAGAGTTATTGTTTATTCACGTCAGTTAAAACTGCTGTATCATTACATGCCTGGACTCAATCCCCAACACACACACACACACAACCTCACTTCCTGTGTGGAAAAGCCCCTCAGGCAGAGATGAGAACATGCTGGAGGATTCTTCAGGACAAGGAAGCAGCTACTGGACTCGTGTTACTCAGATCAGCACATCAGTGAGAACAACAAGTGTGTCTGTGTTATTTTCCTCTCCCTTCCTCTGAGGGTTTGTACAGAAATCTGCCTGTCAAGATGGCTGCATGAAACAAACAAAAGTGAATCAAAACATCTCCAGCGTGTAAACTGAACTGACTTTCAGTTTAATAGTAGCTGCTGTCCAGTCAGTTTACCAGCAGCTGAAGTGAGTTAGTTTAGGATCAGTTTAAGATAAAGTGTGACGCATCATGAGTTACAATCTCTTTCAGAATCAACCCAAAAACATTCAGTCAATTTCTACAATGACCTGAATACATTATCATGATGCATTTGCTTACACACACACACACACACACACACACACACACACACACACACACACACACACACACACACACACACACACACACACACACACACACACACACACACACACACACACACACACACACACTCTCATCTAAATGGGGACATTCCATAGACTTCTATTGTTTTTATACAGAGCTAGTTACAATAATATATATTAAACAATAGAATCTAACAGAAAACCTTCCGCCTTTTTACAAATTTTTAAAACTTTGACATTTTTATAGTGTTTTTACAAATGAGGCCATCCCCAAATTTGACAATCTGTGAAATTTGTTTCCAATACATGGTTATGTATGTATGATTATATATATATATATATATATATAACACATACAATCTCTCTCACACACACAGGCTTTAAGCACGGAGCACAAACACTTATGATCAAGACCTCATGACCACTAAAAATAGCTGGCAGGCTAACAGCAAGTTAAGTGTTCATTTTTCTGCTCTGACGTGCGTGAAAGAGGCCCGTCTCCAGCATCAGACACAGACCAGGCCTCCAATTACAAAAAAAGCACATAGAGATCAAATGTCACGACAGAAAGCCGTGAAGATTACATTTTACAGTAACTTCACCTAAACACGTTTGTGGGTGTGTTTCAATTTTAGCCGTTTTGCGTCAAACCTCGGAAAGCCGTGAGACAGGTCTGCTGTGTTATCTGATCACATGACTGAAGATCTGTTTGTTTCTGACCATTCACGAGCGTTATAGATATTACTCGAATCTGGCTCCTACAAGAGGGTTCAGGTCTAGTTTAGTTTAGTTCAATTTACATTCAATTCACATTTATTTGTATAGCACTTTTTACAATACATATCGGTTCAAAGCAGCTTTACAGAAAATGCATGTTTCTAAGTTACAAAACCAGAATAGTCTTTTATAGTTGATATCTGAAAGTACAAATGAACTGGGCAATATATCAAATCTTTACAATTAAGGTAATATAATTTGTTAACTATAAAATTGACCAATATTATAAATATTGACATGACTAAAGGTTTTTGAAAAGCTTTATTTTGAATAGGTAGATATATAGCCTGTATATCTGTGTGTGTGTACTGATGGCTTTCCAGTGCTAGCTGGATCTATATTTGTAACTGCAGCTGTGCAGAGATCCGGGATGAAGACGACAGGAAGTTCTGCTCACTGTAATGTCTGCTTCCTACAGGGAGCTCAACCTTAAACCAGCACACACAGTCACACACAGTCACAGTCACACACACACACAGTCACACACACACACAGTCACAGTCACACACAGTCACAGTCACACACAGCTTAGATTTATTATGCCGAACTAAACAACCAAAAATGAAAAGTGGGCAGATGTTCTGAATGAGGACTGAAGGTGTGAATCTCACTGCCTCATTCGTCTGCTTTCTGTGTGTTAACTTAACCATATATTGGGGACAAATACATGTTACAGAGGTTTATTGTGGTAATCTTCACGTCTTATATAAGGCCTGGGGTTCAAGTACCTTGGTTTTAGAAACAAATCACAGTTCCTGGAAAGTGTGTGATCATCTTACCTGCAACATTCTGCGCTGTACATAAGTGAGCTACTGTAACACAATCACACAGCGTCCTCCTTTAATAACTGTGAAATAAATCCAGCAGTCAGACAGAAAGAGCTACAGCATATCAGCCTGATGTTTAATGAGTTTATATGGAGACATGAATGAGATCTCATGGTGAGTTAACGTTGAGTTTAACTCAAATCCATAACACCACAAGAACACAATGATGTGTAATGCAATAACAGCTCATTTGAAAAAACATCACAGCAGTTTCTGTGAGTGACTGTATAGACTTCACTGACGTGAGTGTGGAAGACTGAATTCTTCTGTCCATCCCAAAGCCCCAAGTACTGAATAATTCACACACACAGCTTAACACTTCAGAGCGCATTTGCCGATAGAAGCCGTAACTCTGACTCTATACCTGGACTTCCCAAAATCACAAACATATATTAACTAGTTCTTCAACTAATTATCACTGTAGCAGCTTTATGCTGACTTAGTCTCTCTCTCACGAACTAACATGAGCAAGAGAGGAAGACATCTGGCCTGCATACCATGTGAAGATGATTAAAATAAGAAATGACACACTGGGTGTAAACACCTTTCTGCCAAAATAACAAAAAGTCTCCGAAATTATTTATCGTTTTTAAAACGTTGGTAAGCGATAGAAGTATTAGTTAATGTAACATCTGGTTGTGAGTCCTTGTGCTTCTTTCGGCTGAACCCCAATAACTAAACCAACCAAACCAAAATCTATGTGCACAGAGCACAAGAGCAACCTTTTATTTACAATCATTATCCTGGCAGAAACTTCATCAATACGGCTTACAAGATCACAGAGTGTATCTCATGACTAACACTGCAGAAACACCATGAATTATAAAGGTGAAAAAAAAATGAAACTAAGTAAACGTGAAGTGAGGACAGTCTTGTTGAGGTTAACATTTCTCTGAGTGGACAAGGTGTCCAGGTGGTGTTAAAACATCTATCAGAGAGAGAACACGTTTCTTAGCAGGACAACATTGCTGAAGCAGACGAGACATATCTTAGGCCAAATATCACCTCATATCTTGTGGGATGCTCTTAACAAGAGCTTGTTCAATATTTTTTATTTATTATGAATAAGAAGACATAATTTCCATGACGCAAATAAAGATTACTGGAGCACAAGTGTAGCATACAAATCTGTGACTCACTAAAATTACTGTTCATTTACAAGCTTATAGGACTATATGAACATTAGAAATTATTATGAAGAATGTAATAATGCTACCACAAAAATCTTTTAAAAGGTTTTTTTTACCATATACCATGAACAATTATTTTAGACTTAATATGACAATACAAACTATTATCATAACATTATTATTGTAGATTTTTAGCAACTTTGGATGTCCGTGTTTGTTTTACTGTAAATGTAATAAATCTTTAGTGCAGATTATATAATAAAATGCAAAATGAACCAACATTCAATGTAAAACTTGAATTATCACCCTACAACGACCTCGCTAAAAAAAACTCATGAAGAGCCTGGCAGAAACACAGATACGGCACACAATCTGTCATTTGCAAACCATAACAAATACTCTGCAAAAATCTATTTCAGAAACGTTTTTGTTGTTCATGTTTTCGTACATTCTTACGGTCTATATTTTGGTGAATTGGCATTGGATGAGAATAAAACCAGAGACGAGATCCCAGCATGCACTGCGCAGACGATCAATGTTGACACAGACAGCTTTAACACGAGACCACGTGTGTGCTCACGATCAGAGCTGAACTGCTGCTCCGCCGTGACCTTTTCCTGCACAGAGCAGATGTTCGATGCATAACTCACTGCTGACAACATCTGCAATCACACATTTAATGAGGAAAATGCGACTGATGCTTGCTCAGGCTAGGGTGCGAGACTTCCAGCTACGATGTTGGGGTGTGAGTGGTTGCCAAGGAGTTACTAAGGTATTCTGAGTGATCATTAACACATTGCTATGCAGTTTCCAGGGTGTTTCAGGCAGCCACTTACTGGTCCAGACCTAAAGAGCCCACCTCCACAGTTCTATAACAATTATATGATAATATCACACAGATCATGTATCAGAAGACCACATGCTAGCTCCATACAGGCACCTTACACAAAACTGCAAACCGCTATGAGAAAACACGCATTTATTGTTTTGCTTTAAATGTCATAATGGTATTTTCTGTCGTGTGACATACGTTCAACAACAATAAACTTGTCAAACTGCATGTGTGTAACCATCACTCATTTCTGCACGACCTACAACATACAACAACCAGCAGTCCTTCCTGCAGCCTGTTTAAGCTACACGTTACGCTCATGCGACTCTTTTAAAGGGTTTCTCTATAATCACACTGACACATGAACTGCAGCAGAACATGCCGGTCTTCTGATTGTGCTGCTGGAAGTGATGTATAAAACTCAAGTCCAAACAAGTCATCAAGCTACTGAAGTGTCACATACATTGAGATACCTGTGCCTGCATATATGAGGTAAAAAACCCATACCCAGCTTTTCTAGACAGCGTTTGATCGCAACACGTTTTGTTTTAATATCACTAACCTGGTGGGTAAACATGGGTCTGATATGTGACAGTGAGTGACAGTGTCAACACTGTACAGCAATATGACAGACTGAGTGTTTTAAACAGTAAACCAGCTTCACTCTCTCAGAACTGACTTGATCAAACTTTCGAACCCGCTCCTGTACAATCTACACGAGGATCAGTCCTGTAAGATCAGTCAAACCCCTCGATCACATCTCATCTTATCTGCATGACAGTCAAAGATCTCAACATTATCAAGACCTGCTTTTTCACCATCATGTTTAACCCACATAATGACAAACTCCACCTCCATCCTAAACCTGATCAACACATACCTACACGATCAAACCTGTCTCCACATGATGACCAAACCTCTCAACCAAAGCAAAGCAAAGCCCTGTAAACTACATCCAGAGCCCTTAACATGTTGATTAACCTCCCAACTAGTACATCATGATCTGTTCTCAGTTCAGTTTGACAGATACAGTCTGATTTCCTCAGCTCCAGCAGGACTGAGGTTTGTGGACCTGAACTCGCTTCTGATGGTCTTGAATTCACACTGAATCACAATCACTGATGGTGGGTTCGGGTGTGTTTACACCCGCACACACACACATCTACACCCGCAACTAGTGTCAGATTCGACCCCCGGGCTTGCAGCGCAGCTCCAGGGGCGGTTAAAGGTTCGGGTGGGTCAGTAAAGAAGTATCTGGTACGGTACCGGCCCGGGTGGTGTCGGTCAGGTCGTGTCCGGCGGCGCTCCTCGGGAACTCCTTCAGCTTCCTGCCGCTCACGTTCAGCACTCCGGTGGCCGCCGCCTCGTCCAGCGCCCGGTCCAGCGAGCGGTTCCAGGACGCGGGTCCGGGAGCGTTACATGATCCGTGATGTCCGGTGGCAGCCGCCGCGGTTCTGGAGGAATGACCGACGGTGAAAGAGGGCACGGCGCTATCCGCGGAGAGCAACACCGAGGCCGCCATTACACAGCAAACACTCCCGCTGGATCCTCACGGGCCCCACACGAGCGGTGACAGTGCGCATGCGCGGACGCGCAGAGGACAGAGCGGGTCCGAGCAGAGCCGTCCGGCCGCGCAGCCTCTCTGTCAACGTGTACAGCTTATAAAACTAAATATCCACGATCAAGTGATGTTTAAAGGAAGGACAAATGCAAACTGGTGAAAATAACTCTGTCTAGTTAAGCTCTGTGTCTTATCAAGTTGTGTATCTGGGCAGGTGAACCTCTCACGTTTTGTCTCTCACTTTAAGACTTGTGTATTAAATACATTCCCAAATATATATTAGTAACACACTGCATAGATTAGACATCTGCTATTGTAATGTCTGTCCACAAATATGAGCTAATAAAACTCAATAAATAAATAATCCAGTGCAGATGGTTGTGTATTTTGACAACTACACTAACAAATATGACTGCTGTGCATCTCTAATCTATTTGTAAGAATATTGTATAAATAATAATTGTCCTTATGAATAATAATCCGTATCCTACCCCGATTCACTGTAAATGTATAATAATGATTGATAATATGAATGTCATGGCTTCTGTCAAAGCTTGGCTTCTTTTGACTTCAACATACGTAATGAAAAGTATATAAAGCGAGCTGTAATTTTGTGTGAAACAGGTGGAGAGACTAAAGTTACGGACTGCAGCTTTAACAAATTTGTTTTTACTTTATATTTGTTTAAAGGCAAAACATAGTGCTGCGACAGCGCCCTCTAGTGGTGAGTTAAAACTGTAAAACACACTCCGTGTGTAAAACACACTCCGTGTGTAAAACACACTCCGTGTGTAAAACACACTCCGTGTGTAAAACACACTCAGTGTGTAAAACACACTCAGTGTGTAAAACACACTGATGTTAAAGACATCTACAGCTGATGAGCATTGATGAGGAGTGATGTGGTCATTTATTTTGTGCGAATGAGGCCGGTTTCAAGTGCTGTTGTGTAAGCGATTCAAGTATTTCAAAAACACTGCAACGAGAAAGTACATTTTATTTCACCTTCACTTCTTTGAACAAACAGACAAAAAACACATGCATGTAACTGTAGACAGCATTAACATTTATACTGAACCGGTCCCAAACCTCCAACAAAAGATATCAATGGTGCATTTTTTTGTAAACAAACAGCAACAAACAAGAAAAATCGTAAGTCATTTGTAGTCTTGAGATTATTGTCTTGGTCATGGATTCATTCAGTATTGATCCAAAGTCACATACAGGAATGTTTCAAATGTTCCTCCAGTTTTGGAGTAAGGCACAAGAGCACTGTGGTGAAAGACGTTGAGACACATGAAGATTAAATAAAGGGAAATGATGAACTTCAGTCGAGCCAGGAGAGAAGAACTGAAGTGAAAAGTGTTGAAGACCCTTCACATGCCCATCCTGATGCTCTGAATGATCTGGAATATCGCTGTCACAACAGAATAGAAGAAAATAACATTACAACAATCTTGGGACACTGCGATTAGCTGCTCAAATCTGTGGCATCTCTTCATATTTAATTGTATATCACGTGGCCAATCAACAGCTAGTCGAACTTCTTGTGATCTAAAAACTCAATTTTTAAATACATAACGAGAACTTAAACACTGAATTACGTTCTTATGAAGAAGAAATAAACTAATTTTACAAATGTTATCAGACTGTGATTTAAAGTGTAAATCATATAAAGTGAATGTATTCAATACAGAATTTTTCTACAGAAAGTATAAAGCACACTAAGTGAAACAATAAAAATGAAAACAAATTAAATTAAAGTATCAATTGAAACTGAACTGCATTGCGTTGAAGAATTTAAATTTCACTTAAAGGAAAAAGTCTGTGGTCCAGGTTTGATACGAGTATACATACAACTTTGTCTCTTTAAACACAGCTTATGTTTGCCTTGTGAAATCACTTTATCCAGTGTTTTCATTAGAAAAAACCTCACTTTAATACCATTTGTCACAATACATATTCATTTAACAATGAAATAATAAAGAATGAAAGTAGATTTGTATATACTGCAGTTTGAACTCACCTGATCCACATACTACAAAGACGAACAAGGCAAGAAGCCACGGCCCAACTGCAGCCTTTTCATCCTGAGTCACTCTCTGTTAAAACACATTGACATGCAATTAAAGCTGCAATCTCTAACTTCTTTACACATTTCTCTAACTTCTTTACACATTTCTCTAACTTCTTTACACATTTCTCTAACTTCTTTACACATTTCTCTAACTTCTTTACGTGTGTTTAACTCAAATGAAGCCAGCCTGACGTTTCCCAGATATTCGTACCCGACAGCTCAGAGTATTCATCATTGTTATAAAGGCACTGTTGTGAATCAGGGTAAGGAAACAGCTTTAAACACTCACCTGTCATGCACTTGCTCAGAAAGTGATGTGTGTTCAGTTTTAATGTCGCTTTAACATTGTGAACCGAGACAAACTCAATGCAGCGTATATTTAACAACAGTAACATCAACTTTAACTGAGCAAATACAACTCCTGCATACGTATGAAATGTTCACCTTACAGCAGCTACAGGCTGGACGGAGACATTTACCGATTTGGCCACATTGCCCCGCTGGGTGATGTTCTTGCTGTGCTTCTCGTTTGCCATGCGGATTCTCTGTTTGGCCACCATCTCCTCACTCTTGGCGTAAACGTTTAACAGAAAAGAGAAAAGAGAAGTAGAAAAGTGAAGGAGTGAATGAGTGAAGGAGTGAAGGAGTGAAGGAGTGAAGCGGTCGAGTGATCGGGAGTGTCTCAGCTCAGCTGACGTGTGATACTGTTTAAGTCTACGTGTGCACACGGGTCCCACTCCTCCCCCGAGACAAGCGGCGAGCGTCACTTCCGGCGGACACTGAACTGCTGTTTTATTTCAGCTCCTCGCTGTATTTGGTTAATATTTGGTTACTTTATTTCGTTTATTACACATTCTCTGTGTGCACCGTTAGTCGTAACACATCGTTTAGAAGCGCCGTCGGTGCGTTTCAAAACACGGCGCTGTCACGTGATACGTGTTACCTTTCTCAGCGCTGACCATAACGATCCGATCACAAACGTTTGTGGTTACTGGATTGCTATTTTTTTTTAAAAGTTTATTTCAGTTATTAATTGCTACATAATATTTTAGTTTAACGTTGTTTTTCAGGTGTTAATTCTTGAAAGGAATATACTTTACGTTTAATTAACTATGACGGTAGTGATATGTAATTTTGTGAGCCGTAATGTGCCTTTGGTGGATATGTATGAACATGACACATAAAGAAATGCAAACCCAATAATTCAACAAATGTTCTCTGAGAGAGAATTTACAATCTTTTCACTTCTTAGACGACTGCCTACAGGTGATTTATTTTGACATTTTACACGTCACACTCAGGTGACGTAGCGTGGAAGTCCGTGACGTAAACGTTGTTGTATTTCCTTTTCAAAATGGCGCCCTCCATTCCCCATTTAGCTGGTGAGTCGATGCTCTGAAACGTATTTTCATGCTCAGATTTAGTAACATAAAGCTAAATAATTAACTTTTTGCAAGAATGCTGTGAAATAAGAAGCTTGTGATTTATTCTCATGTCCTCCATTCTTTAGTGTTATGTGCGCAAAATGATTATATACTCTCGATTCAAATGACTGAGAACAGTTAACGTACATAAACGTGCAGACATATGCAAATATAAATACGTCACGATAATATTTAGGTAATGATATGACATGATTAGCTAATAAACAACTAATCACCAAGTATCACAAGGTTAGTCTTAGATTTAAGGTTATTTGTTGAGGGTCCGAGTAGAAACACTGTTATTGTGTTTTTATCTGTAACTACCTATACAGTTCAAGCTACATTTCTCTGTCTGTGTAGGTGAACAACCCAGAACACCTTAGCAACATCATTTACATCCCTGTACCGATCACAAAACAATGAGCAGCACTCAGAACCATGACAAATCAAACTCCAGATCTCTTTTCAGACTGCATAAGATAAAAAATATAGGTTCTAAGTACTGTGTTGAAAGTATTAACAGAATCATTAATATCACTGTTAAAAACATGGAATCAGATCATTTAAAAAACGTCTTACCATTCTCATTCGTTTAATACAGAAAAACAAGCCCTGCCTCCAGTAGTAGACTTCGCCCCTGCCACAGAGCCCCTGATACTGACAAAAAGATAAAACATTTGAAAAAGGTTGATAATCAAATAACATTAGCATTTTGAATTTTTCTGCATTTGTTGGTGACCACAGTCATGTAAAATCATAGAAATCATCTAAGTTCTTATTTCTTCTTAGAAGAAACCATGACTTATATTTGACTGTGATCTTATTTGATATCTGCCTGAAAGAAACTCAAAGCCATTGATGAGCTGAAAGAACAGCAAACAGCATCAACATCTCATCCTTTATCATGCAGCGTAATAAAAACTTACAGTGCATTCAAGAACACATTTTATCAGTGTGTGAGAAAGCAACCCACAACCTCTGTGCTGCTAACACAATGCTTTACCAGTTGAGCTACAGGAACGCAGTAGCTTGTCATTTTAGCAGATGTATTTAAGACTTCACGGTGATGACCTGCACTGTGATTTATTGTGGACACTAAAATCTGATATTATGCTTGTGTTGTGAGTTGTTTGGTGTGTTGCTATTTTTTTGCTGGGGAATTGTAACGCTTTTAATTGTGTTTTTACAGCTAGAAAAGATTCAGAAGAAGGCCCAGCTGTTGAAGGAGCCTGAGGACCTTGAATGAGGAGTGTGAAGAAGCACATTTGACCAGCTTTTCAAATAAATCCGTGTTCAAACCCTGCTTTGTCATGCTGTCATTATTAGGTTATTGTTTTTCATAAATCAGGACTAAAATCACGGTTAAATCAATAAAAGCAATATCGCAATGCCACGCACGGCTCAAAGGAACGCCGGTGACGTCACGAAACGAAAGCGCACAAATGTTGACGTTCAAAAGGCGGGACTTTTATTTTGCCGGCCGTGACCCGGATGTAGTCGCTCGTCCCGCAGTGTGACAGTGAAGCTGTCGCTTATTTCACGCACAAACGCAGCTGAATTTATTAGCTAAACGCGCCGGAGCGACCTGCAGCCGGCGGACAGATCAGGGCTGATAAACAGTGAGTTTTTCATCTGGGAAGTGTATTATTGACTGTTTAAGTGTGATATTCAGACGAGCCGGTCTGATGGTTTAGATCTGATCGTATCGTGCATGTTTAGTTTCCTGTAACAGCTGCTTAGCTAATCCGATGTAGTTTTATTGATGTAACACGAGTTTGATGTGGGCATTCAGCGATTCTGCTCCTGTTTCATAAAATCTGCGCAGTGAAGAATCAAACTTTACGATGTTAAGTCATACACTCAGTACAGCGTTAGAGGTTTGTCTTGAGATCAATTTACTGAGCAAGTGTTGTGTTTTAAATCTGTGTTCTTTCTTTTTTTAATATACGTTTAGCCTAAAACTGTTCTGGCAGATCTGATCCACTGATTAAAACTCACTCGTTTCATGATCATTAAACTACACACCAATAACACTAACTGAGAAGAGTAACGTTCATGTAAACTGTTTTGTTGTAATATTACTGAAGATGGTAAACAGAATGATTGCTCTTTCACATTGTGAAGTGTGATTGTGATCATGTTGATTTTTAAAGCTCTGGACTGTGAAGGCTGGAAATCGGAGACAGATCTTTGACCTGTAAGTAGACTACAAACTATACATCAAATGTGGGTTACGTTTGATTTACACATTAAGAACAATGACCGGCTTTTTGTGTAGTGTGATCTGTTTTAAATGTAGACTTTTTTGGTTGAGAGGATTTGTTTTTCTCCTGCTTTTAGGCTCTGGTGTACTTGAATGGACACATTTTCCAAAGGTACACAGGTATAGTTGGTTTCTGGTCTTTACTGACCCTGAAATGTTGAAATGGAGGGAGAGGCAACCGACTGCTTCAGTTCATCTTGTTTGTTTGTGATGTGTTCAGTGAGACCAAATCAGCCCACCCGAGGTCCCGTCATGCCTGTGAAAAAGAAAAGAAAGTCATCTGGTTCTGAAGACCCCAATATCAGAAAGTGTAAAATCACCAGGTTAACATTTAACTTCTTAAACTGTTTGTCTCTTTCTTTTAAGATAATTCTGTTCAATTCTGTGTTTTCTAAAATGTGTTTTATTTATAGCCTTAGGAGTCACTTAAACAGATTTTGAGATGATGATGTTGGGGGTAGAACTATCACAAATGTAATGATAACATTTGTCTGTAATAATAACGTGCTTCATCGGTTTAAATTCCAGTTACTGCATTACACAAACTCCAGGACGGTTGATAAACCCACACGATCTGTTCTCTAGCAAAAAATGTCTCGCCTGGTTTTATGAATATGCAGGTATGTGGATGTTATAGTAGATATATATCAGATATAATTTTTCTAATGTTTCAAAAATCCTGAAATGTGTTTTGTGTACAGGGTCAGATGATATTGTTGGTCCAGAGAGCATGGAGAAGTTTTGTGAGGACATCGGTGTAGAGCCAGAAAATGTCAGCATGATTATTGTTACTTGTTTCTATTTGTTTATTTATGATAATCGCTTTAAGTAACTTACACTGTGTTTGTGACTCTTTAGATTGTAATGTTAGTTTTAGCCTGGAAACTTGAAGCAACAAATATGGGATTTTTCACAAAAGAAGAGTGGCTGAAAGGAATGACATCACTACAGTAAGAATAAGCCCCTCGCACCCTTGTGTATTTTACATGTGATTAAATGTTCCAGAAACAGATACAATAAATATATTCATATCTACAGGTGTGACTGTACAGAGAGATTACAAGGCAAACTGGATTACATGCGTTCTCAGCTGAATGACCCAGTTATTTTTAAGAGCATTTACAGATATGCCTTCGACTTTGCCAGGGTAAGAGACTCGTTTTGTCGCATTAGTAGCATGAAGAATAACATGTCTAATTAATCTGAATCATTAATCATTTGCATACCTCCACACACTGCTCACACAGACAGTCTTCCATTATCACTGTGTTCATGTGTTGGAGGAGGCGTGGCTTTAGAGAGTTCTGAAGGGAGGGCGGGATCTTATGCTTGCTAAGCTAACTTGCTACTGCTAGCTTCTCTGAATTACCTATGAAAGAGTTTGTGTATTTTATTGTAATTTTTCTTTGATATTTGTAAGTTTAGAACGCCACATTTAATCATTTGTTATAATTCAATCTTTTCTACATATTGACGTTTTCTCAACACACATCAATGTGTTGTTGTGTCTTATTTCTGTTTGTAGGATAAAAATCAGCGCAGTCTTGACATGGACACGGCAAAATCCATGCTGGCGCTTCTGCTGGGAAGGACGTGGCCTCTTTTCCCGGTGTTCCACCAGTTTTTGGAGGTGTGTTTTTATTTCGTCTGTAGACACATTAATTCAAGGGCTAATGCATTCAAACTCATTCCCTTGTCACTGTACTTTAATAATGGGTCTAGCAGTATTTCTTTATCTTTAGTGCCATGACTTACAGAAGTATTTTTCCTCACTTTTTCACCTCTAGCAGTCCAAGTATAAAGTCATGAACAAGGACCAGTGGTACAATGTCTTGGAATTTAGCCGTACAGTCAACACAGATCTCAGCAACTACGATGAAGATGGAGCCTGTAAGTTTGATCTTACAACAATATATAAAATATATTTCTGATCAACTTTTAAACCTGACATCCACGGTACCATAAACTGTCATTCTATGATCTTTGTCACTCGGTTCATTGACGCTGTCTTGTCGCCGCAGGGCCAGTGATGCTGGACGAGTTTGTGGAATGGCACAAAGTCAGAACTCCATTATAGCACAAGCAGGCCGAAAACTGAAGCGCCACACCAGAGTCTGAAGCACATCAGAGTTTTGAGTTTCTGGTGTGCTTCAGATGGCAAACCTCTGAAGAACTGCTGACTTCAACATGTCCAATGCTGAATAAATTCAGCACCACACAGAGACTTTTACAGTGTTACTTAAAGGAAAAAAAAATCACACAGCAAATAAAAATGGGAAATATTTTTCATATTCTTGCAGCCGTTATATTCCCGGTTTTGTATGATTTTTTTTTTTCTGAGAAAAGAGACGGTCTGTTTGTAATTTTTGTTTACTTTGTTTATAGTGTTGAAAAGCAAATAAATAAAGCAGTTGTATGTAAATTATTTTGTTTGTCTTGAGGTACTGCACTGTTGAGAGAATACTGCAACAATAAAGCAGCATTTTTCAACAAACTCTTAATGGAGCGTGTATAAAAACTGGCTGTATACTCAACTCGTCTGTTAGGATAATATGATGTTAATTACGTCCACAAATTACTACTGGTGAACAAACAGGGATAAGATATAATAAGATGTACAGAAGGTTTCCTGATCAACTGGATCTTGGTTCTGATGATGAACTGGTGCTGGTGTATTTGTGTTGGGCTGTGAGCTTTAATTCAGTGAGATTGTATTTGGCTTTTCTATGAGACGTGGTTTGTCTCCTGTAGACATTCATCATGATCTGCTACACCTGAAATGTCACGATAACTGATGTTGTAAAATCTTGTCTGTGTGATTGAATTGCTCATTTTTGCATCAAACAAGCTGCTATCAATCAGACAAGTAGATTTTCAATTAATAAAACACATTTCAACAGTTCAGTGCCATTCAATGCAATACGACTGCAGATAAATACACAAGCCAGCATTAACACTGTGTGAATATGTAGTCTCATGCATCTATCAAATGCAATTCAAACGTATTTATTTTCATGATAGTTAATTTAGTATGATAAAACTATATATAATGATCATTTCGGATCCTGCAGCCACCTTCACAAACCTAACATTGGTCTCAGATGAAATGTTTGTACGCTTGGAAGTTAAAATCGTGTAAATATATATATTATAAATGTTTTATTATAAAAATGATAAATGATATTAACTCGTTGCTTAGCGACTTCACACACGAACTCCGATTGGTCCTCCTGATCAGCGCGGAGGAAAGTAACGCGCGTCAGACGCGTCAGTAACTGTAACAGAAAACAAACAGCGACGAGATGAAATAAAACGATGTAATGTGCGGATGAAAGCGCACTGCTGCTGAACTCAGAACAGTCAGAACAGCCAGAACAGTCAGAACAGCCGCGACAACAGAGTCACGTCGTCGCGTTGTTACAGGAGCGGAATATAAAGTGAAGGCCGACAGAGAAACGCTTCACAGAGACGTTCAACTCTGTTAACTCTGTTTCCTCACTGATAAAGAGTGTGTGTGAGTGTGTGTGTGTGTGTGTGTGTGTGTGTGAGTGTGTGTGTGTGTGTGTGTGTGTGAGTAAGTGTGTGTGTGTGTGAGTGTGTGTGTGTGAGTGTGTGTGTGTGTGTGTGTGTGAGTAAGTGTGTGTGTGTGTGTGAGTAAGTGTGTGTGTGTGTGAGTGTGTGTGTGTGTGTGTGTGAGTGTGTGTGTGTGTGTGTGTGAGTGTGTGTGTGTGTGAGTGTGTGTGTGTGTGTGTGAGTAAGTGTGTGTGTGTGTGAGTGTGAGTGAGTGTGAGTGTGAGTGTGTGAGTGTGATACAGCCCCTCCCTGAATCCAGAGAAAGTGAAGACTGAAGCGCACACAGTCTCGGTGAGCGCCGCGGTGTCGACGCGAGTCTCCGGAGGACTGTGAACATCCACCCGCGGAGGATCACAGCACAGGTACACACTACACAACACTACACACTACACTACACATCACTACAC
Organism: Chromobotia macracanthus; assembly: GCA_036877525.1. Taxonomy (NCBI): domain Eukaryota; kingdom Metazoa; phylum Chordata; class Actinopteri; order Cypriniformes; family Botiidae; genus Chromobotia; species Chromobotia macracanthus. The sequence continues at coordinate 1,445,804 of JAZGTH010000086.1, read as the reverse complement.
TACACTACACTACACACTACATTACACATCACAACACTACACTACACACTACATTACACATCACTACACTACACAACACTACACACTACACTACATTACACTACACATCACAACACTACACTACACTACACTACACATCACTACACTACACATCACTACACATCACAACACTACATTACACTACACATCACTACACTACACATCACAACACTACACAACACTACACACAACACTACACAACACTACACACTACACTACACATCACACTACACATCACTACACATCACAACACTACATTACACTACACATCACTACACTACACATCACAACACTACACAACACTACACACTACACTACACAACACTACACTACACTACACATCACACTACACATCACTACACATCACAACACTACATTACACTACACATCACTACACTACACATCACAACACTACACAACACTACACACAACACTACACAACACTACACTACACTACACTACACATCACACTACACATCACACTACACATCACAACACTACATTACACTACACATCACTACACTACACATCACAACACTACACAACACTACACACTACACTACACTACACATCACACTACACATCACAACACATCACACAAATCAGTGAGTGGAAACACGTGTGGACGTTTGATACAGTGTGACATGTTATCTGTTTTACACGTGCAACATTTTCTTACATCCCAAACATGCTGATCAAACACCAACTGGAGTTTGCATGTCTGCATACCTTTGTTTTGTTCAGCCCAGTGATTTGCTCTGTGTGAATAGTTATAAAGTATTTACTATGTACACTAATATCAAAATATCCGCACAACTGGTGTTTATACTAAAGAAAGACAAAGTATCTGGACGCCTTATGAGTGACCGATATTAATGGAACATGCCCACAGTTCCTGTGTGATCTGCATACAAACACCACTTCCACTCCAGTGGTTTAAAAGTCACTGCAATAAAAAGCTGTAGCAGCATTCGTTTACAGATGCCACTTTCTCTGTTACTTATTTAGCTGTGATATCTAATGCAATGACATTTAGTGTGACTTTATTGTACAAACCCAGCTAGCAATTTTAGGTTGTAAGAATGTTTCCCTAATGTTTCCATTAAGTAACAAAAACGTTAAAATGCTTTTTGACAGTTCTAGGAATAATCAAAACGTCCAATTCTGTTGTTATGTTTTTTTTAAACATTCTACTAACAACTTTAGACATGTTTTATATATTATATATAACATTATAAAAGTTCAAACAGTACTGCAAGAACATTTTTGATAACTCTGAGGGAACTTTTAGAGAACGTAAGTCAATGTTCTGAGAATGTTCCCTGTTGGCTGGGAATACTTGTCATAATGGCACACCCTGTTTAAAACACAATGCCATCTCTGACTCATTCCCTTCTTGGTCCATAATAGAGTTTCATGTATTGTGAAAAATGTTTGCCTTCAGAAGCCAGGATCTATTGTGGCTTTGTGTTCAGGAGTGTGCAGTGTGGTTCAGTAATACAGATGGCTGGGTATATGGTCGCTTTAAGCACATTACTGTGAGCTCTCTATTGATCTGTTCTGTATTACAGGCTTCTAACAGTGTGTGTAATGCTGTAATAGCTGTGTGTGGTGATGGGAGTGAGCCTCTGTAGAGCTGGATGAACTCTGGTGCTCCAGCAACAGCAGAACAGAAAGCAGAGCAGCTCATATTACAGAAATCACCTAAATCTAGACGTAAACCTAAATAAGCTTCTAAATCTAGAATCCCTCCTCTGTCTTATCTGTTCAGTAACCATTTAAAGTCACCATGAAATCAAAATATACCCATTTCTTATTTAATAATTTAATATACTTAATTCTTATGTTCAAGGAATATTGCAGTGTTTATTATATGATTATATGATGTTGTCTGTGCATGTCATTGTTTTTTAAAAACGTATATGCCCTCGTCATCTTTAATCAAAATCTAAAAATGTACAGACCTTCTCTGATGATGTCAGTCAGATGCCTTGTCCTCTAGAGCCAATTAAAAAAAGCCACGCCTTCCATTTTCCATTTCGCTTTGAATGACGTATCGTCACTTACAACTTCTGGTTCACTGTAAAACACAAAAAGGAAAATTCCTGTAAAATGGCTCCTGGACAGTAAACCGAAGGAGGGGCCAGTAATTTGTTTCATATTTAGTGACAGTTTCTTTCCCCCTTGCAGTTTTGTATTGACAGTTTGATGCTGACACAAGGCAACGCACTCGGGTGTTTAGATCTGCTTAAACATATAACATTAAAAGAAATTGTCCAAGCATAAAAATACATAGCCACAAATATACTTGTATACAAACAGACTATGCAAATTGTCTCAGAGGATTGTCAAACAGTTCAGCTAACCAGTACAGTACAGTAAACCAGTTTCACCATGTGACTTTCCAGTCTGCAGTATGTTCTCTTCAGTCAAGCCTTATGAGGGGCAGCAGTTTGCGGCCCTCAGGAAACAGTGCCAGCAGAACAGAAGTCTGTTTGAAGACCCTCTCTTCCCCCCCGTGGACCAGTCCCTCTTCTACACAGGAAACCGCATCGGAAAAGTCACTTGGAAGAGACCAAAGGTAATAAATTTGTTTGGCCAGGCATTTAAAGAAATGTGATGTGAAGAGACGTGCAGGCCAAGTATGGTAATCCAAACTCGTAATTTGTCCTCTGTATTTAACTCATCCAGTTAGTACACACACACACACACACACACACACACACACACACACACACACACACACACACACACACACACACACACACACACACACACAGTGAGTACACACCTGGAGCTCTGCAGCACCTCTGCAGGGAGAAATCAGGGGAAGGTGTCTTGCTCATGGGCACCTCTGTTGTTTCCTGCCAGCATTGAGAATCAAACCCACAACCTTCGGTTACAAGTTCAACTCTCTAACCAGTAGGCCACAACTGCCCTGTGTCACGGGATTAGTGTTACAGTAAAATCACTAGAAAACATAGTATACATATGTGTGTGTGTATATATATATATATATATATATATGTATGTATGTATGTATGTATGTATGTATGATTATTTATTTATACATTTTAAACTAGCATAACAGCATTTTACATCATTCAACAGATCTTTATGTAACTGAACGCTGTTTGAATGTTTTTGTGTGTGTTTGATTGTTGAAATGTTTTCCTGTTTCTCTCACATCAGGAGCTGTGTGATGATCCACACGTGTTTGTGAATGGAATCAGTTCTCATGACCTGCACCAGGGGCAGCTGGGAAACTGCTGGTTTGTGGCCGCGTGCTCCAGTCTGGCCTCCAGAGAAGTTCTCTGGCAGAAAGTAAGTTCATTCATATTCTAAAAAACTGGACGTTTTGAAAACCTTCAAAAAACATTTTCAACAGAAAAGTTCTTTTCAATGTCTTTACAACCTAAAAATTGTATGGGTTGTGTCACTGTCACAGAATAAAGTCTGTGAGAGTTATCAGCTGTTTGACTCAGTCTCTCTTATCAATTGTTTGGTTAATGAAGAAGTAAATACTGCCTCCAGAGAGAACGAACACACTTGAGTGACCAGGACACATGAGTCAGAGCGTCCGGGAGAGAGCGGCTCATATACATCATATATACCATATAAATGTGTGTCTAAAACTATCTTTGTGTGTTCGTGTGTTCAAAAAATTAAAAATCTGAATGACGTTCTTATAACCAAACAATAGCATGAATACAGCATCTTATAATAGACGTTTTGAATGTTGGTTCTAATGTTTTTATTGCGTAATGGAAACATTAGGGAAACATTCTCATAGCATAACATTGTTAGCTGGGTTTAAGTGTATAAAACTACAGGGCTGCTCAATGCTTGTTGTCATTGTTGTTTTAAATACAGTAGTGTTTTGATTTCTCTTGTGTGTTTCTTAATTTTACACAGAATGTGAGCTGAAGTCATTAAGCTGGGTTTGCTGGTACTGTAAATATTACAAGTGTAGCTGTGGGACGAGTTTGGTGCACAGATGATGAGTTATTAGTGTTGTGTTGTTGTACAGAGAGAATGAGAATTTGTTACACTAATTAGAGGCTTGGGGTTTCACCTTCGTTTTCATTTGTGTCCACACACACAGCTGTAAACACAATCATCGACACATCAGTCCCGCGAGATCAGTTCTGTTTGTTTCCATGTTGTTCTAAATTTTGCAGATTGTTAAACATGGAAGTAGTTTTTGTGAGGCTCTTGGCTCGCTCATGATCTGTGGTATATCATCTGTTTGTAATGCTCTACACAGTTTTCATGAGACGATGCGTCTGTCACGGTATCACAGGACGCTTGCTAACAACCGTTTGCTAAAACACGTCACACATGCATCGCTGCTCTGTTCACAGCACTCCAACTCTCTCTTGAGTATACACTTTGTCTCTCTCTGTTACACAGGTTGTTTTCTCTTGAGGTCTAATTAGTGTGCCGTCTTACTGCCTCCCCCAGAAGAGCCGCTGTCAGTCCCGCACTCACATCTGGCCACACACACGTTCTGATCCAAAACCTTCTCAGATGCCATATGTAGCATTTGTTTATATTCTCATGAGGGTTTCCCATGAAGTCTACCTCAAAATGTTTGATACTTCATAAAAAACCTCGCATTGGACAAATTCCAAGGCAGCATTTTTCTTCAGAGGATGTAATCCCAGAATGCACTGCACCAAACTCTGGCTGGTGAAGAGAAAAGGTGACTACATATATTTCATTTAATCATAAAACTTGTTGATAACAAGAATCAGTTCAGGTTTTTGACTGGTGTCTTTACAATTACACTTAAAATTAGTTTTTTTATGCCATTGCTGTGAAGAACCTTTAAAGAACCATTTTTGGTTCCCCAAAGAACCATTTCTTATCTTTTCGTAGTCTATAGAACCTTTTTCCACTACAAAAAACCTTTTGTGAAAAACAGAACGATTCCATGTTAAAAGTTCTGTATGGAACCATGCATTTGTCCCATCATTAATGTGTGATGTCTGCCTTAGGGCGAATCATTTTGATTGGCATCAGAATTGATCCAATCACGTGGTTGTTACAGCAGGACGCTGTTCAAGCTTTGTCTCCGTTGACCTTCCAAAGAGATGAATTCATTGTGTCCACTCAATAAAAAACACACAGATACATTCATGGAATTATTGACAGTTTTTATTGGACTGTAAGAGTGTTCTAGATTTTCATTGCTAATATTCATAAACATTCTTATGACATTTGTGGAATACATTTGTCTTGTGTGAGCTAATGTTAAGATTTCACAGTTGTTTCTACAAAATGTTGTTTTAATGGTTTTTCCTAGAACCTTCTGAAAATTATAATATTCTGGAAAAAATTGTAAATTGTACATTTGTTTGATCTAAGTTTAGTTACCATAATTACACATACAGTAGTGAACAGACATTGCATTAAAGGTTTTCATTGGTTGGTAAGAGGAAAGAGATTATGACTGACCATTACAAGGAGAATCTAAACTGTCTGGTGGTTAAGGATATAGTTCTAGGACCGTTGTGACATCGCTGATCACTCATTTTTGTTGAAGACCAATGAGCAGGAGATTTTGTCTTTTTCCAATCCCTCCTTGAAGGCACACAGGAAGTACATCACCTTCCGCACTTTGGCCAGCTCGGCTATCCTCTCTCCGAACTCTTGGATGTCAGCCTCCAGGCATTTGATTGGTGAATCCTCTGGATCTCCAGCATTTCTCCAGAATTGGCCGATGGGCTCTAGCAGCTGCCTGGTCATCAGGTTGGTCAGGTCGGGTGTCCAGAGCTGAGAGATGCCCGTGACCGTGAAACGACCGGTTCCTTTCAAAGTCACGTTCCAGTGAGAGAATGTCAGATCCTGTTCGGTGAAATCCAGGCGGTAGACAGCCTCGTGAGGCAAGAGCAGCCTCTCCCCATCCTGTCTCTTCTGCCCCTTCTGCTGGAGCGACTGCACTCGCAGACGCATCACCTCCGTCAGCTGGAGGTCCTCGGTGAAGGTCAGCTCCATTTCTGAGCCCATGACTGGACAATCTTCTCTGAACAGATAAAAGTTGTTGACTTGTGTCTCTCGACTGTTAGCAGCAACTGAGTCAAGTCTCCTCTCAACCTCTTCTTTCTGTAGCTCTTCCCTGTTTCTCTCCAGCCCCACCCTCCTCTCCGGCCCCACGGGGCAAAAAGCTTCATTTAGTCAGGGACTTTATTGATTCTGCCACATGTGCTGTTGTCCTGTGGATGAGTTTTTGAGAGGAGGGGCAGGGGGAACCGCAGGGAGATTCAGCATCAGAGTCTGACATGCTGCAGTAACACATGTACTGATGTGAAAGTGGCAAAATTTCCCCTGTAAGTGAAGCTGCATGTTTAATAGTAACTGCAATGGTTGAGGTGAACTTTACAGAAATCATATTTTCCATGTAGATGCTCCTAAAATGGTTTGTGTATTATTTCCTTCTGCATTAGCTGTGTCAGAGGTAAAGTACGAACCAGAATGTTTTGGGATTCAAAACAAAGAAATCTTATAGGATATAAGGAAGAACACACATTTAGGATTCTGCACTATTTCTAGGGTATTTATCAAATGAAGTAATTTGTGGTATGAATCGTGTTCTGTTTGTGTCTGTTTGTGTCAGATTTTCTTGCTTCTGCTGAAGCACTTAAGATGCTTATTCAGACTTTCTAAGATTGTGCCAGATAACATGAATCTTGAGGTTTTGAACAAACATGTCCATATCTACTGCACTGCTTGTTTTCAGTGCAAAAGGAGGACAGAAATTAAGTTCTTAAATTCACAGTAAGTTTATGAGTAAACTTTTTAGCTGTGCTGTTACACTGCTAATATAAAAATAAGTCAGAAAAGAATGCAAAATCTGAACAGAAGTGGTCCCAGACTTTGGACCTCACTATATGTCAGTGTCTCTTTTGGGTAACGCTCTGTTTGTTTATAGGTCATCCCTGATTGGAAGGACCAGGAATGGGACAATCAGAAACCAGAGAAATATGCTGGAATTTTCCACTTCCGGTTCTGGCGTTTTGGAGAGTGGGTGGATGTTGTTATTGACGACCGGCTGCCGACAGCGAACGGACAGCTGATCTACTGCCACTCCAATGACAGTAATGAGTTCTGGAGCGCTCTGGTGGAGAAAGCTTATGCCAAGCAAGTACCACAGCCAGTGCAAACAAACACAACGCTTCTTAAAGGGACAGTTCCCTCAAAAACGTTTCTGTCATCAGTTACCGTCATGTCATGCCAAACCTAAACTACTTTGTCTTTTAAGAAACAAAGTCTTTATTGAAAGTTTACTTCCTTGCACAAAACTGCCTTTTCTTTACACAAAACTATCTTATGCAGATACCGGCCCTGTTGAGTGTTTGCTTTTGCTGAAAAGAGTTTAAGAGGGCATGTACAATTTTATTTCACGTTACACACAAGAAAGTAAGTCATATGAGTTTTGAAACATTAGGTTGAGAAAACCATGATAAGTTTTATTTCTACATTTACTTTTTGAATTTGGCAGACTTACGTGCATTTGATCAGTACATCAAACTCACAACCTTTGTGCTGCTAACACAATGTTCCACCAGTTACAGGAACAATGTTTAGTCTCTTTAAACTCACCTCATAATGTCTTTGAGCTGGACACTTGTTTCTCAGGTTATACGGCTGTTATGAGGCTTTGGATGGTGGAAACACAGCAGATGCTCTGGTGGATTTCACTGGAGGAGTTTCAGAGCCCATGGATCTGCTGGAAGGCAAGTTCAGTCAGGAGGAGGAGGCCCGGAACCAGCTGTTTGAACGGGTTCTGAAGGTCCACAGCAGAGGCGGCCTCATCAGCTGCTCCATTAGAGTGAGTCTCATGTACACGCTGCATACATTTGTGTTCATGACTGAATGTATCCCAGCTAACAATGTTAGGTTGTAAGAATGTTTCTGTAACCCTTTTTTTTATTAAGTAACAAAAACATTATTGTGTAACATTATTAAAATGTTCACTTACAACCTAAGAACAACCTTTTTGAACATTAAAAAATGTCACACAAAAAATTTTTTTGATATCGTTGAGAGATTAGCCAACGTTCTGAGAACATTCCCTGTTAGCTGGGATATTTATACACAGGTCAAAGGTGTGAAATAACACAGTAATACTTTACATTAAAGGCCGGGTAGGTGATTTTCAAAGCTAGCTTGCTGTTGCTAGCCTCTTTGAAATTGCCCATTTATATATTTATATATTAATTTGTTTTACTTTTGTGATGTTTCACACCTTATTATATAAACTACAATGTACATCTGAAAATATATATTTGTACTGCTATATATAATATAACATTTGTACTATATGGTACTGCTTTTATTCTTATGTTCTGTGTTAAATGATGACTGTGTTGTTTTGAAAACGTATTAGTAACATTTATTTCACACTTCTCTTTAGGCGACGAGTCAGGCAGACATGGAGGCCCGTTTAGACTGTGGTCTGGTCAAAGGTCATGCATACGCTGTTACAGATGTGAGGAGAGTGCGTCTGGGCACCGGTCTGCTGGCGTTCTTCAAATCTGAGAAGCTGTCCATGATCCGCATGAGGAATCCCTGGGGCCAGAGAGAGTGGAACGGAGCCTGGAGCGACAGGTTCGAGAACATCTGAGAACCACATGTTAAGTTCACATGGCGTGCAGCATCGAGTGTGCTTTTCACAGCTAACAATTTTAGGTTGTAAGAATGTTTCCCTAACATTTTCCTTAGGAAAAACATTAAAGACGTTGTTGATTTGAAAGTTCTAGGAATGTTCAAAACGTCCCATTATTTTAGAGAACATTCAACAATGTTCTGAGATCATTCCCTGTTAGCTAGGTTTACTAGTAAAGGAGACAGGAACTTAAACGTTTCAGCAGCATGTCTCTGCCTGATCATACAGATCCACAGGAGATTGAAGTCATTACTGTGTTAGCTGGAGTTATTTATTACACTGTGTAACTGCGTCTTATTTTCAGCTTATTTTCGAGTTTTTCTGTTTTGTAAATAGTTTGTGATTTAAGACACGCAACACCAGAAACGCTCCAACAGATCATGTAAACATTTATCACAGTCTGTAATCTGCATGCTTCACATTTCTTCTGGGTATAAGTGGTTAGGAAGAAAAATGATTTAGCTTCATTTTAAAAAGTTATTGTATATCTTCTCTGGAACACTCATGTAAAAAAGGAAAAGCAAGAAAACTGGTGCTGGAGAAATAAACAGGAAATGTTAAGGGTGTGTGGGCACAAAGACTCTCTGTTTCTGACCACATTGTGTTTTAAATGCTTTGTGTATTTTTGTACTCATACTGCCCTCATCAGGATAAACTGCAGTAAGACAAACAGAACATCAGCGTTATGTTACATTATAAAGAAAAGCTCTGGTTTAATGACAGTTATTCTGGCATATTATATTAAAATATTACCAGCTCTAAAAGGAAGATCTAGATCTTAGATAAGTCTAAAGCTCAGGCCACACGTTGTGACAGGAAGTGATGTCATACAAGCTTTATATGGAATATTTTAGAGCACATGCTTTTCTTTTTTAATACGTTAAGTCTCTCTCTTTCTCTCACTCTCTCTCGCTCGCTCTCTCTGTCGTCTCCACCCATCTCCAGCTCTGAGGAATGGAAGAGAGTGAGTAAGGGTGAGAGAGAGAAGTTGGGTGTGACTGTTGAAGATGATGGTGAATTCTGGTAAGATTTGCTTTTGAGAGTCGCTGTCTGTTACACGATTTTATGTGCATGACAGTCTTAAACTTACAGAATTATAGTATCATTTTATTATATTAAAACATCTAACAAAGTGGCTTCAATCAATCTTCCATCAAATGATGCATTTGTCCCATTTTGAGTTTTAAAATAAAATCCACTTGATCTGTTTGACATTTAGACATTTAAACTTGTTATCATCATCACAGGATGAACTTTGAGGATTTCTGTAAGTACTTCACAGATCTGATTTTGTGTCGCTTGATTAATACATCATACCTGAGCATCCACAAGACCTGGGATGAGGAAGTGATGCAAGGGTCTTGGAGTCGCCATGATGACCCTTTAAGAAACCGATCAGGAGGCTGCATCAACCACAAAAGCACCTTCCTCCAGAACCCACAGGTGCAGCAGTGTGTGTGTGTGTGTGTGTTGTGTACAGGTGTACTGTGTTCTGAAGAGTGTGTTACTCTGTTTTCACAGTATGTATTTGTGTGTGTGTGTGTTGTGTACAGGTGTACTGTGTTCTGAAGAGTGTGTTACTCTGTTTTCACAGTATGTATTTGTGTGTGTGTGTGTGTTGTGTACAGGTGTACTGTGTTTTGAAGAGTGTGTTACTCTGTTTTCACAGTATGTATTTGTGTGTGTGTGTTTGTGTACAGGTGTACTGTGTTCTGAAGAGTGTGTTACTCTGTTTTCACAGTATGTATTTGTGTGTGTGTGTAGTTTGAAGGGTATGTTTTCACAGTATGTATTGTGTGTGTGTGTGTTAATATATATTTGTGTGTTGTGTGTGTTTGTGTACAGTGTACTGTGTTTTGAAGAGTGTGTTACTCTGTTTTCACAGTATGTATTTGTGTGTGTGTGTGTTGTGTACAGGTGTACTGTGTTCTGAAGAGTGTGTTACTCTGTTTTCACAGTATGTATTTGTGTGTGTGTGTGTGTGTTGTGTACAGGTGTACTGTGTTTTGAAGAGTGTGTTACTCTGTTTTCACAGTATGTATTTGTGTGTGTGTGTTGTGTACAGGTGTACTGTGTTCTGAAGAGTGTGTTACTCTGTTTTCACAGTATGTATTTGTGTGTGTGTGTGTTGTGTACAGGTGTACTGTGTTCTGAAGAGTGTGTTACTCTGTTTTCACAGTATGTATTTGTGTGTGTTGTGTACAGGTGTACTGTGTTCTGAAGAGTGTGTTACTCTGTTTTCACAGTATGTATTTGTGTGTACTGTGTTCTGAAGAGTGTGTTACTCTGTTTTCACAGTATGTATTTGTGTGTGTTGTGTACAGGTGTACTGTGTTCTGAAGAGTGTGTTACTCTGTTTTCACAGTATGTATTTGTGTGTACTGTGTTCTGAAGAGTGTGTTACTCTGTTTTCACAGTATGTATTTGTGTGTGTGTGTGTTGTGTACAGGTGTACTGTGTTCTGAAGAGTGTGTTACTCTGTTTTCACAGTATGTATTTGTGTGTGTGTGTTTGTGTACAGGTTACTGTGTTCTGAAGAGTGTGTTACTCTGTTTTCACAGTATGTATTTGTGTGTGTGTGTTGTGTACAGGTGTACTGTGTTCTGAAGAGTGTGTTACTCTGTTTTCACAGTATGTATTTGTGTGTGTGTGTGTTGTGTACAGGTGTACTGTGTTCTGAAGAGTGTGTTACTCTGTTTTCACAGTATGTATTTGTGTGTGTGTGTGTGTTTTGTACAGGTGTACTGTGTTCTGAAGAGTGTGTTACTCTGTTTTCACAGTATGTATTTGTGTGTGTGTGTGTTTTTGTGTACAGGTGTACTGTGTTCTGAAGAGTGTGTTACTTGTTTTCACAGTATGTATTTGTGTGTGTGTGTGTTTGTGTACAGGTGTACTGTGTTCTGAAGAGTGTGTTACTCTGTTTTCACAGTATGTATTTGTGTGTGTGTGTGTGTTGTGTACAGGTGTACTGTGTTCTGAAGAGTGTGTTACTCTGTTTTCACAGTATGTATTTGTGTGTGTGTGTGTGTTGTGTACAGGTGTACTGTGTTTTGAAGAGTGTGTTACTCTGTTTTCACAGTATGTATTTGTGTGTGTGTGTGTTGTGTACAGGTGTACTGTGTTCTGAAGAGTGTGTTACTCTGTTTTTGCAGTATGTGTTTGATGTGACGAAGCCAGAGGATGAGATTTTGATCTGTCTGCAGCAGACAGACAGAAGAGCTCGACCTAAAGAGGGAAAAGGAGAGAATCTGGCCATCGGCTTTGATATCCAAAGAGTGTGTAAACACACATTTTTCAGCAATATTACAATAATGCAGAATACATTCTGATTTACAGAATGAAACATGGATAACTATTCATTTCCTTTGGACAATGGCATAAGAAGGACTTACTGTTTGAATTAAAAACATTTCCCACATGTTGGCTTCAACTCTTGAACTATGCCAAATCAGTACAAAAAAACAAAAAAAAGTCTCTGTGTCTTCTGCGATAGGTTGAGCTGAACAGGAAGTACCGTATGCATGCCATCCAGAAGACGGTGGGCAGCTCCATCTACATTAACTCTCGCAGCGTGTTTGTGCGCAAGGACCTGAAGGAGGGTCGTTATGTCATCATTCCCACAACCTTTGACCCCGGCCTGCAGGGAGACTTCCTGTTGCGCATTTTTACAGATGTACCTGCAAACTGCAAGTAAATGCATCAGATAAATTACAGGATGTTTACATTTAAGACGTTTAAAATTCAGTTTTTTTCATTATAAATCCAGACATTTTTGTTTTTGAGTAAACTATTAATTTTAATGCACAAAAAATGATACATATCTTGAGATGAAGTGTGTGTGTGTGTGTGTGTACAAATTTCGGGAAAAACGCGAACCTCTTTTTGGGGACGAACTCTTTTATAAGGACTGATTTGGTGGAATGAGCTGCCAACCTCCACCCAGTCTGCCGAGACCATCACACCATTCAAGAAACAACTAAAAACATCTTTTTCCCAACATCTGACTAATCCCTAATGCTCCGGTGTGTGTGTGTGTGTGTCAGGGAGCTGACACTAGATGAACCAGCTCACACGTGCTGGACTGGTTGCTGTGGATACCCGAAGATGGTCACTCAGGTTCATGTTCACAGGGCAGATGGACTCAAAGCTCAGGACTCTGATGGATGTAAGAAGTGTCTTACACTCTGTGTGTCTGTGTTACAAATAAGAGCCTTTACTAAATACCATAAAAGGATTGTTTTACTCACACTTTAACTTCTGAAGCCATACAATCAGAACAGACATATAGTTATAATGAGTTATAATGAAGAGTACAAATATTTAAAAAAGTGATATGATGTCATTTCCTGTTTTATGATTTTCATCTCACATCACAGTTAAAGAGCAAAGTTACAAAAAACTGAAAAGCAAGTTTGTCTAGTTAATATCAGAATAAATTTTAATTCAGGAATTAAAGCTCTGTATAATCACTGTTTGTGTGAACTGTACTTTTAGTAATTAAATAATTATGCGTGTCATTGCCACAGCAGCTGTGTAAATGCAGTAAATGACAGAAGTTTGTCATTTCAGCGTCTGATCCATATGTCATCATCAGCTGTGAGAGAGAGAATGTTCATTCTCCAGTGCACAAAAACACGCAGAGTCCAGACTTTGATGTGAAGGCTGTTTTCTACAGGAAAACCCCCCGAGAGCCCATCCACATTCAGGTGACTGCTCTCAGAAATATATAATACGGTTCCATTTGTTAACATTAGTGAACTACCTTAATTCACATGAACTAATATTTGACAGTGGTATTTATTCATTTAAGTTAGTTAATTTTAACAGTTTTAAAATCAGAAGTTGAATATGTTACATTAGTTAATGCAAGAATGAACAATTAACAATTGTATTTGCATTACCAAAGATTAATAAATGGCATAAAAAATATATTATTCATTGTGAGTTCAATGACTCGCCTTCTCCTTTTGTGTCCATCAGATCTACAATCATAACGTCCTGAAGGACACGTTCATGGGTCAGGTGACGTTAACCGGAGATCTGACTGATCCACAGCAGCCGCACACGGTTCACCTGCGGGACAAGGGAAATCGCCAGAATAACGATCTGCCCGGCCTGCTGTCGGTGACCATCCATACCAGTGACGTGCTCACAAACATCTGATACTGTAACCATGATAACCGCATTGTGGTGAAATCAGAGTACTTCACACGCTTGATGTGGTATTTAAACATGTTCTTTCAGGTATGTTGTCTTTGAAACGCCAACTGTTCTTTAGGAATGTTTCTGTCTGCCAAAGGAGGAAGCGAAGTTAACTTGTTTACAAGATCTTTACAGCGTCATGTTGTATTATTCTGCTATTATTGCCTTACTATTCTATTTGTCCTGGGAAATATACATTCATTAATACATGCGTACACTGTAGGATATGCATTTATATTAGTATATTACATAGCATACAGTATATATTGAATACAGTATACAGTAAAGTACAATATATATTGAATGCCAATATACAGTAAAGTACAGTATATATCGCATGCCAGTATACATTAAAGTACATTTTTCCAATACAAATATCTTTTTCTTATACAGGTAATAATCTTTATTAGAGGGCATTGTTTTCATATTTTTCTCTTTTTTTAATCTTGACCTTCCTTTCTTACTAAAGTGGTTAAAACATTTCAATTTTATACAATTGCCAAATAGCTTAAGCTTTTACAATGTATGTATATTAAAGTGTACACAAGCTTCTGTGAGTAGGATGATTTATCTGATACATTCAGGGTTTACATCTGTGTAAGTCAGTGAGTGTGACGCTCGGCGTCACTGTGAGGTCTGTGAACTGATTTTCCACATGGCTCATTCACACAGTGTTATAACTCATTGTGACCACTATTGTCATTGTGTTTAAGAAAGAAATGGTAATATGCCATTTACACTCTTTTAAAATGAATACAGCACGTTTCCTAAATTGACTGTTTTTGTTTCAAGCAAAAAAGACAGAAATGTGTCACTAGCTCATGTTTGTGTCATTTTACAACCTGTTGTTTTCTTTTCCTGACTTGCATGTTTAAGTTTACAGTTGTTTTACAGTTGATTAAGTGCCTTTTATCAGAAGTATTGAAATAGCCAAAGAAATCATTATGTGCTTTCAGCATTTACACACTGCTGGCATGACTGAATGAAGCAGTGAAGATGACGTCATTAAAATGATCTGTGTATTCAGACTGGTGGTGAACGCATTTGTGTGTATCTGTAAACACAATAAAACACACTCACTCATGGTTTTCAGGACTTTCTAACAGGAGCAAAAATAGTGCCTTTATAACTTAATTTGCACTCTTTATTCAGATCAACAGCGTTACACTGAGCCTCAATACTTATTGAAAGACGTCACTTTCAAAACGTATTAAGATTGTGTCAGAAATCTCGTTAATGTTGCTCTCTCTGGTTTTTCATGTCACAGTTTAAAGGGTGTTTTGTTTTTAACGTGTCAAAAGGAAACCTTGATTCGTGTCCACTTAATTCTCTGAATTTCACTGTATGATCTGACTTGATAAGCCAATATAGAGTTACAACTACTGCTGTTTTCGCCACTTTAATGTAATAGCACCATAGGTTATAAATTGTTTTATTTCAAAGTCCCAAGACTAAAATAATGGTAAAAACTGTGCCGATAACATTAGTAATTCCTAATGTTCTGTGTTTAAAACGAGCTCTGTATCTTACCCTGATTCACAACAGTAAGTTTATAATAATGATTTATAGTTTGAGCTGTGAGGAAATGTCAGTTCGGCTTCATCTGAATACGTAAAGAAAAGAAATGTACGACAGAGAGACAGAAGTGACGGACTGCAGCTTTAAAGACTCAAATTCAGTCATTCAGTGTTGAAAGAAAGTCACAGAAGCACCTGAAACTCCTCACACCACAATCCTAGAGGACGATCCACATATGTGTAACAGAAAAGTGCAACGAGTCTTTCATGACAGTACTATGAAATAGCAGCAATAAGTACCAGTATATATGTACAGTATATATGACATCAATCATTTACCATCATCTATAAATCAAAGTTCCCTCTGACTGACACTGTAGTTTATGTTCAAGTTTCACTCCAAAATCAAGTGGTTGAAGTTTGAGGATTATTCAAGATGTTTTGCAAGCTTGTCAAAATGTATTTTTCTCTAGACCGTCATCTTAAAAAATGATCTGAACAAGTTTTCAGGAAATCGAACCTGATTTGATGGAAGATCTCATGCACTGTGTGCTTTCCTCCACTGGCCTTTCTCCAAAGATCTCAGCTCAGACAGGCGGCTCTTCTCAGACTTTGCATTAGCAGGGAAGGTTTGTCAGATGCAGTTTCTTCTCCGTCTGGCCCTCAAAACCTGTAAAAATCCATTTCACAGACCCACAAAAGCATTTAATTAACAGTGTAGCTTTTCTTTGTCACAACCGACTGCAGTCACACACTAAACCCTTTCATAACATCTGTTTAGCATTTTACAATCACAGTGTTTTACGTCTAACATACATTAAACGTCTCAGTACCACAATGAGGAGATTCAATAGCTGAGTGAAACGAGAAGAGATTAAACCAGAACTATTAGTTTTAAAAGCTGTTGTAGCTGTTGTGTTCACCCTACACGTCTGTGAACAATGAACACAGTTTAAACAGCAACACAGTCACAGAATACTAGCACACTGCACACTGCATACTTTACACTGTAAAAACTGTATGTCTTTATGTAACTGTGCAACATTTCAAACTACAGTATTCTACACACACCAGTCAAAAGTTTAGGATCACTTGCCTGAAATGTTTCTTATGATCTGAAGTCGTTTTCTTAAATGTTTGAAATTAGTTATGTAGACATTAATACAATTACACCAGCTTCATTTCTGTCACTAGAAAACTACAACTTTACTTGGAATTTTCTTTAGTTACAACATAATTCCTGTAACTACCTTTGTGTTATCTGTTAAAAAATGTGGGAAAATATTAATAATACATACTTAACTAACTTTGATTGGTAGTTTAGTCACATGACCTCTTTACAGTTATCATACTGAAACTATGAATTAAAAGATTTAGTGTAAACATTGATCACTAAACCTGACATACTCTACACATTAAACACACTTCAGAAATAAAGCAGATTGCACATTACACACACAGCCTGAAACAGGACTTTTAAAAAGATCAACTCCACACTCTGGTTCAGAAGTTTATTTGTCCCGTTTCAATTAAGAATTTCGATTGATCAGTTTATGGCTTGTATAGACTGATTGCTGATTGTAGAGATGATTGCTTACAGGAAATAGTTTCTTCACAAAGTCCATCAGTCCATTGAAAGAATCAAATTCACCACAGATTGTATCAGACAATTTTGTGCCATCTTTATAAAGTTATTGTACAATCCATGTCACCGTTTAAGGCCAAAAGGTTACATTAAAACAACATTAAAAAAGCATTGCTTCAATTATTTTTAGTTTCTTTAATGTTAAGCTTTGTGAAAACATTGACTTTCTTTTTGCGAAGAACACTTTTGAACCGCAAACATTTGGGGGGGGTGACAGGACAGTAAAAACTTCATGTGTTTGTTTCATCATCTCATGCACAGACATTCTTTATAGAATCTTCATCAACTGTACCATCTCATTTTTAACAGATTATTATTTCTTAATAGCAAAAATGTTTACCGCTCTTTTTTAAGTTTGCATTTTTTAGTTCTTGAGAGTTTCAGTACAACATACCAAGAGTCTCAAACTCAGCTAATTTACAACCCAACAGACACACACACATACACGCTTTCTCTCAAACACAGAACATATTACAAAAAGTTGTAAAATAAACAAAACAAGCCCCTAATAATCCACTTTCATATTCAGCCATAAAAACAATGTTTCCATGAGCTGACAGACAAAAACACAAAAGCAGACGAAACCCAAAAAAATAAACAGACCAGATCAGAGAAAGTCAGTGAGTCGACCATCCCTCTATCTCTCCAGTAAAATACAGGGAAAAATCCCCCATAATCCTTTGGGCCTGATGCAGTATGACCCATTAGAACTTTCTAGTTTGGGTCTGTTTAGGTGACCTCTGTGACCACAGCGTGACCACAGGCACACCTCTGTCCCTAACAGCAGAAGCAGAGGGTGAGGGTTGGGTGAGCCCTCAGCACAAGAGCCCCTGACCGGGGCATAAGAGAGAGATTTAGAGGGGGAGCTCTGGGGGCAGGGCAGAGGTGAGGTGGGGCCCGGGGCCCTCCAGCAGGACTAGCGGTTGTTCTTGACTGCCTCCTTAGCTGCTACGATCAACGGTGTGAGACTGGATAGAGGTTTTGCCACTTTGAGAAACTGATGCTGTAGAAACAAAACCAAAGGATCACATGATGTTACTGTCAATTCACTGAGATTTTACTGTTAAAGATGTGAAACAACACAAGACATCTCATTTCCAAAACCTAGCATATTTTTAAATGTATCTGGAAATAATAACCGTCTTTGAGGTCGTTTCCAAGGCTAAAAAAGTTGCATACTTCATTTCCCGACCCTGCATTGTTAAAGTTTTGGAGGGTCAGTGGCTGCTTAATAAGCTTAGCAGCAGCAGCAGAGTTTGTTCTTACATATTAAACCTGCTTTAGTTTCTGCTCTCCTTACGATTCAATATCTAAGGTTTCATATAATGTGTTACACAACACTGTCCAAACCAACAGACTGAACCTTTCTAAATCAGAGGTGTCATATGAGTCATATGAGCGAGAGAAAGAGAGAAATATCATTTATCAGGATGAATTGTCCACACAGTTGGGCATCACAGACACGTACTGTAAATATTTCAACACACGTATGATGCCCAGAAATGCTGTCTAGGTAGGTAACTTACTAGATTTTGACTCTTGATAAGTCACACACACACTGACCTGCAGCAGTTCTTTGGCTGATCCTCTCTTATCCACGTCCATCTCCAGGCAGCAGTTTAAGAAGTCTCTGAACACAGACGACAGTTTCTCTGGGTTTTGCAGCTCTGGGGTTCCATTGGTGGCAATAAGATAGAGAGCCTGGGACACAGAAGGGGTTAATGGTCACACCACAGTAATGCTAAAATGAATCAATGCTTAATGAAAGCTTTCAAAATCTGTGCTAATGAAATGGTTCAGACGTCTCACTCTCAGAGGGTTCTCATTGAGGTATGGAGGTTCTCCCTCAATCATCTCAATAGCCATGATACCCAATGACCAGATGTCCACTTTTGGGCCGTAGGCCTTTCGTGTCACGACTTCCGGGGCCATCCAGTACGGCGTTCCCACCATCGTGCTGCGCTTGCTCTGCTCAGGGGTGATCTGAGCGCAGAAGCCAAAATCAGCTGAGAGAGACAGACAGATGAGAGATATTTGGATTATAGTGTAATGTATCTGTTCAGCACTTTTCACAATACATACTGTTTCTCTTAAAGGGATAGTTCACCAGAAGAATGAAAATTCTTCCATCATTTACTCACTGTCATGTCATTCTAAACCTGTAGGACTCTTTTGCTTCTGAGGAACACAAGAGAAGATATTTTGAAGTATGTGGGTAACCAAACCAAACAGTGGCACCCATTGACTTCCATTGTATGAACACTAAATCACTCAAAATATCTTTTTTTGTGAAGAAAATGCCATATAGGAACATACAATAAAGTAAACAATGGAAAGTTTTCACTTTGGCTGAACTATCCATTTAATGTAACTGAAAATTGTTAAGACTGAAGCGTTTGACATGAGGAGTCTTCTGCTCCCTCTACTCGTGTAAAAGATAAATCATGAGTTTGTGAGTCCCTCAATGGAGAGAAATCTTTCCACAGAAAAGAAATAAGCTTAACAGCTATAACTGAAAATATATTAAATACATAAATAAATGACAAACACACATGACAAGTTAGCAAAAACTAAAAAAAGTAAAAACTACAAGAAAACTACAGTAAGTTTCATATAGTAAGTATATGTTTTTAAAACCATGAAACCATAAAAACATTTTCTTTGAAAGAACGTCACAGTTTACAGTTGTTAGAGTGAAATGAATAATGTTGTGTATTAAGACTCACTAAGTTTGACAGAGCCGTCCATGCCCAACAGGATGTTGTCACTCTTGATGTCTCTGTGGATCACCTGATTTGAGTGCAGGAACTCCAGGGCTTGTAAACACTGTATGAAGCAGACAGAGATTTAACACAGAGTGAAATAACTGTGTTTCTGTAGCTCATCTGGAAAAGCATTGTGTTTCCTGTGGCAACAAGATTATGTGATCATGTTAAACACACAATATGTGTATTATGGCTTCTGTATGATTATTAGAGTACTGCATAATTAGCTCAGCAACACATACAATTTTACATTTTTGAAGCCTCTTGCTTGCTTAACATTAAACAAACTATCTGTGCGATGCACACAGTTTTAACCTAAAGCATTTCAAATCAGTCACTAATGAAGTTATAAATCAGTCAGGATGGACTGGATGGACAGGATGGATCTCAACTCTGTGTTTCAGAGCTACAGTTCTTTATAAATTCTCTGCTGTGATTTGCTGATGTAATTCCACACTCACTTCCCGGCAGACGGCTGCTATCTGAGCTTCATCCATGCATGTTTCCGTGACAACATCAGTCAGAGAACCTCCGGCCAGATACTCCATCACCACCCACAGCTCATCCCCCACCAGGTAACTATGGCAGCCAGAAAGCAACATTAACACAGGCTACATTGCAGAGAGATGCAGCTGCATCGCCATGACAACAGGAGGTGACAACTGGAGGCTTTATGAGCACAAAGAGACAGTTACCATGGATACAGGCAAAAACATCACTCAGAGCTTTGATTTATAATTTGTCAGGTTTATGTGCCTTCAACTGTTTGATTTCATTTAACTTTAAAATACAACATGAAAAGTACATAAAGTAACCTGCAATTTTGTTTCAGAGATGGTGACAGAGAGGCAAGAGTTACAAATTGCAGCTTTAAAGTTATAGGCTATTTTTGCAGTGTCACCTTCCTGGTGATGTTACCATAACAAAATGAATTAAAAGGCTTTTGATTGACTTCCATATTGTGACAATTTGAAATTTTTATAAGATAAAAGACAAAAAACAGAATTAAGAAAATTATTATTTGCAGTAAGAAATCCACAAATTGCAAAGGCCCCTTAACTAACTAGTCAGCTAGGAAACCTACCTGTCCAGGTAATTAACAATGTTGGGGTTCTTGTTTTCCCTCATGACTAATATCTCATTGATGATTAGCTCTTTCTTGGGCTGCTGCTGAAGATTCATCTGTTTAATAGCCACCTAAAAAAACATTAAAAAAACATCAAAATATTGAAGCTTTTAGACTTGAAAGATGAATCAGAAGTTTCACAGGTCTTCAGTCGAACCATCGTTCCATTAATCTGACAGCATTTGATTTTAAGTGTCTGTGATGTTTTGAGCCAGTGTGTGAGGTGAGATTAGCAACCTCAGCTCTGAGAAAAGTCATCACACGATCAATGTAAAATGTTGTAACCCTCCCGGCATCCCCTGATTCATCATTATCGATCAGTGAGAACGCCAAACGTTCAGTCTCAGACTCGTTAATAACGATCTCTATTAACCGTAAGTGCATGTGAGTAAGGAAAGATCCAGCGTCAGTATTTCCCGCCTGCTGAGGCAGTCTGTGGATATTAGATTATAGTAAGCCATGAAAAAGATTCCTGCTTCACAAATGGACACAGAAGCAGGTTGCTAGGGCGGTTACTAAGGTGCTACAAGTATTTCACTGCATTGCTCTACGGTGGGCACTGTGAGGAGGATTCTTACTGGCCAAATCAACAGAGACCAAACCCCAAAGTCTCAGTAAAATTTTGCCCTTTAGATGTGACTCTGGGTGCATCCTTTAATATAATTCTAGACAAGAAGAAAAATTATAGCACATCACTTCAACAAACTGCTCAATCTCAGGTATTATTCACCTCAGTGGTACAAATGTTCCTTATTATGAGCGCAGAGCAATGAAGGGTGGGGTGTGTGTGTTTGTCGATTTCAAACATATACAGTTTCTCAAAAATCACTTCACCTTTAATACTTGAAAATGCATTAAACAGATCAAACAGTAACACCAGGTGATGTAGGTATGCCATCGAGAGAAAAACTGGGTTAAAAAACCTCACCTCTTGTCCTGTGGCGACATCTATGGCTGTGTACACTGTTCCTGACGCTCTGATTGGAAGAGAAGGAAATGAAGGATTTGTATGAATGTATAAAGACTATGAGACCTGACATCAGTGACAAGATTTGTGACACATAAAACTCACCCCTGGCCAATCTTCTCAAATCGTGTGTATTTTTTCTTTGGGTCGCCCACACTGACGATGCTTCCTGTGGAGGGAAAGTCACACAAGATCATCAGAAACAAGAGACTTCCAACAGTGACGCAAGGAGACACAAGTGAAGAAAGAACTGTAGCATTAAACTAAACGTTTGTGAGGGTGGACAAAATCCTGAATATAAAGAAGGACCTCAGCTCAGGTCTGACACCACACAAACATCTCAGTCATAAATCAGCTGAGATCAGATTTCAGTCAAATACATGCTGTGAAGTGTAAGCAGAACAGCAATACAGGCTGAAAAACCACACAGAAGGGAAAACAAGGATTTTTAGACCCTGAAAAGAAAGATTTACAGGCAGTATTGTGACAAAAAGCTGGAAAAGACCAAAAGGAAAACGGCCAAGGGCTCATCTGAGTTTTACGATATGTCAGAGTCTTAAATTCAGTGCACATAAGAGACAGACAGAAACAGCTGTAGTTCAGTGGGGTAACCGGGCAACCACTCATGGGTGGAGGACAATCTGACAAATCTTTGGCCAAGAGGCACCCAGAACTGACAGAGGGGCAGGAAAGGCACCGGATGGCTGAGGGTTCAAAGCAGCATTCTGCTCTTACCATTAGAGGGCGATCTTAACACATCTGTAGCATGAAGTTTTGTAAAAGATACAGGTTCTGAGAAAAACATTCACTGAGGGGGAATCATTTCAGGCAATAACATGCTAAATAATAATAGATGTAAAACAGAAACAGAATAAATGACTCAGTATATACTTTAAACTTAAAAATAAAAATAATGTCAGCTGTTACAGTTTTTAAGGGGCGTCATGGAACTGAAAGAAAAGATTTGATCACAGAATGCTGCAGTTATCTAAAGAGAATTAAAGTATATCAGTGAGCAGAACTGTGAATATATAAAAACTTTTTCATATATTCACTTTGACACTTTGAAGGTCTCACAGGACAGCACTTACGCAGTTTCTCCAGTATTTCCTCGTCGGTCATCTTCTTCTTGCGTGTCTTGTCGGTGCTGTGTGGGGTGGAGGGGGCAGGGGGCGTGGCCGTGGAGGAGGGGGTGGGGCTGCCCCCGTCATTGACAGCATTAGTGACTGGTGATGTGACAGCATCTTTGGTGGAGAGTGGAGGAGGAAGAGGCTCAATAACAGAGCGCGTGTAGATCTGTGGGGTAGAGACGTGTCGCATTAATAGTGTTGTGATGTAACATAACGTAAAATCACGCAATGTAACAACTAACATAATGTAAAATAACAACATAACAATGTAACATCAAGTAACGTAACATAACCCAACATAACGTAACAACGTAACATAAAACACAAAAAACATCACACAATCTCATTATAAAATAGAACAGAACAGACTGCACTCTCACAGACTGTTATTGGTGTATTGCTTTTTTTTGTATATTGTAAAAATACAATATTTTGTATATTGAGGTATATTGTAAAAATATCACAATTAGTCCAAAAATTGCGACCTCAAATCTGAGTCTTCATGTAATTTTTGTCTCTTTCAGTATTTGTCTACTTAGTTTCAGAGTAACATTCTGGAAATAATCAGTACAGAACAGAATTTCTGAACACAAAGTCAACACACATTTTCCATCCGTTCCTCTGGTCTATTATTGCTGTGTAATTGACTGTATCCCATAAGAAAAAAACATCTATTTAAAACAGTGGACTGTGGGTGATTGTTACACAGTTTCCTCCTGTGTTTTTTTGAAAAGTGGATCAGATTTAATGCCATTAGACAAAAGTTTGGTTCTGTAAGACTGGATTTAAACAGAACCACTGAGTTCCAATGACCGTATCAGACCAAATCAGACCACACACAGCCAAATGTAGCTATGAATGATGATTAATAAGATACTCTGGGAACAAACTGACCTGCTGGTACCCACAGAGACAATAAAACAGACACACAAACTGTGTGTGTGTATGTGTGGGACCAAACACCACAACATCATTTATATCCTGTTGGTTTTAAATTGACAGCAGCACAACATAACATCACTGCTAAGTCTTTAATCATTCAGGTACATAAAAGCCCAACAGATCAAGAAAAGGTACTGATGCCTCACTCACACACACACACACACACACACACACACACACACACACACACACACACACACACACACACACACACACACACACTTGTCAGTATGGTTGTAATAATCAGTATGGGAGTCAGCCACACACAGCTCTGAAGTCATGCATATTTATTCAGTAATTACAGGTTATTTTGGAGGCGTCTTTCGAACAAATGATTCTAGATTCCAGAACATGAGAGAGAGTCTGAACCCGCAGCTGAAATATGTTCCCAAACTACAGATTAAATGTCATATAAAGCTGCATATAATGGAAGTTTATAAATACATATTAAAATGAAGCAAAATTACTAACATATTCTTTAATGCTGCTGGTGATTTGAATTGTCATGCCAGTAAAATTGAGCTAAACTGAAAATATAAAATGAAATGTTGAAGAAACACAAAGACAAACAGAAACATAATGAAAAAAAGAATTATGAGCAATGAAAGAGAGAAAGATGTTGCATGTCCTATACAAATGGACACTCACAGATTTAGTGTGCTCAGGGCGTGGCGCAACCGTGGGTGGGGGCGTGGCTTCATCCTCATCCTCATCCTCAGAGACGGTTTCCACAGCAGGGGTCTCAGTAACGGTCTTGGAGTTCTGAGGAGGAAACAAGCCCAGCAGGAGATGAGGCTGAGCCAATGACATCACAACATGTGAGCAAAACAAACCCAATGCAAACATGCCAACTGCAAGACCAACTCCACCATAACCAACCCAAAACCGTTAAGATCCCACCCCGCATTGAGAATTAAACCTGACTCATGCTGAGCTACAGATACTGTCCTACAGATACAGAGAAATGGATGGACAGAAAAATATGCTGATTCACAGTGAGAATGAGAGAGAGAGAGAATGAACCCACTGGCACTGCCTCGAGTGTTTGGCATTGTTTTTGTCCTTCTGTTTGGCGCGCATCTCTTACACGATTCTGTTACCTGGCTGTTCATGGCATCCCTTCTGTGTTTGCACCCCCCACCCCAGAATTCTCTTTTCAGCTCCCTGTTTCCTCTCCTTCATACTTCCCCTGGCAAACTCTGCCCACCCTGTCCTCTGTCAATCTGTCGTGTTGCTCTGGGGGCATTTACACCTGAAAATCAGTCCAGCTTCATACAGGACTCACCACTGCATTAGAAGAGCTGAAGTTTTCTGCACCTTTGTCTGAAAGAGAGAGAGAGAGGAATAAGAAATAAAGAAAGAGATGCATCTACATACAGCCCAACACTGGTGCTGTTTGTAATGGCCTTTGCTATCATAATGATATATTATCAAAAACACAAAATTGCGGATTTATACAAAATATTTCTTGATACAAGCAAAATGCATTTCTTTTATTTATGCCCTTTAGTAGCAGTTTTTTTTAAAGTGAACAACAGTACAGTACAGTACATTCAAGATGTACATTTCCTCAGTGTGTGTGTGTGTGTGTCACACCTGTAAAGCTCATGTATTTCTGTCTGTTGGCTGTTTCTTTAGAGTCGTAGAATTTGAGCACATCGAGGACGGCCTGAGGATTCTTCTTCTGTTCTAACTTGGTGATGTTTGATGTCTGCAATAATCGTGCCCACTGCTCTGGCATCCCCTACACACACACACGCACACAGACACGCACACACAAACCTAAGCATAAAAAGATTTACAGCAAATCCTTTAATGTTGACTCTGTCTGGACACTCTGTCCAGTTTCATGAACTCACAGAACAGTTTATTCACTGACCTTCACAGTCTACTTCTAAATACTAAATATATACAGACATAGAGAGAGAGAGAGAGGGAGAAGAGAGAGAGAGACAGGTAAGAGTGTAAAGCTCTGATGTGTGTGTGTTGAACACACACTGCAGGTTATCTGTCCACCATCATCAGTTTAAGCTCTAATGGACTGCAGTAATTAGAATGTGTCGGGCAGCCGAGCGTCGTGGTTCTGACCCAACAGCTTTCATTTACCCTTATTACACACTGAAGTGTCTCAGAGTCACACAGAACAAACCTGTAGCTGATTCAGAGGTTAGACAAAGAGCATGGGACATTTAATATCTGCTTAAACACAATAAAGCAGACATAAAGCAGAAGATATTACTGGTTTTAGCTGCTTGAGACGCAGCTGAAAGTTTATTCTGTATTGTAGTTTAATGCACTGGGTCAGGCCGGAGAAATAAACTGGAACTGATAGCTGATAGTCTGTCACTGAAGATGATTTATCTTTCTTTGTGCTTTTTTGCTCTCTTTGACATTTTTCTTCAGGTGGTATTCCTTCATTTTGTGAAGTGTTGAAGCATTGAAACAATACGAAGATGTTGTTATTTAATCTTACATTTAAATTTAACAAGATGCGATCTAGAAAACTAGTTAAATACAGCCCCAGAGATCGAAGACTAAATATTCCATACAGAAATAAGTTGTATTTTGTCAACATATCAGGAAACATCAAATGTGACCAGTGCAGACACAGGTCGAATTAATGGCCTGTATTTGTAACAGAAATATAAAAGTATTCTTCACAGAGCACATAAAGATCTGCCCAAACTCACAGTGAATTCCCCTGTGACGGCGTCAAAGCCAACATGGATGGTGTGCTCAAAGTCTGAGGGCAGGGAAATCTCCGGACGCTCCTTCTTCTTATTGGCTGAATAACGACAGGGGGCGGAAACAAAGGGGGAAACAGGAAGAGAGCATGATTATGAGATATTTAAACCAGTAGATTATATTAAATTATAATAATTAAATTCCAAACATGTTCTGTCAACCTTATAATGTTAGTGTGTTTATGAGTCTTTATAAAACATCCATTAGATGCACCAAACAGAACTACAGTGTGTAAAGCAAAACTGATGAGTTTGAGAAGTGACACTCTTCAACTTCACACAACTTGTGGCGTTTGTGTTTGCTGTTTGTCACCCATTCACAAGCCCATTTGATGGATGGATATAAAATCACATAACGTTTAATTTGACACGGTGTGTCACTGTTAAAGCGCTGGTTACATACAGACCATCACTCATCTCTGTTAATGCCTGTTAAACACAACAGAGAGCTCTCGCTCTCTCATTAATATTAAAGATGTGCTAACACAGCTGGTAATGAACACAAAACAGACCTTCTGAAAGACAAGCATGTGTTGGGGGTAAGGGCAGACCCAGAACTCTTCACACACAGATTCGAGAGGAGCACAGGTGTTTGGACACACTTGTTAGAAAATCTGAAAGTGTGAGAATTTGGTGTCCCAAAGTAAGTAGAAATTGTTTTGCATTGTTATGAACTAAAAACAAATAAAAGCCATCAGGAAACCAGATTCTGTGAGTGCATGAATGCTCTGACTGTTGCAGAGTATATCTGTAAAACCAGCCTGCCAGTAAAGTTCTTTGAAATGAAAACAGTAACAGCTCACTCACTCTTGTCTCCTCCTCCGGTGAGTATGGACCGAATGAAACCTTCTTTTCTTCTCTTGTCCTCTGGGTTTGGTGGCAGTGGTTTGGAGCCTTGATTGAGGGGGGCGGAGTCTTTACTGGATGAGCCAGTCAAGGTGCTGGTGTTCCTCATGGGCGGAGCTGGTGGCTTGTCTTCTACTTCCCCATTGTCTGACATCTTCGGATGTGGGTGTGGCTAGCTCTGAAACGCACAGCCAATCAGAGGTGGTGTTAGTCACAAGAGGAGGGACTGAAATGAATTAACAGCAGAGGTTGGTGGAATAACAGCACCATTGGAATGAATGCATGACCAATCGTCTGTTAAAGTCAACAAAACAAACTCATTCTTCTGACCTCCTCAATACTTAAAATAAATGTAATACTGGACAGATTTTTGGTTTCTATTGAATGCCAAGACAAAAAGGCAACAAATACAAGCGTCGGTCAGAACACACACACACCGTGAAAAACAGACCAATCTAGACTAAGACAAACAAAATCACTATATTCAACAAAACAGTCACTACCACTCAGTATTTACTCAACATTCACTAAAAACATTCGCAGATATGCAACAGGATACTGACAGCAACAGAATTAGACATTTTGTTCTCTGTGATGCCAAAACTCTCAAAATGACCAAAATCAAAAAAATCAATATCAATTGAAAAAGTATCGATCTCTTTTCTCACATATCCTTTTAGATCAGTCACAAAGACAGAAGCAGTTCACAAAATTAGATCCAAAGCAAAAGAAAACGAATTCACACTTCACCTTACCAAACTCTCCTCTGCATACTGACACAACTCCAACAGTGATTCAATATAGCACACTAAATCCTGACTGCACAGACTGTGTGTGTGTGTGTGTGTGTGTCGCTGCTTATACGAGGCTCCACCCCCTCTGCTGTGATGTCACAGGTGAGCAGGAAGAAACAACAGTGGCTGACTCTCTTCAGTAATGTGAGATCTAAGAATCTCACACACACACAAAGAGGAAACCGTAATGCCTGCAAACACACTTCAGAAAGAGCAAACACACAACAGAAGGCAACAGGACAAACAAACATATTGTCAGACACTAGCATGTTAGTCACAGAAGAAAGAGATCACACACAGACACACACACACAGACACACACACACAGACACACACACACAGACACACACACACAGACACACACACACAGACACTCACACACAGACACTCACACACACACACACAGACACACACACACACACACACACACACACACACACTCACACACAGACACACACACACACACACACACACAGACAGACACAGACACAGACACACACACACACACACACACACACACACACACACACACACACACTCACACACACACACTCACACACACACACACACACACACACACACTCACACTCACACACACACACACACACTCACACTCACACACTCACACACACACACACACACACACACACACACACACACACACACTCACACAGACACACACTCACTCACACACACACACACACACACACACACACTCTCACACACACACACACACACACACTCACACTCACACAGACAGACACAGACAGACACAGACAGACACAGACACACACACACACACACACTGAAAAGCACCCAACACCCCGGTGGCCTCACTTTTCAGACACTACTGTTGCTTTTAGCAGAAACCCGTCATCAGTTTGGTCTTTCATCTCTCACACACGCCTGAGGTAAACTACATTCAGATGAGGGGTATAAAAGTTCACGAAAAGTCTACAAAAAGAGGTTCAAACACACACACACACTTTGTCCCTGTTATGACTTTTAGACTTTAATTGAAGAAAACGTCAGGGAACGAAGGAACGAGGACACGAACACATCTCTGGGACTTTGCTCTGTGTCCTAGAATTAAATTTATCTCAGTGTTGTTTCAGACACACACCCATAAGTCTAACCCATTTCACCTGCTTCTTACTGAAGTAAACAAAGAGCTTTATTCACAGAGAAAGCTTCTTCATTTCTCATGCAGCTCTCTTCCACTAAACTCCTCATATATAATGACCAACACCATCTCTCCTCTCCTCTGTTTCCTGCATTCACACACACTTCTAACACCTTCATCTTCTGCACCTCAAAGAACCTCCTGTTGTCCTCTGAGCACATACACACTCAGGTCAGATCTTCAAACACACTGACACACAGCAAAGTCTCACAAAACCTGACAGCTCTGTTTCATAAGAGACCAAAATCCACATCAACTAACATGGTCTGCTCTCTCAACTCACGATCTATCAGCTCTGGACAAGCAAAATATTCATAGGAACAGCCTGGTGACCTTTTCAAGACACCATGGCATCAAAACCGGCCAAAACTTTTTGCTTTGTTAAAGGCAGGGTAGCTGATTTTTTCCAGAAACATTTTTGTTATGCTGGTTGAACGTCTCTTCACATCCTGATAGCATCACTAAATAAAGTGATCTGAATATATTTATATAAATATGTATCTTCTGTGGAAGGTGTAGGGCCATAAAATGTTTGTCCAATCACTGCATTCAGTCCAACAGCAATGTTAGGATGTCCTACCTGCCTGTCAAACTATGTATGTGTTCATGTGTTGGAGGAGGCGTGACTTTAGAGAGCTCTGAAGGGAGGGCGGGATCTTATTCTTTTAAAGCTAGATTGCTATTGCTAGCCTCTCTGAAATTGTCTACCCTGCCTGTAATAAATGTTACTGGCCTACCGGGCATGATGTATCAACTCACATTATTAAGAATAAAGCGTTTATGATGTTTAATTTTGCACTTCTCATGAGACAGATACAGACACTTCAGATGTCATGATATCACATCAGTGTGTCAGAGAAACACAGAGAAGATCTGAGACTCAATCAAATGCCCTCAGCACAGGTTTCCCACAACTGATAAACCAAGACAGAGCAGAATTTCCTGTTGTCAAAAAAACTAAACAAAGATACCATACAGCTCGACGACACAAACAGCAGAGCGAGAGAGAAAGCATGAGGAACATAATATCTGCTTCTTGAATTTAGGTCAAATGAAGGGAAGAATGATTCAAAATTCTCTCTGCTGAGATCTGAGTCTTTTAACACACAACCGATTCAATCTGTCCTTTACTATGCAACTGAACTAGGGTCAGAACTATGAATCTTACAGTGAAATATTTAATACATTCTCAAAATCTATGAAATTTCACAATCATGCTAGAACACACTGAGGCTCAGTGGAGGTAAAACCTCATATACTGTCATTCCCTGAAGCTCCAGCTATAAGAGGAACTTTGGGAGATGCAGGACATGATGGTTCCTGTGAGAACATATCGTCTCAGAGTTAAACTGAGCACAGCTGCCATTAACTGCAGATTAAACACGCATGTATATGTGAAGCCTGCAGGAAATAATATTATAACACATTCTGGTGTTCCCTTCATATGAGCAGAAAATACAGGATGGTGTCAAAATGAGCACATTGTGTGTGTAAAGAGGGAGTGTGTAACTGTTTGTGAATGTGTTGTGTGAGTGTGTGAGTGGGTGTATGTGTGAGTGTGTGTGTGTCTGTGAGTGTATGTGTGTAGAGATGATCATATCACAGTCAGGGGTCTGGTGGGGGGTTGTGGTACAAATAGGGGAATATGTTGCAGTTTTATGTACATGATAATGAGTTCATTGTGGGGGGGTATATTTTATCATATATTAAAACAGTCCACTGGCTCCTCATGATCTGAATTATTCCCATGAGACAAAATAACACTGCTCTCAAAATTCACTAATCTGAGCTTCAGCAAACAAAAACACTACATGATAGATAAATATCAAACAATTCAGGGTAAAATACAGCTGTCACTGAGTTATACAGTAAACTACAGTAAACTCTCTTTCCTGCCATGGTACTTTGTGGTAAGTTTTTGTTTGTGTGGACTTAAGAGAATTAAGAGTCTTTATTAAATTAAAGTATTAAATAAAGACACACACACAATATAACAGTGGGGGCTGTGTGTGTGTGCTGGAACGACAGAGTTCTGCTGTTAATTCCTGGAGTCGTGATGCTGAGTGGCCAGAGTCTGAATACAACAGATGGTACTGAAGCAAACACTGCCAATTTACATATAAATCAACAGAGAGAGAGAGAGAGATCCCAAATCAACTGCCCTACAGTCTTTTATCTTTAATAACCCTCTTCCAAATATATTGCATGCTGGCTTCAGAGGTGATGCGTTTCATTTTTTATTCGATATAACTTTCCTTGCTGTTCAGAGATGGACCACCCCCCCAAAAAACTGTAAACAGAGTGAATAAAACTGTAAGTGAGTGAGTGTTTAACAGGGCAGTATTAAATAAATACACGAGAGAGGAAGAGAGAGGTCTGCCCTCTGAGCTGAGAAGTTAAAGCAGCGCTGACAACAGACAGATGGTTTCAGTGTTAGCAGCAGTCAACAGAAACCTCCAACACAAACACAAACACAAACACAACACAAACACAACACAAACACAATACAAACACAACACAAACACAACACAAACACAACACAAACACAACAACACAGTTTTGCGCATGAGACGCAAATATAGTCCTGGAACAGATTTAGTTAGTGCCAGGGCAGAACCCACAATAATGGGGGATAACAAGGAGACCACAGACCACACAAACTCACCACTTCTCAGACTGGTTAAAACTGGCTTAGATTTGGGATTAGTCTTGGATTAGTGTTGAATAAGTCTAACATAATAAAGTCTAACATGCTTTTACACAAATAAATACCAGTGAGCTGCTCAGCCCAACATCCATTTATCTCACAGCACTGCAGTGTCCAGAGCACAATGAGTTCAGACAGACCCTCTGGTAACCTAACAGAGACTTCATCCATCACACCTGTATCACAGTCTCTCTCTCACACACACACAAACCACACACCAACACACACACACACACACACCAACACACACACACAAACCACACACCAACACACACACACACAAACCACACACAAACCACACACCAACACACACCAACACACACCAACACACACCAACACACACCAACACACACACACAAACCACACACAAACCACACACAAACCACACACAAACCACACACACAACCACACACAAACCACACACAAAACCACACACCAATACAGGCACACAGACACACACACCACACACAAACCACACACAGACACACACTTGTGTGTACACACTGTAAATGTCCCAATATGTTTATTTATTATTGGACATCACATCACATAAAGTTTATCATACAAAAATGAAAATTCCATTAATTTATTTATATGACCATGAACCTCAAGCCCCAATAATAAGCAATATCCACAACAATTTAGTCTCTTACATTTTGATAGTTTAATGTTTTTAACAGCCAATAAGTCACTGAACATTTCTAAGCCTCCAAACTTCTGCAAACACATTTACATGTATATGCCCCTCAGATGCTTTCTGACCAAATTTAACACAGCATCACAACAACAAAACAACACAGGAAACAGGAGGTACACCCTTCAGGAGATCCATTAAACTTTCATTTCCCTGCCAGATGAGCGTGTCTTCAACTCCTGGAGGTGTGCAGCCCTCAGACACACCGGCATAATCGATTAGACACATCACACGTGTTGTTCTACATTACATCTACACGTGGCGTTCGGTTGAGGGGTTTTATTGATGAGACCCCCGGTGATCTGTTAGTTCAAGCAACATACAGTTGCTTT
>JAZGTH010000086.1:1380000-1410000 GCA_036877525.1 Chromobotia macracanthus | reverse complement strand
CACTTTTCCATACCATGAAGGCACATCTGTCCAAAAATGATAAACACGCACCACAAAAGTAGCTCATGACATGAATACTACACTATAAATGTTTAGATAGCACTATAAAAGATAGCTGTGTTAGGAACATGGCTAAACTTTCTGTTCAACTTTCTAATTTCATTCATGTGTCATAGCTTCTAAACTTTATGTAAATAAGATCTGACAGCTATGGCTTTTCCTAACAGCTCCTGCTTACTATATGCTTTTATTGTATGTAAACAGCGGTGTGCACATTTGATCTCTTGTGGTTGAGGAACTGAAGTCACACAGGTTTGGAAAAACATGATGTAATATTACAGGTGTAATATTACAGCTAAGCCAAACAGCCAATGAACTGACTTGATATGACAAGTGACAAAAGAATAATACAACACAACACTTGACAGGTGAGATAAAATACATCACCAAGATTATTATTATAACTGAAGAAAACTCTCTCATATACACACACACATGCAGGCGCACACGCAGGCGCAAACACAGGCATGCGCACGCACAGGCGCACACGCAGGCGCAAACACAGGCATGCGCACGCACAGGCGCACACGCAGGCGCAAACACAGGCATGCGCACGCACACACAAACACGCACAGGTGCACACGCAGGCGCAAACACGCACAGGCGCACACGCACACACAGGCATGCACACACAGGCATGCACACGCACACACAAACACGCACAGGCGCACACACAGATTTCTTCTAAAGAAGCAGGGAAGCCATGACATAGTGTTCATCCACCAGCTGTCCAGCTCCTCCTACATGAAGAACAATACTCAGAGCTGTCCATCGCCATGACAACGTGCAGAATAATGCACCGCCGCACGGCATGCTGGGATTGAAGCACTCCAGTGAAGCACACAGAAATACATCATACTTTACTCCACTTTTAAACTGTTCCTTTAATTCATGTCTTTGTCTTGTTTTCCAGCAAAATACTTAACGAATGTATCTTATAAGCATACATAAAAAAGATGAAGTTTAGTTCTCAGATAAGGTTTGTTTAAACATTTCTTACATGTTTAAGACAAGATAAAGAGAATATGATTTCTAAGAATGTTTTTGCAAACAGAGCACACACCATTAATAAAACTTTTGTTTCTTTCTCAACTATCTGAAAGCTTTTATCTTGTCAACAAATGCAACAAGGAAGTCATAAAACTTTACAGTATCAACTCCCTCACCACAGAAACATCTTCAGTAGAATCACATGATCTGGTAAATCTCCAGCAGTTTACATGCAACACAGCCGCGACTGTTCGTCTCCTACAACGAGGACCTGAGATGTTTTAGGCTGAAGCATACATCATACATTCGAGTTTTGCAAATTGCAAAGTTGTTTGTCAGTATTTTCGTCTATATGCTCAACTTTTATGCTACACACAGAAGTGTTTGCAGACGTATGCATTTAAAATGTAAAGTCTTGCTTTTCCAGGACCAAACAATTGTGATGATGTTACTTAATCAATTATCAAGTCAACAAGCACCTCAACAAGCTATGTTTGTAAAATAACCTCAGTGTTACTAATCAACAAATGAGAAATGTTTGTCAAATATGTAATCTGAAAAGGAAGTTAACTTCTGAAAACCGACCAATGGCTGTTGAGAATGCAGAATAATGCATTTGGATACATCTGAGTCACACCGGAGCAGATTTCTGATCTGAGATCAGAGCGTCTGGTGGATTGTATAGCTCATGCTGTGTGTGCTTGTGTGGGTGTGAGAAACAGAGGTCATGAAGAAATCTGAAGTATGAACGTCATTAGTCCTCAGCTAACAGAAAACATTCTCAGAACGTTGACTAATGTTCTCAAAGTTCTCTCAACGTTATCAAAAAATGTTTTTGCAGTAACGTTAGCAAAGTTTTTTAGCAAAACGTTGGCAAAACTTTATGTATCGTATCAAAAACAATATTAAGTAGTTAGTGAAATGTTTTACAAATGTTACAGAATTAAAAAATGTTTGAATAAAGTTCTTATAACAAAGCAATAATGTTAATACAACAAAATTCGTAGAACTTTCAAAATAACATTTTTACATAACAGAAACGTTCTTATAAAGTTATTAAATAAGGCTATAAATGAGCAATTACAGCTTAAACAGAGCGTAGAAACCCAAGATGTTTATTATGAGCTTCCCTTCTCCACCAGCCTCCAACCAAACTCTGTCCTGTGCCATTTGAGAGATCATGCATGAATCAGACACAAAGACATCCAGGTATTTTCCATTTCAAACGTCTGATTCACAAACAGCAGTAACTATTTATAAAAATGTAGCAATTAAAAAGAATCTTATTCTTTAAATGAGACATCTCATAATATAACAGAAGTTTTACACTATAAACACTGATTCTCTGCATGAATCTGATAAGGGAATATGTGACATTTGTGCACATATAATGTAATAAACGTCCACGTATAATATAATAAACTGTGCTGAAGTGCAATTAAAACAGCGTTCCTAAACAGAAAAGAATCGAATGATATTTAGTTATATCAATAAACTACACAGTTTCACACCAGTGAGTAATAAAAAATAATTTCATTCCAACATGTCCTCATTGTTAATGAACACTGGGGTCCAGGGACATTATAGAGTCAAAGATCTGTGAGATACACAGGCCCAGAGGAGGAGGAAGATGAGGAGGATAAAGAAGAGGAGGAAGATGAGAAGGATGAGGAACAGCAGCATCAGAAGAATAATGAGGAGGATGAGGAACAAGAGGAGGATGAGGAATTATGTGATGAGGAAGAGGAGGAGGAGGAGGAAGATGAAGAGAAAAAGGAAGAGAAGAATGAGGAGAAATTGGAGGAGGATGAGAAGAATGAGGAAGAGAAAGAGAAGAACGAGAAGAAGGAAGGGGAGGATGAGGAAGAGGAGGAGAATGAGGAAGAGGAGGAGGATGAGGAGGACCATGAGGAAGATAATGATGATGATAAGGGTGATGAGAAAGAGGAGGAGGAGTACGGTTGGATGAAGAGAGCTGGAACAGTAGTAGTGAGCAGACATGTTGTGGTTTATTCTGCTGAGATATTAACATACACTGACAGCTCTTGCATAACAACCAAAAAGTCAGAGGAAATCTGGGCCACAGGAATGCAGAACCCACACACTACACTCACTGGACCTTCAAATGCTGGAGAGCCGAAGCTCCTGCGTTTTATCTGCAGTATTAAATTAGGTTATACAGCCCCGTTTCTGAATTCCGCATCCAGCTCTGGTGTTACACATCCTGAACGCAGCTGTTTTACAATGAACAAAACAGTTCACCAGGAACTCGAATTCACTCTTACTCTGACTGTAAACTAAATAACAGAGTCAATGAAATCACATGATGTTCCAGGCTTTCCTTCTAAAACCCTCTGCACACATGAAGTGAGTGAAACTGCTGCTTTACATTAAATGACATCATGACAGATCACACAAACTGTTGAGATCAGACTGAACTGATCAGCTGTCTTGCCAAAAATAAACTTGTATGTAACAAGTTTTCAAAATGTCACTCTAGTTCTTCTGGTGATTAGGAATAATTTTATCCATCCAAAAGAAAACCTGTCCATCTGACCACCGTCACCAATCAGAGAATAAATATGCGGTTTATTCTCTTTATTCTCTGCAGATTTGAGCTCATACACACAGGCCCTGCTGTGGCTCACAGACACTCTTCCTGTGTGTGGACACGTTTTCTTCAGATGTTTCTTCAGATGTTTCTTCAGACCTTAAAGTGTCACTTGTTTCATTACAGCAATGGTACAGAGTTGTGAAGCAGCTACACTGTCATTTTTTTAAGCACTCGACATCTTTCTTTTGTTAGTAACACTCGCAGAGAGAGCAGGAAACAGAATATAGAAAATAGTTTCTACAAACACATTACTTGAGAAACATCAACAGAGAAAACAAACTTTTTAAAGGAGAGTGTTAACTAAATATTAGACCTGCTTTAAACTGTTTCAAATAAACAATATCAAATAAAAACACATCATTATCCGTCCCTCACAAAACACAAGGTTCCACTCTGTTAAGCAACATATTGAATCCATGTACAAGCCAGAGAGACACAAAGCACGCGGTCCTGACAAGAGAAATGTGTCACTCTCTTTCTCTTTGCAAATGTGGGTTGATGATTCTGTGGAGGGCGTGTGAGGGGGTGGGTGGGTTTCTCTGTCTTTTGGGATGAAAAACAGGGTGTTACTGAAACCATATGGTGACGTGTGGCCCAGGGGTGTTCATCACAAAATCACCCAGCCCGCCTCACTCCGACAGCACAAACACCCAATAAACGAATCCGTTTCTTGTCGACACTGCAGAGGCTCGAATTACAAACACAATTAACAAACACATACAAAAATGCTTAAAAAATATTATCACCTAGATAGTATTTCAGTGCCCTAAACACAGAACACGCATAGACATGACATCTTGTGGATAAAAATAGCCAGTAATCGAGGATGGCAATATTCTGGGAAGCAAATTTTGTGAGTGTTTAATTAAAAGACACTTTTGGACAGAAGTGTAACGTTTTTTTCTTACGTGTGTGTATTAAGGCCAACCACCTTCCTCACTTTTTGTTTTAAATGTGGACGAGATGGACAGACTGTTTACTGTGCTACACGACCTTCGTTGTTTCTGAATTTCCGTGAGCCATTTACAGAAATCACGCTGTAGTATTATATCTATAGAGACACTCGAGAAAAGTGTGTGTTAGTGTGCGAAGTCAGTGTGTTACTGATTCAGTGTCGAGTGAGCTGAACCACTGACCACCGCTGCTGTCTTATACAGTCACATTATAAACAACATTATAACATTATAAATCCACAACCTAATCTACAAACACACAAACTACCAAAACAAAGCCGAAAAACAACACACAAGCTCTGTAGCCCTAAAATGACATTTCAAATGTCTTTCTTTATATTTCTCTGGCCAATACACTTTATTGTGATCCTATACCTAAAGCAGCTGGACCCCAGACATGATCCCAACATGACGGTTCAACAGTCTTACATCTCCAGCCCAAACATCATGTAATGCTAATTTGTCCTCCAGTAGGATCTGGATTATAATTCCCTTTTGCACGAGCTCCCGGTGATGACAGAAATGAATGCAGGAGTCCTTCAGGGTTTGTGTTGCTTCATCATGTCTGTGGCTGGTAAACAGTGATGATCATGAGCAGCCAGATTACACGCCCAACAGTGTTAACAGTGCAGAAGCATTAACAGATCTGCAAATCTGATACCAGATCAGATCTCCACTTCAGCATATATTTATACATGTGAGCACACACCAGATGATACAAGTGTAATGTAAATGTTAAATATCATCTAATATATTCAGTATGCATTGATTTACAATGCATGTAACGGTATTAAATGCAGTATTAATAACAACTGGTGGTCAGATATATACAGTACATACACTCGTATCATTATTATCATTATTATTATTATTATTATCTTTATCATGTTGTCTGGATGAAGCACTGAAGATCTCACTGTGAAAGCCGCATCATCCCCATCCGTGAATTCATCAACAATCAAACCACCGACACGCTCTCAGACGCGCCGCGACGCGACGCCGCGGGACTCACCTCTAATCTGTGATCTCTCCGGCCGTCTGAGAAGCGCTCCGTCCGGCGTCCGCGTTCATCTGAGCCGCCGACCTCCCGCCTCACCGCCACTGAGACCCGCTGCGCGAAGCCCCGCCCCCCGCGTGACGCGGCACCTGCAGCGTGACGGAGGCGGCACGTGACATCAAGAGATGATGATGATGATGATGATGATGATGACAGACTGACAGACAGACAGATGAGAGACAGACAGACAGACAGATGAGAGACAGACAGACAGACAGACAGACAGATGAGAGACAGACAGACAGACAGATGAGAGACAGACAGACAGACAGACAGATAGATAGACAGACAGATAGAGAGACAGAGAGACAGACAGATGAGAGACAGAGAGACAGACAGACAGACAGACAGACAGACAGATAGACAGATAGATAGATAGATAGATAGATAGATAGATAGATAGATAGATAGATAGATAGATAGATAGATAGATAGACAGACAGACAGACAGACAGACAGATAGATAGATAGATAGATAGATGACAGACAGACAGACAGACAGACAGACAGACAGATAGATAGATGACAGACAGACAGACAGACAGATAGATGACAGACAGACAGACAGACAGACAGATAGATAACAGACAGACAGAGAGACAGATAGACAGATAGAGAGACAGACAGACAGACAGACAGACAGACAGATAGATAACAGACAGACAGAGAGACAGATAGAGAGACAGAGAGACAGAGAGACAGACAGACAGATAGATAGATGACAGACAGACAGACAGACAGACAGACAGACAGATAGATAACAGACAGACAGACAGACAGATAGATAACAGACAGAGAGAGAGACAGATAGAGAGACAGACAGACAGACAGACAGATAGATGACAGACAGACAGACAGACAGACAGATAGATAACAGACAGACAGATAGAGAGACAGACAGACAGACAGACAGACACACAGACAGACAGAGAGACAGATAGAGAGACAGACAGACAGACAGACAGACAGACAGACAGACAGACAGATAGATAGATAGATAGATAGATAGATAGATAGATAGATAGATAGATAGATAGATAGATAGATAGATAATACAATACATAATGTCCTGTACAAATCAAACATTTGCTAAACATAATCAGCTCATTTAAATGAATGGAAAGTCTCCGCATTGATCGATTTCGTACATGATTTGGATAAAAGCGTCTGCTAAATGAATATCATGTTGTCTCTGTTCAAAACATAATAAGAGCATCATGTGTAAGAGCAATAAACACAATAAACACAATAAACACTGCTGAACTACTGGACAAACAATACGAGCGATTACACAAAACATGTCACAAAGTTCATCTTAAAGAGAGAAACTCGTGATGTTGAAGCAAAACTGACTGCCTGTGCCTCAGCGCCCTCTGTCGGACATAACAATTCATTCCCATCTACTGACATGAACATTAAAATGTAAGATCAATTCAAACTAATGAACACAGATGATAAGAGAGGATATTAAAATAGTATTCATGATTGTATGCTTTAACTCATGTATCACTGTATCAGGTGAGCTAAATAATCGTTTGTATTATGAGTTTGTTGTCTGTTTAGTCTTCTTTACATTTTACACACATAAAACATGACCTTCCCAAACAGTATTTACAGTATCTGTTCACAGACTCAAGCATCTGATCTGTCAACACTGAGACGTGCATTACACATGAATATATATTCATTCATGATTATTATTTATTATATTGATTCATAATGCTGGAAGATCACCAATCAACATGATCGCAACCTCATTAAAATTCATAAACTAATAGAAGGGTCTGTGACCTGTGCGCTGTGTTCATTAATAACTAATAGAAGAGTCTGTGACCTGTGCGCCGTGTTCATTAATAACTAATAGAAGGGTCTGTGACCTGTGCCCTGTGTTCATTAATAACTAATAGAAGGGTCTGTGACCTGTGCGCTGTGTTCATTAATAACTAATAGAAGGGTCTGTGACCTGTGCGCTGTGTTCATTAATAACTAATAGAAGGGTCTGTGACCTGTGCGCTGTGTTCATTAATAACTAATAGAAGGGTCTGTGACCTGTGCGCCGTGTTCATTAATAACTAATAGAAGGGGCTGTGACCTGTGCGCTGTGTTCATTAATAACTAATAGAAGGGGCTGTGACCTGTGCGCTGTGTTCATTAATAACTAATAGAAGGGTCTGTGACCTGTGCGGTTCATTAATAACTAATAGAAGGGTAAACAGCCTGTGACCTGTGCGCTGTGTTCATTAATAACTAATAGAAGGGTCTGTGACCTGTGCCTGTGTTCATTAATAACTAATAGAAGGGGCTGTGACCGCGCCGTGTCTGTGTTCATTAATAACTAATAGAAGGGTCTGTGACCTGTGCGCCGTGTTCATTAATAACTAATAGAAGGGGCTGTGACCTGTCTGATGTCTGTCATTAATAACTAATAGAAGGGGCTGTGACCTGTGCGCCGTGTTCATTAATAACTAATAGAAGGGGCTGTGACCTGTGCGCTGTGTTCATTAATAACTAATAGAAGGGTCTGTGACTAAAGAAGGGCTGTGACGGCTGTGTTCATTAATAACTAATAGAAGGGTCTGTGACCTGTGCGCTGTGTTCATTAATAACTAATAGAAGGGTCTGTGACCATGGGCGGGCATAAAACTAATAGAAGGGGCTGTGACCTGTGCGCTGTGTTCATTAATAACTAATAGAAGGGTCTGTGACCTGTGCGCCGTGTTCATTAATAACTAATAGAAGGGGCTGTGACCTGTGCCCTGTGCAAAAAGAAGGGGCTGTGACCTGTGCGCTTTTCATTAATAACTAATAGAAGGGGCTGTGAACCCTGGCGCTCTGTTCATTAATAACTAATAGAAGGGTCTGTGACCTGTGCGCCGTGTTCATTAATAACTAATAGAAGGGTCTGTGACCTGTGCGCGGTGTTCATTAATAACTAATAGAAGGGGCTGTGACCTGTGCGCTGTGTTCATTAATAACTAATAGAAGGGTCTGTGACCTGTGCGCCGTGTTCATTAATAACTAATAGAAGGGGCTGTGACCTGTGCGCTGTGTTCATTAATAACTAATAGAAGGGGCTGTGACCTGTGCGCCGTGTTCATTAATAACTAATAGAAGGGGCTGTGACCTGTGCGCCGTGTTCATTAATAACTAATAGAAGGGTCTGTGACCTGTGCGCTGTGTTCATTAATAACTAATAGAAGGGTCTGTGACCTGTGCGCTGTGTTCATTAATAACTAATAGAAGAGTCTGTGACCTGTGCGCTGTGTTCATTAATAACTAATAGAAGGGTCTGTGACCTGTGCGCTGTGTTCATTAATAACTAATAGAAGGGTCTGTGACCTGTGCGCTGGTGTTCATTAATAACTAATAGAAGGGGCTGTGACCTGTGCGCTTTAATAATAATAGAGTGTTCATTAATAACTAATAGAAGGGGCTGTGACCTGTGCGCCGTGTTCATTAATAACTAATAGAAGGGGCTGTGACCTGTGGTGTTCATTAATAACTAATAGAAGGGGCTGTGACCTGTGCGCTGTGTTCATTAATAACTAATAGAAGGGTCTGTGACCTGTGCGCTGTGTTCATTAATAACTAATAGAAGGGGCTGTGAAAAACTAATAGAAGGGGCTGTGACCTGTGCGCTGTGTTCATTAATAACTAATAGAAGAGTCTGTGACCTGTGCGCCGTGTTCATTAATAACTAATAGAAGGGGCTGTGACCGGGCGCCGTGTTCATTAATAATAATAGAAGGGGTGTGACCTGTGCGCTGTGTTCATTAATAACTAATAGAAGGGTCTGTGACCTGTGCCCTGTGTTCATTAATAACTAATAGAAGGGGCTGTGACCTGTGCGCCGTGTTCATTAATAACTAATAGAAGGGGCTGTGACCTGTGCGCCGTGTTCATTAATAACTAATAGAAGGGGCTGTGACCTGTGCGCTGTGTTCATTAATAACTAATAGAAGGGGCTGTGACCTGTGCGCCGTGTTCATTAATAACTAATAGAAGGGTCTGTGACCTGTGCGCCGTGTTCATTAATAACTAATAGAAGGGGCTGTGACCTGTGCGCCGTGTTCATTAATAACTAATAGAAGGGTCTGTGACCTGTGCGCTGTGTTCATTAATAACTAATAGAAGGGTCTGTGACCTGTGCGCTGTGTTCATTAATAACTAATAGAAGGGGCTGTGACCTGTGCGCTGTGTTCATTAATAACTAATAGAAGGGGCTGTGACCTGTGCGCTGTGTTCATTAATAACTAATAGAAGGGTCTGTGACCTGTGCGCTGTGTTCATTAATAACTAATAGAAGGGTCTGTGACCTGTGCGCTGTGTTCATTAATAACTAAT
The DNA here is from genome assembly GCA_036877525.1 of Chromobotia macracanthus. Lineage (NCBI taxonomy): Eukaryota > Metazoa > Chordata > Actinopteri > Cypriniformes > Botiidae > Chromobotia > Chromobotia macracanthus. Next base: position 1,399,982 of record JAZGTH010000086.1, on the reverse strand, counting down.
AGAAGGGTCTGTGACCTGTTTAATATAAGCTGTGTTCATTAATAACTAATAGAAGGGGCTGTGACCTGTGCGCTGTGTTCATTAATAACTAATAGAAGGGGCTGTGACCTGTGCGCTGTGTTCATTAATAACTAATAGAAGGGGCTGTGACCTGTGCGCTGTGTTCATTAATAACTAATAGAAGGGGCTGTGACAACTAATAGGGGCTAAATAACTAATAGAAGGGCTGTGACCTGGCGCTGTGTTCATTAATAACTAATTATTGAGAAAGTGGTGCCAGCGTTGTTAGGAAAACAGCACGATTTCAAACAACAGTGGACTCGGTGTGGATATTTCAGTGGATATTTCCAAAAGGTCCTATACAGTAAATGTTTTAGATTAAGAGACTGCTTACGTTTATATATGTATTTATGTACTGTGAAATCACAAAACATTATGACACTGTTGATCTCAACTGTTCTTAATGGTTTATAGTTTTAAGTGTCTATCTGAGATATATTTTTAGGTTTGATATTATGTCTTAAAGCTGCATTCTGTAACTTCTTTAGGTTAAAAATGAATGAAAATCAGTTATTGAGTACATGACAGATCAGTGTTCAGCACAATCTTCTTACCTCAGCTTGATTTCACAGGAAATGTCTGTCTGAAAACAGAAAGATCCAGTTACTATATTACTTGTGCGGGTGCTGTAGATGCTGCAGCGTCTGTAGTTTGTTCTTACAGCAGATGTTTAGAAATTAAACTTAAGAATAAGAAAATCACTACAATTATCTTTCAATTTTATGTATCAAACAGATATGGCGATAGAGGCAAAAGAAACAAATTGCAGCTTTAATTAAAGAGGTAACGCAGTCTTGAAGCACAATGATTTGAACAGAAAAGCACATGTACTGCTGAGAAACATCAATGTGATGTATTACACCATTACAATGACAGTAATTACGACTGGTGGAGTTATTTTTGAAAGGTATATTTTCTTGTTTCTCAGTGTAGTATTTACCTCATTGTACTTCATGTGTTAAATTGTCTTGATCATACATTCCTGGAGCAGAACACGTGAAATCCTCACAGTGATGTTAGGAACTCATTTTGGTTCAGCTAGTGATATTACCTAGTAATAGGTAACAGTGTCCATTTATCAGTGCCTTTGGACTGTTCTGGGTAAAATAACCAGAAGAAACTTGATGGAAGTTAAAGTCTGAAACAAGCAAATGCAGAATGACAGAACACACTGTGTTAGAAGAGAAAATAAAACTGTATTTAAAATGTATTTATTAGTCTGTTTGTAATTGAACGTATAAACCAAACCTCAAACTCACACGTGTCAAGTGTGTGCTCTTTATTCTGAGATGATGAGAAATTGAAGATCTGCTAAACAATCAGTGATTAAACACACTGAGAAATGAGAAAACGCCCATTTTTTGGCAATAACTTGATGTTCACGCATGACGGATTCACTGACTTGATTTACTTTGATGTGCCATCAAATCTGATATACAGGAAGCAAATCAAAGTAATATTCACTAAAACAGCAGCAAACAATTACAGACACAGAGGTGAGCAGAATAATGTATGAAATTTCTATGTATGAAATTTAAAGCTGCAATTTGTAACATTGGGTTAAAAATAAACAAACTGTACCCTGATTCACAACAGTAAGTTTATAATATGATTTATAATTCGAGCTGTCGGGTCTGATGTCCCAGAAAATGTCAGTGAAAAGTATATGTGAAAAAGTGTGTGAAAAGTACATAAAGTAACCTGCAATTTTGTTTCAAACAGAGATGGTGACAGAGAGACAAACATTAGGAATTGTACCTTTAATGCTAAAATATTGTTTATGCAATAGAACAAATTATTATAAATTGTTTTTCTTTTAATGTTGTGGTGAAATGTGACCTTGACATGTTTGTAATGAGATACTCGCAGGATACCATGATGAACTGATATGTGAAATACTTCAATGTCTAAGAGAAATACAGGAAATGATTAGACACAAATGATCTGACTTACTCAAACTGAGAATGAGTGAAACTTGTATTTCAGCTAAATTATCACATCAAGAGGGTAAACCGACAGAAGAGACAAATAATGCACCAAATATGGGAAAATAGCTTTGTACAAAATCAGTTGTATTTATTGAAATGTCTAACAAATACATGAACATAACTTTATTAAGTTAAGAAAAAGAATTCTGGAAGTTGGTCTTCAGAGAAAACTACATTAGTTAGACTGGGGTAAGTGTGTGAGTGCTGTAAAACAACCCAGTATATCCAGGAAAAGAGAGAGTGTTTAGAGGAATGGCCATGAGTCAGCCAGTATCCCAGCATGCCTCACTGAAGTGCTATAATCAGCAGCGAGGAAACAAACTCCATCTGCAAGAGAAAAGACACATCATGCAGGGCCCTGCAGCAGCTCATACTGTAAATGTTTAAACACATACACTCAGAACACACAAACAGAATTCTGATGAGGTACCTCTTTGTACTTGGCCATATGTATTAGAATCCATACTCATATTTACATTCATGAAATCATTATTTAATAAAAACACTGACAGCAACACTGACTTGATCAATGGGGTTAATTTGGGGGCAGGACTATCTGAACCAATGAAAATGAAAGTGTTTGTGAAATCTGTTCATAAACACTATTTTTGGAGTTCCATTTGGTTGAACCAGATTTTACTTTTAAATGTTATGACAATCCCTGATTTTCAATTCTGGATTCAAGAATATTTGAAAAAATACAAAATCCAGATAAAACACAGAGCTTGTGAGCATCTTCCACCGCAAACTTCCAAACAGGGTCCAGTTGAAAGTGTGCAGTTGAAAGATGACGAAGAGTTTTTCATCTGTTATAAGTGAGAATGTGAGATGAAGACGTGTGTGTGATTACCAGTGTTCCACATCAGCATCATCAAACTGTCCTGCCACTGAATTTGACTCCATCTCCATTCCATCTGAAATAAACAGCTCAGTGTTTAAACACTGTATTAAATACCCCCATCCTGCCCCACATGACCCCAGGGGCATCAGTGTTCAGGAAATCCTGCTCATTACAGTACACGCACAAAAATACACACAGCTAAACGGGCCACTTGTGAGCCACTTGAATTCAAGAATACATGCAATATAACGCACTGATAATTATTTCATATTTGAGTTTTTATTGCATTTAAACCAGCTGATTGCCCATAATGTTTTCTGAGCTAAATTGTTGCTGCCACTCTCTGGCTATTTTTTGCATTACAATATTTCGACAACAGCACTATGACCACTGTATCCATATCAGCCTTATATAACTGCACAGAAACTGACCATGGTAACCACAGTTTCCAGTATAATATCAGCTACAAGTGTAACTTGTTATTACTGTTTAAAGTTGTTTGCTGAGACACACAGCAGAGAGAACAAGACAGAGACTCATATCAGAGTAAGTGCACACGAGAAGAGAAAGAGAAAACACAGAGAGAAACACACACACACACATCATTTGTGCTACACACACACACACACACACACACACACACACACAAATAACATTAGATCAGATCTTTGGGTTCTGAGTTTTGTCAAAAAAAGAAATCTAGTGAAAACAACATGAGAGAGGTAACAATTTGTTTCGTGGTAACAAAGATGTTTTGGAAACAATGGCTACACATGGCACATTTCTGCAAGGTAACCAGGGCATATGCATATGTATATATAAACATTGACCTTCAAATTCAGCGGAGGGCTGGTCGGTTCTGACTCCAGCCATGTGGTACTGCTGGGCGACTGACTGGGCCAACATCCCCTCCAGCCGGTCCAACGTGGCCTGACCTTCTGATGTCAGGTGAGATAAACCCTCCTCATAGGTGTAGAAGGTGGGAACATCTCCCTGACCCTGCTCTTGTTCTGAAAGAACAGAGAAACGCTGTGAGGAACCTTTAGCTCATATGTGAGGAGAACCACAAGAAAACCTCTAACCCCATTCCTGTAACCACAATATATGCTTATTAAAGTCACCATGAAGAGGAAGTTGTAAAGGTCTTTTCTGTGGTAATTAATGTTATGTACTGAGACTGGTAAAATAATGTTTGTTGTGTTGTAGATACTGTTTCACATTGTTAATAATAGCCAATCAAAAGACACTCACCTGCCTCCTCAACATCATACTCCTCCCCCTCATAATCATCATCATCTGTGTCTGCATCCTCAGGGTCCGGATGAAGAGCCTGGCAGTCACACATGGCTGAGAACATGGGCTCCACTGCACACACAGACACATATGCACGCACATTTAATTGTGTGACTACTAAATGACATTCCTTAGATTTATGCCAATCTATTGTTTTTAAACCAGTAATAAAAATATATCCAAACCTCTATTACTCTAACCTCTGTCTCTCACACACTCACATACACAGTCATTCTTGTGTTTCATTCTCACACACTCACATGCAGCTTTATCACTGGGCACAAAGCGAATCTCTGAGATGCTCTCTGAATCTTCACTCTCATCATCATCATCATCTTCATCTCCTGCTTTCTCTGGATCTTCATCCTGCATCTCAGCTTCATCTTCATCTGAGACACAGTTTAGAACGTTCATGTTACACACCGACAGAAGATGTGTGTTTATATAAATATATTCAGATCACTTTACTTAGTGATTGCTGTCAAGATGTGCAGAGATTTTCAACCAGCATAACAAAAAATGTTTCTGGAAACATACTAATAGTAATACTGTACTGTAGTAATAATATCTGAGGTTTGGGACCTCACCATTCAGTTTAGCATTGACCATCACATACAGATGCTCCTCTGGGAAGGCGGCGAGATCTCGTGAGATGGCATGCAGACTGATGGAGGGATACTCCAGAGAGAAACCCAGTCCAGATCCATCAAACCATGACAGGCGGCTGAGACCACAGAGCAGGTAAATCAGCTTCATTAGTCCTGCATGCTACACTTGATTTGCTATGACTTTAACTGAAGTGTGGATCTCAACATGAAGTCCAGGGCAGGTCTGTAAATGTTTTATCACATTTCCCCCCAGTGTGATACCATGATGAAAGAATGGCACGTTTATTTGATCAGGCACATTGGAAATGCCGTGTTTTCAGACCATAATATCATGGTGATGAAATGATAAAACCCTTGTAAACATCATAATACATGAATATGGTGCATTCAACACTCACTAGCGTTCAATTCATCATGTAAGTACTTTTGTACGGCGAGTAAACAGTTTAATAAGTTAGTCGTAAGTTTACACCTGCAGTTTTGTTACTCACGCCTCAGCCACGAACAGCGTCCCTGAGCCGAGTCTCTTCCCGTCCAGAACCGCTGCGGTGTCGGCCTGCTGGAGCCTGATGCCCTCGCTGGGTGGAGGTAAACTCTTCAACAGCACCATCCTGATCCGTGTGAACGCGTTTAATGTGAACGTAGCGGAAATGTGCTCTGAGACCTGACGCGTCGCGCTTGCGTTCAGACGCGTGTGACGCGAGAAGCGTTCACACGTTCAATACGTGGCCCGGACAACCCGTTCCGCTGTAGAGCCGCATTAAACGCGCACGAAGCTTTATTTGTTGTAATGCAACAGACGTTTCATTTGCAAAGTCTTAACATTTAAGTCTACTAGTTACAGCAAATATTATTGAACACGCGAATGCAAATGCCACGCAGGAATCTTTATTAAACGATTAAATAAAAGGCCTTGTCTAGTCATCATAGACGACTGTGATTGGTCTAGAAAATGAAAAGGTAACGCGTATCATGTGATAAAACGCCATTTCATTGGCTGTAGCTCACACTTAGCGCTGGTGGCCCACTAAGCCCCGCCCCTTCTAATTCTCTCTCTACGTGCTTGTTTAATTTTACTCCTTAGCGGCATCGGCGCCGCTTTATGACGTAAGCAAGCAGCGCCATGAATGAGACTGCAGCGCCTCCTCACGTCTGGAGAATATTGCGTTAAAAACAACATTGTGTCCAAACCTGGAGATTGTACTGAAAATTGATCATATAATTGATCCTTTAGTCATATAATGATTAACACAGTCTGCTAGTAATTTAAATGTGAATGTGTTTGTGTCTGTATGATATTAAACACATTTAGAAAGAATTGAAAACATTTGTAATCAAAATTATTTGAATATGCAATCGTAATACATGCCATTGTAATTGTTTTAACTTCTATATTAACATTTATTTAAATATTAATCTTATCCAAAGTGATTTACAAATGGGGGAGAATTCATTTTTATTGGTAATGCCGGTATTTATAAGTATTTATAAAAAGGACATATTAAGCCGAAAACAGTAACAGAACCATTAAATTTATTTCTGTTATGTGGATAATTGTCTTGAAGTATTAAGACTTACAACTGGAAAACAGGAGTAAAACATAAAATAAGAAAAATTCCAGTAGTACACAGAGTAAAAACATTCTTGAACTGAGAGCAAAGGCCAAAGTTGTTCTAGTGCTTGTGGGGTTTTTGAATATTTTAATTGTTTAAAGTTTTGAAATGGTTTCATACTGTTCTCATTCCATCAGTCTTCCAGGATGCAGAACACCGTTTAAATAAAACGACACTGAAATACTGAAGTTCTTTTAGAAGAAATCCAGTCTGCTGTGCCCAGCTGAACATTTGAGCAGTCTGATAAAATGCAGCACAATTAAAAGGTGCTTCAATAACAAGTGCATACAGAACAACAGAGAAACACAAACCTCAGAGACAAACTTTAAAGAGACATGTCATGTGACTCAATGCAGAGGTTTCATTTAATGTCCTATAACCTCAGCAAATGTGCAGAAACATCCTCATTTCAAATAAAAAGCAAATAATATTTATTTTTATATATATTACTGTTATTTTAGTAACAAGAGAACATTAGTCAATTAAAATGATTTACTACTTTAATATTATGGTCATTTCTAGTGTGCCTGTAATTTTACCTCCTGTGTTTATAAAATGATCTTGCCCACTAAAGAGTTTGTACTTACTGGTAAAATTAAAGGGAAAATTCACTCAGAAATGAAGATGTCGTCATCTTTACCTCACCCTAATGTCAGTTCAGTTCAGCATGATTTTCTTTCCTCTTTGGAACACAATAAGAGAAATTCTCTTTTATCATACAATGAAAGTGAAAAAGAACCAGGGGTATAATACAGAATACATACTGTATAGACTATTTATGATACTTCACTGTCATTTGTGTGGAGTTTTACGGCCCCTGGTCACCATTTACTTTCATTGTATGAATAAAGAGCAGAACATATGATCTGCCAATAGCTCCTCTTGTGGCCTACAGAAGTCAAGTCATACAGTTTGGGACATACAGTATGAAGGTGAGAAAATGATCACTGAATGTTCATTTTTGGGTGAGCTATAAAAGGCAAGATACAGCATCCGTATTAATATCTATTATATCAGTATTAATATCTATTAATATCCCTATTCACAACTTTCCCAACTTCAACAAAGAAGAAAAGCGTGTTTTACACAAAACTCAAGACTCTTTAAACACAGTTTGAAATGCACGTAACATATAAGCTTGAACTGCACAGAGTTCAGTGTATCTACAGGCTGACTGAAGTTTCTGTACGAATGAAACGTTACTGGCCGTAAATGACAAAGTGCTTCAGTCTGTTACTGTGTTCAGGAGACCCTGTTCTAAACCGGGGATGCATGCAGCTGTATGACGCTGGAGATCAGAATGCATTCAAACATCTGAACAAACACCACGACTCCTCTTTGAGGCTTCATTTGGTCCACTACACCAGAAAAACAGAAGACTACGGTGATTGACGAGGAACATTCCAGGGGGAGGTGGCTCTGGGTAGAAGGCGATGAGAAAATAAATGTATCTAAACACATCAGGACAACTGTTCACTGTCAAAAACAAAGTTAACAAGGTCCGTGTCTCCAGTAAACTCTTCCTCATCCTCATCCTCATCTTCATCCTGAGCTATGGCCCTCAAAGGGACCAGGCCGTTGTGCCTAGAAAGACCATGGGGCCCCATATTGGCTGTGTGCTTTAACCTGGAGTTCTGCAGGACCTTAGAGGACCTGTTGGAGGAGATCTTTCCTCGTGTGCTCTGCCGCCTCGGCTTCAGGTCTTCCTCTTCCTCTTCTTCATCTGTTTCTATGCGGTTTGACCTCTTGCGTAGGGGGTGCTCCTCTTCCTCAGACCCCTCTGTTTCCTCATCTTCCTCCTCTTCCTCACTGGAACTTCTCTGCTGTCTCTGTTCCAGTTGTTTGCGCTTCTGTTTGGAATGTGTTCTCCTGGACTCGCCCCTCTGTCCTCTGTCTCTCCTTTGCAGACAGCTTTTGCTCTCAAAGTCTCTCGAAAGGGTGGACCCTACAAATGAAGAGGGGAAAACAGTGTGATGTGTTTACATTTTTCATCTGCAAATAAATTAACAGTATCAATAACACTGTGCAAGAGATTTGCCACTACATACACTAAATGTGATGTGACAAATTAACATGAAAATAAACAATGAACAAATAAAAATAAAAACAAATCTGGCAAAATTCTTAGAGTAGGGTAGCAATAGCAAGCGAGTTTTAAAAGCATAAGATCCTGCCCTCCCTTCAGGGCTCTCCAAAGCCACACCCCCTCCAACACATGAACACATAAATAGTTTAACAGACAAGTCAAACCGAATGCAATGATTGGATAAACATTTTATAGTCCTGCACCTTCCACAGAAGATATAAATATAGAAATATATTTAGAGCACTTTACTTAAAGAGAAGTTTTAGAGAACGTTAGCCAACACTCTAAGAATGTTCCCTGTTAGCTGTGACTGACCTTCACTGTTGGAGCTGGACAGTCGTCGGCGGTGAAGCTGATTGAAGCTGTTCTGATTGGACGACTTCTGTGACCCATCGGATTCTGACGTTTCGTAGTAGTTGACGTAAGAGTTCTGACTGCGTCGTGGACGTCTTTTACTTGTATCAACATCACTCTCGCTAAACTCATTCGATCCCTCCGTTTCTGACAGATAAATGAAACCATGAGATCACATATAAGGTTTCATCTTCCCAGCTAACAATTTTAGGTTGTAAATATGTTTTTACAACATTTACATTAAATAAAAACATTTTAACAAGTTATTTTGAAAGTTCTAAGAACGCTCAATGTCCAGTTTGTGTTAACATTATTGCTTGGTTATTAAAACATTATTGAAACATTTTAAAATTCTGTAACATTTATAAAATGTTCAAGGAACTAGTTAAGAGTAACATTTTTGATATGTTTGACATATAATGTTAAAGAAATGTTCTACTAATGTTAATGCAAGAAATTTTTTGATAACTCAGGGAACTTTTAGCCAATGTTCTGAGAATGTTCCTTGTAAGCTGGGTCAGAAGATTAGGGTAGTAAACAGGCTGTAGATGAAAACTAACCCATCTCCTCCTCCTCTTCCTCCTCTTCCTCAGAATCTAACTCTTCCTCTTCCTCTGAGGAGGCTCTCTGTCGGCATCTGCTCCTCCTGGATCTTCGGGTGTGTGTGTATCTGCTGGTTCTTCTGGGTGGTGGTTGAGCAGCATCACTTTCAGCGCTGCCCCATTCATCAGAGACAGCCTCTCCCTCAGACGCATTATCTCCAGAAACCACAAACTCTTCCTCCTCCATGCTAACAGTCAAAAAATTAATATTAGTGCAGATATTGACAGTGTCAGAGACATGTCTCATATCTGAACTTCTGTTGCCTTGTTTGTAAACTACAAATAAAGTATTTTTTTCTTTCTTTTCTATATTGTATATGTATACTAGTATATTTGTTCATCTCTCTTACTCTCTCTCACACACCTGTCACTGAGCTGAAACTCGTCCTCGCTCTCCTCCTCGTCCACTGTACTGTCGCTGTCCAAGTCGTTGAGTCGCCGGCGTTTCCTCTTGCGTGGTGCGACAGGTTTCACAGAGCGCCGACTCTCTCGACTCGCCGTGTTCTGCTGTGGACTGGCGACAGTCGCCACATGTTTATCACAACCAGCACCTACAAGAGCCATTGCAAGAACCTCAGTTCAGAGCAATACACACACACAACAGAACAGTAAACACAGTCTATAAGAGCAACCTGCTTCCTGTGAGTCCTGCAGATCGTCCTCTATGGCTTCATCAATGGCTTCATCAAAGTCATCAAACCTGCCAGTAAAGAGCTGATGAAGTGAAATGAGTCAAACTGGTTTCTTCACTTACACTACATTCACATTGTCAGTCCAAATCCGATTTTATACATATTTCTGATCATATCTACCAAGTGTGAATGGCAAAACATTGTATGAAATCTGATTTTTACAAATCTGTTTCAAGCCACATTTATATTCACAACCACTTTTGGGTCATCTGTTGCTGTCATAGAAATCAGTGGAGATATTCCAGAAAACAGGGCCACGGTATGCGCAAATCTGAAAGATATGCGGAGCCGAACAGTTGCGATAAACAGTGTGGACAGATAATCATATAGATCAGATTCCAGCCAAATACACTGATAATCAGATTCGGACTGAATATAGTGTGAATGTAGTACTGGAGTCTGTGAGGAACGCTGATCACCTGTAGCTGATGGATTTCCTGTTCCTGGTGGATCTTCTCCCTAAACTCTTGGTCTTCTTGGCATCTTTCTTCTTCTCTGTCACATTATCTTCTGCATCACCATCCTGCCACAACAATTAAATCAAATAAACCCCTCCACAGCCTTACCTTATCCTGTATTAATTGAATGTTAGTTTAAACATAGCATAGTACACTGCAGCACAGCATTATATGAATTAGTACATTATGTTGTGTCTTATAGTTCAGTACAGTATAATTTGGTATGGTGGTTTGATTTAGCACAGTATAAAATTAAATTCTATGGCATGGTAGTGTTTAATATAGCATAGTGCTGTAAACCCTATAGAATAGTACAGCATAGTATAGTACACAATAGTACAGTACTCACTGGGTTGGGTATAATGTTCTCCACGCTGATGCCCACATATACCAACCGCTCACGTCTGAGAGAAAGAGAGAGAAGGAGAGACAGATTTCAAACTCCAGATTACAAGATCACTTCATGATATTCAAGTCATCTTTGTCTGTGTGTGTGTCTGTGTTTGTTTGTGTGTGTACAGGTTTAGCTGTATTTGTGAGGGCCAGATGTCCTCACTAACATACAGAAATATCATGACAAGCAAATGTTACTGCTCCTTACTAGATAGAAGCCTCATAAATCATGCTTTTCTTTCAATCTAATGTCATGCATGTTTCTGTGAAGTTAGCATTAGCCTGATATAAAAATCAATCAGTCTATGGAATGACCTCACTAATATAACAAACATGTGTGTGTGTGTGTGTGTGTGTGTTTCTATACCTTCGTTCAGCTCTCTCTTTCTTCTTCAGAGCAGTGTCCAGATTCTGTAGCTGTTCTTCTAACCTCTCACAGAGAAGCTTCTATGAATGAGAAGTACATACAGTCCATCAACAGACTCCACAAACATACACTGTCTCGTGTACAGTCAGGATTTCCTCTTACATGCTGGCAGGGCGGACAGAACCATTCTCCATCAGGAATGATCATCAGAGGAGGTCTCAGACAGGCTGTGTGATATCCACTGTCACACATGTCACACAGAAGAATCTGAAAACACACAGGTGGAGAAGATATGAAACCACACTCTTAAATGCCCCTGTAGTTGATAATTGTATCCATTAAAACTCATCTTTGATTATCAAAATAACATATTTGAACATTTTTTCTGTGATTAAATAATTTCTTTCATGCCTTAAAACAACTTGAATGTTTCACTCAATATACGCAGAACCATGAACGTGCAAATTAGTCCCGCCCACATTCAACCACAACAGCTCAGACACTGACATGATTGGTTACATGTTAAGTACAATCTTGTGGTTTGTAGTAGACAATACAGTTCCATTTTTTGTAGGTGGAATCTTTTAGGAAGGTCTTGTTCTTTTAAACTGTGGTTGACCTTTAGGAATACGAGGGCCTGCTTGTTCTGTTTGTAAATCTACAGGATTGAGCTGACGTGTGGTTCTCCTGTAGCTCACCAGCTCTGGGTGGTTGGCGAGACCACAGTGTTTACAAGCATCTTCAGGCGGAAGCTCATTGGACCGGTCCGATTCTGTCTCACTCTTATTGTCTCCTCTCTGTGATTTGTTGTCTTCATCATTTGGGGTTATGTCATCACCCACATCCTCCTCCCCCTCTTGAGTGCCTTTAGATTTGAAGATTTTAGAACGAGTTTTTGACCAGCGAGGCCGTCTGTTTCGCCGTTTTCCCTGAAAAAGTCGAAGATCCATTTAAATGAAAACATTAAGCATATTTTTTGATTGGATATAAAAATATTTCATGTTACCTTCAAAGACTTTGTCTGTTCTTCCATGTCTATATTCTTATCAACCTCCTTCTTGGATTTTATCTTCACTTCTTCATCTTCCATGTGTTCTTCTTCATCCTGAGCTGTAGAGGAGGCTGGATGTTTCTTGTCTTGTTTCCGATCTCGAATATCTGCCACTTTGGGGCTGGGTTTGCAGATTCTAGCAGACCTTCGCAGGGACCGTCGATTGCTGGTTTCTGACTCCAGGTCCTTGTGCTGGAGTTCAGGAGTTCTCCTATGAAGTGGGATTTTAATCTTCAGTCGAATCCCTTCCTTCTGAAGCTCTGAAGAAACCTCTTCATCATCACTGTGTCCAAATTTTTCACCTTCTGCCTCCCTTTCCAAAACCTCACCAGAGATGGATGAGGGCTCAGTGTTTTGAACATCTCCTCTTCCTCTCAGCTTGGATTTACTTTTTTCTGAGCTTCTCTTTCTTGAGCTTTTCATACTCTTGTCTTCGCTTTGTTTCTCAGCTGTAACATACATTTTTCCTCTGTCTGAGAGAGTTGTCATCCTGCTGTTCTTCTCTTGTTCCTTCCTGTTTTTTTCCTCAAATACAGGTTTCTTCATCTCTTTGATGGTCTGAGACACCTGCTTAACCAGGTTTGATGGTTTTTCAGACACATCTGGGCACTTCTTGCTAATGTCTTTGGACAAAATTTCTTCTGGGACATTACAAGTAACTTCAGAACTGTCTGCCTTAACCACAGATTTCCCAACAAGCACAGACTGTCTGTTACCTTCTGCACATCTGGCACCAGACTCCAACACATGTCCATTACCATGAAGACCATTTCTGTCTTTTGTAAGAGCATCATCATTTTCAGCCAATGGCCTCTTCCGCTCAATGGGACCTTTGATCACTCCAACACCTCCATATTGTTTTTGTACCGTCTTTGGGTACGACTCCACAGTGATTTCCTTCCCACAAGGTGCCTGAATGTTTATCTCTTGTGACACAGCAACGGTAGGCACTTTCTCCATCTCAGTGGGGTATTCAGCTTTGACCTGTTGTTCCACCAATGGTAAGACAGCAGGGTTGCGAACAATTATACCCCCCGCAATGACGCTCCCGTTGGTGTTAAGGTTATTGTTGTTATGGTTGATGTTGCCATAGTGATTGCTGATGTCATATCCTCCGCTTCTTTTCAACTCTCGTTTCTTCAGTGGTATTTTAGCCTGTTGATCGCTCTTTATAGCTCTAGCCACGTTCTCAAACCTCAGCTCTTTCGTGTCTTCACAAGTCTCTGATTTCATTGGCTGTTCATGTCTGACAACAGAAGGGGGCATGACAACTGAAACAGCGTTCCAGACTCTAGAACAATCTTTGGTTTCTTCTTTGACGAGGGTTTTGATGGTGCTCACTCTGTTGTCTATAACTGAGACTGGCTCTGTTTTGGGCTTGAACATTTCAGCATCTTTTAGTTCAGCTTCATCTTTGTCCTCTCGCTCTGATTTAGCAGCATCAGGTGACGTCTCTCTTTTAACACTGTCAGGTTTTATTATTTCTGTAGAATGGATGATGCTTTTGGTTAAGTCACTTTGTCCTGATCCATAATCCCCGACCTCTCCTTGATAAACAATATATATATATATCACATGATTAATAATTTTAGCATCATATAAGTCAAGTCATATTGTGAGGAACAAACATCTGACTGTCTGTGCTGGTTACAGTCATGGTTAATATAGTGACGTTAATGAAAATGTTTTACCTTTAATATTTTCTGTCTCCGCAGGACTGGCAGAACCATCCAGCTTCTCTTGGTTAACAGACAAGTCCATCTTTGATTTCAGTTGTTCAATCATGTCTGCAAGATCATTTCTTGTCCTGTGTTAAATAAAAATGCATTTCTCAAAAAGACTTTAATAAGATCTTTAATAAACTTTAGCAAATGAAATAACTGCTAGACTATGAGTAAAAACACTTCATGTCTTTGCTGGGGTAGATCAAGGGTTTAATTTCTACAGAACATCCAGCACCTGCTGTTAAAATGCATACAGTGAACTGTTTGTGATAAAAGCATCTGCCAAATTAATAAAATGTTTGGTCATTATTGTTCTCATATGGTTCCTTGACTCTTGACACAAGAAAATCATCTCTATGTACATCAGAATTCTTGTTCCCTTCTAAGCTGCAATCCGTAACTTTTTGGGTTATTAAAAAAACAAAAATGACTTATTGAGCAAGTACACATCAGTGTTCAAAATGGTCTCCTTATCTTACCCTGATTCACAACAGTAAGTTTATAATAATTTGACTTCAACATAAGCAAAGTACGTAAAGTAACCTGCAATTGTATGTTTCAAACAGAGATGGTGACAGTTTTAAGTTAGAGTTTTCCACACAGTTTCCTTACCTTGCAATGCATCTCCAGGAGGAACCGTCCAGGTCGTCTTGTTCTTCTGCATACACACGCACATTCTGGTCTTGGTCTAACTGAAACCAGTACAAAATTCCCTCCTTGTCTCTGCCGATGGGCTGCAGACGCATTTTGTCAGGATCTTCCTCGTTAACTAATGTCTTAAACTTGAGATTGTCATCAAACTGGCATTCGCATAAGAACTGTTAATGAAACAAAACATGCATCATGATTCCAACTAGAAGTCTTTAATGTGTGTGTACAAAAGTTCACACACAATAGTTCACAGCAAATCATTTAGTTCAGTTAGTAGTAAGTTAGTTGAGTTCTCTCTGTGGGTAATACTAACCTTTAGGATCCCAGTCTTACACTCAACAGTCATTTCACTGTAGCTTTTGCTCTCCAGTTCCCAAGCCCAGGTGCTGTTAAACTCCTGGCACACCTGCAGCAACAGGACCTCATTAAACTCATGCAAATGTACATGCTCATTAAAAAATAAATCAATAAAGCACTTGCCTTTATAAGATACTTCTCCCATCTTTCTGGTGTGACTGTCCTGCCAATCTTACGCAGCAGCTTGACATGAAGCTCAATCAAAGGCTGAGGAACTAATTTGAAAAAGTGACCTTCAAATTATGACTTCGATCATGTGTACAAAAATACGCATGTGAACAGAAAGACACGTTAACATGTAAATGTTTTACTATGGTTTTCTTTTTATAGTTATACATTCACTTTTTATAGTTAGTTTATAGTTATAATTCACATTTCACTACTTGTTGTATTCTATGTAACTTGTATGTGACAAATAAATCTTGACTCTTATAGACAAAACAATTACAAAGAGCTACAAATGTCACAATACCATATTAAACAGACAAGCTATGATGGAGGACAACAACAAACATACAATAACAAAGAAATCATTCAGCTTTTCTAAAAACCTCCAAAATGTCCCTGTTTTACTATCACCACTTTGTGAATTGGCCTCAATGAGTCTTGAGTGGACCAATCAGCTGTCTGCTGCGTCAGACCAGGACAACCAATGACAGGCATCCATCCATGACGTCGCCAACGCAGCGCTCCTAAACGACAACATTAGTGTCGTGGATCTGAACAGTGGAGGTCAGTTCACGTTGAGTTCATACTGTGAAAACGACACTAAAGTGAATGTCTCAGAGAGGCGAGGAGTGAACCTCACATCGACAAACCCCGCAGCCCTACACTGTGATGTTATTACAGCGCAGCATCAGAAGTTTGACAGCGGCCTGCGCCTGCGCACTGCATCACTCCAGCCCCGTCGGTGTTGATCATGTAAATGTACGTTTCTTATGCAATAACCAAATGCCTCGTCATATAAGACTGCACTTTCAGCGTTGTGCATGTAAATCGTGGCTTTCTGGGATGATTCTGTAAATGTGTCCGGCGTTAAGAAGCCATAGCGGGTAAAAAACACCACCTGACTGCTGAAACTCACTGCTCGACACAAACGCGCACTCGTAGTCCCTCTCAGAAGCAGGAACAACGTGATTTATCATTACATAAGCTGATCCACATCAACACAAACTTCAAGTGCTCAAATCCGCGATGAGCACAGACGGGCAGTCCGAATAAAAACAAACCCCAGCTCCCCTCACGCCTTACCCGCTGATGTTTCCAGTAAGAAGCGCTCCAGCTGAGGGAACGTCAGCTCAGGCAGATCTAAAGCGGAGCCGTAGCGCTCCAGGAACGAGCAAACCACCGCAAAACATGGACTCAGAGCTGGAGGAAGAGCCGCCGTGGTGCTCGGAGCAGCCATCTTTCCCAGGCTGAGGAGGACGAGCTCCGCTTAGACCAAAACTGCCCACAATTCAGCGCGACAACCCACCCAGAGCATCATCCGGGGGGCATGTAACGCGTGCGGATCACTGCCACACCATCCACCCCCATGACTTCATCATCATCTTCATCATCATCATCATCATCATCATCATCATCATCTAACGCGTCACTCTTCACTACTGTTGTTTATTCATCATGACAACACAAGGGCAAGAGGCGCTGCTGCGTGCGGATGAAACCAGTCAGTACAAATGAAGTAAGAGACGAACATCTGCGAAACAAGCACAAATAAAAGCGTCAGAGAAACATTCCTCAGACGACGCTGGTGCGCACGCGCGAGGACCATGCCTCTCACTGAGCCTGCTGTGATTGCGTCACGGGTCGACAGCCAATCAGCGTGCCGTACGCTGAGCGCACGCCGATCAGAACCTCGGCGGTGACGTAAGCGGTGGGTGTGTACCGACGTCACATGCCGCCATATTTGTTGACACATCAGTGCAGCAGCAGCGAGATTGAGTTGCAGGCCGAGGCAAGATTGTCAATTATTAATGTAATAAATGTATAGTTAATATATAGTTATAGTTATTATCGCTGCATGAATTAAAGAGCGTTTCAATTTTATATATATATATATATATATATATATATATATATATATATGGATGTGTGTAAAGGGTTTCTGAGCTAGGTTTTTAATTAGTAATAATGATTGTTAATAGATATTTAGTTAATAGTTATATAATAGTTAATAAATAATAAACAAAACGATAAGAATCTAGAAGGTAAAGTGGCGACAACGCAAATGTCGCAGCACTGAATGATTATTATGATTATATATATATGAACCTTGATATTTACATAATATTTCCATTTCATGAAATGGTGGAAAATAAGTCAGAAACACAAAACGACCTAATAAGTGATCTGATTCAAGTGTCGTCTGTAACTCCACAGGAAAGCTGATCATGTCTTCTCCAGAAATTGCTTCTATATCCTGGGGCCACATGAAGGTCAAAGGTTGTTCCACCTCTTATAAAGACTGCAAGGTCTGGCCGGGTGGCAGCCGGGCCTGGGACTGGCGTGAGACTGGCACAGATGTAAGTTGAGAACCAGTTTAATGGTAATATTAAACAGGTAACATCTGATTTAATATTTGATGCATATTTTTCTTTTTTCTAACTTAAGAAATAATAAGTGCTTCGGTCTGTCTCATTCATTATACATTAGCACTATTTACATTTATCTACAGAACTCATTTCAAACATTTACTGTAAGCATAAACCCTTAAATCAAAAGGTTTCCAGGAACATAAGAAACATATTGTAAATCTGGTATGTCCAAACTTTTCACTGGTACTGTATTTCAGCCAGTTCACAATATCTGTCTAAAGCTCACCTGTGATTTTCACAGCACTACCCTGGAGTCCAGCCCGCAGATCTGGAGGAGATTCTGAGGAAAGGGGTTCAGACGCTGGTTATAGGAAGAGGAATGAGTGAAGCTCTGCAGGTATGTGAACCGCACTGTTCTGTCTTCTGATTTCAGATCATATACTTCCACAGTCAGAAGCAGATGTCTTTCACATTCATGTTTCAGGTGCCTCCTGCCACTTTGGACTACGTGAAGAATCAGGGTGTGGACGTCAGAGTGTTCCAGTCCGAGAAGGCTGTTAAAGAATATAACACTTTGGTGGGACAGGGGGCTAAAGTTGGAGGTGTCTTCCACTCCACCTGCTGATTACATCATCATTAACACAACCAACAAATTATTCTAGATGTTGTAAGATGCTAAAGTGCCTAAACACGTTTATATGTTAAAATGACCCTAGATTTAAAAAGTGCAATTTAAAGTAATTTTGAAATTGACCTGTGAAAGACAGTGTTTTGTTTAATGACAATAATATTTGCTTTATAATCATTGAAGTTGAGTATTTATTTTTGTTGTAAAACTTTTTCCAGTCTTAAAAACAGTCTGTTTTTGGAGTAATAAGTAAGCCATTGTTAGACTGAAAAGCTGTGGCTATGTGGTGCTTTCAAAACATTGCTTGTTTGACCAATGGCATATGGGGGACAGGGCAAGGGGAGCTGTTGGGAAGTTTTGTTTTTGTAAATTCATCTGGTTCTGCTAGTAATGCATAAATTATCAGTGTGAGACTGTACTTCTGATTGTTGGATATGAAAAATATCACATCACGCACCAGTGGTACAGGTGAACAAATTATTTCTGGTAAAAAGTATGTTTGTAACCAAGAAGAGGTAAAACCATGTTTACTGCTGCTGGAGCTGTGGGCCAGAAGCAACCATATCTCAATCTGCCATGGCTCTGAGAAAAAAATATGGTAAAATTAGACCAAAAAACTGTATGACTGCATAATATTCAACAAAAGCATAAACAATGCCTGTTCTTAACAATACAGTGCAGCAGTGAAACATACAGAGTAAGATCAGGATTGTGTCTTAAAGGAATAGTTCACCCTAAAATGAATTTATTTTCATCATTTACTCACCCTCATATAATTCTGAACCTGTATGACCTTATTTCTCATGTGGAACACAGAAGATATTTTGAGAAATGTCTCAGTGGTTTTGTGTCCATACAACAGAAGAAATGGATTGTTTGGTTACAACACACAGAATATCTTCTTTTGTGTTCCTCAGCAAGCAAGAAAAGTAATACAGGTTTGAAATGACATGATGGCGACTAAATGATGGAAGAATTTTCATTATTGGCTGAACTGTCCCTTTAAGAAGAACAGTTTTAATTTCATGTTGTCTCTGATCCTTTAAAGCAGACTTTTCCTCAGCTGAGGTGCTCAGTAATCTACTGGTCTCATACACACACAGAAATAAAATACCTGAAGACTGAAGCCTCACTGGAGTGCAGTTCTATTTATAACTGTGGAACTGTGACAGGTCCATGCTGTTTGTTACCAGTCGAGAAGGATCTGTCTCCTTGTTGTCTACATCATTATTTTATACAAGGAAAACATAAAAAAGCTTCTGTATAACAAAGCTTGATCAAAAAAACAAACAAACACATCTGATGTCTGCATACACGCAGGTCTATAACTACCAGAAAGGTTACTCCGTCAGAGGTCACCTGCCCAGGTGAGAGAGATGAACCTGTATGAGTTGCACACGGCTGGGTTTTGGCCCCTGAAATTTTATAAACGTGTGCTGACATGTGCACTAAAGGCCTCATGCACTTCTCTAAAAGGCCTTTGCTTAGTAGATTTCAGACTATTGAATGAGAACAGCGCCACCACATGGACGAAGAGTCTTCAGACAACCCACTGGGGCAGTGCTGGAGTTCATGTGCTTGTTGAGATGACCTTTCAGAATATAAAGCACATATTTTGCATAATTAGGACATTGAGCTTATTTTTCGCTTGCGACAACCTAAAGAGACCATTAAAATAT